>JAIUJO010000097.1:35000-371046 GCA_023846275.1 Vanilla planifolia
AAACCAAAATAGATATGTACGCCACATGATTAGAGATTTAGAAATTCATATTAATATAATTTATTTAAATCAAAAGATTTTAAAAAATGATAAATATTATATAAAAAAGTTCTTTTGCAAGATATTAAGAAGAATGAGTGTGACATTTTCTATCATCATAATAAGTATGAAGAAACAGATTTTTGAAAAAGAGAACCCTAGAAAAAGAATTAAAAATTTTTGAATTTAACTTATTTAACTTAGTGGAGCTCATCTAGGCTAGTCTATCAATCTTTGTTATCTCTAGATCAGACATCAGTTGGAATTATTATGAAATAAAAATTTAAATAATCATAAGTAATAAAAATCATTTTTTTAATATTATGTGAAGTTTAATTAAAAGTAAAATAAGATAAATTAATATAATATTATCAAATAAAGTGTTATAAATATAACAGGAGAGGTGCTACAAGATTTTTTTCTAATATAACTAAATTGGAGTAAAACGTTTTAAAAAATGAGATAAATTACATAGGAAAGTTTAGTCAAATACAC
Source organism: Vanilla planifolia (assembly GCA_023846275.1). Taxonomy (NCBI): domain Eukaryota; kingdom Viridiplantae; phylum Streptophyta; class Magnoliopsida; order Asparagales; family Orchidaceae; genus Vanilla; species Vanilla planifolia. The sequence continues at coordinate 35,535 of JAIUJO010000097.1, forward strand.
TAAGGAGATAAAGAGTAACATCCTTAATCATAAATATTGATATGAATTAAAATATCATATAAGGCATGAGAAAATTTATAAAAAAAATTATAATTCCTACAAAAATAAATAATTATTTTGATAAAGCTATTTGAATTGAGTCCAACGACATTTTTGTCTCTTGAGAAAACCATGTTTAGAAACACTATGAATTTAAAAAATAATAAAAAATTAAGATATAACATATTATTATTTTAATATTAAATAAATAAATAATAATGCTAACTTGAGAGAATTGGTTGAATGTAATCTATTAAAATCAAAGAAGGAAATTTAAAGAAAAGGATTTTTTTAAAAGTTCCATTACGTGATACCTAGGAGATCAACTATAGTGTTCTTAATCGTCCAATTATGAATGAATCAAATGTCAACCTTAAATATTTTTACAAATATAGAAAAAGATTTTTTAATTTGATAAAACTTCTTTAGATAAGTCTAACTTCATTTTTTTAAAAATCTTTAAAATTGTGCCAAAAATTATTATGAATTACCTCTATAAAAAAATAAATAATAATAAATTGTTTTTAAAAATATATCAAAGCTAAAATATAATAATGTAAAGCAACATAACATAACTAAACAAGAAAGAAAAATTTGGAGTCAAATTATGAAAGAACATTGCATTCTTAGGATTAAAGAATAAAGGGTGTAACATTCTAATTTGTCTAACCAGGTACAACTTGGAATGAGTTTTAAAGCATGTAGAAACCTTTCAAAAAGATATTTAAAAGAATAAAAATAAATATTTGAAATGATAGAGATTGTCGCCACGACTCTGATAACGTTTGTTTCGTCTTCATCATGCCCAATTTGGAATTATATTGAGTCAACCAATTAAATAAGCATATACATTAAATAAATTTTTTGTTAATAATAAATGAATGTATACAAAATCTTGAATAATATATGTGTAAGTAACGCAATATATTTAATAATAAATAAATATATAAAAAATCTTGAATAATTTATGTGTGAGTACCCCAATATGAAAAAATCATAGCAATATTAATGTTACACTAATGGAGAATTAAAATTTCATAATAGTACAACAAAATAATACTTAAAATTTTAAAGAAATGGGGTAAATTGAATTAGAAAGAAAGAATTCAATGTCTCAAAAAACATGTCAATACTTTCACAAAATTAAAAATAAAAAGTCATATTTAATTTTATAGAGCTCATCAAGTTGAGTTCAACAATATTTTTTTATCTAGAGCACACATCCTCCAAAATTGTTGAGAATTACTAAAGTAAGAATATTAAGCAATGATAAGTTAAGGCTAAAATGAGAATAATTCATGCAATGTAATATAACTAAATAAAATATATGTGAAGCACACATGAGTACAGATTTAGATTTACATATTAACATAACCAAATTGAAGTAAAAAATTTCAAGTGATTAGATAAATTGAATCCAAAGCTTCAATTTTGAGATAATAAGAAGGATGAGTGTGTCATTTTTTTTGTAAATACAAGCTCGAATTGAAATGCCTTACTAAGAGTGCTAAAGGCATAGATGAAATATCTTAAAGAATATACCAATGAATTTGTAATTTGATAGATTTTAATGAGATGTGTTTAATGACATCGATCATGTGTCAATGAGACATCATTTAGAATTGCTGTGAATTACAACATGAATAATCATAAATAATAACAATTTGTTACTTTAAAGTAAAGTAGTTCATGTTAAAGCTAAAATGAGGGAAATTGAAGTAGTGTAATGTATATTAATGGCATATTATAACGATCACACATGACAAGCTTTAGGGTATGTTGTAAGATAAAAAATAAGAGAAAATAATTTCAAGAAATCAAATAAATTGTATGTGAATGTTCCATTCAATGATACTACGAAGATAAAGTGTAACATTCTCAATTATTGATGTAGATACAAATCAAAATGTTCTGTAAGGGTTGCCAAAATCTTAGAAAATCAAATATTTAAAAGTGTAAAATTAAATATTTAATTTTATAGAGATTATTGAGGTGCATCCAATGATAATTTTTAATTTTGATCAAACCTTTCGTAGAATTATCGTGAATTAAAATTATAAATAAGGTTTAAAATTACTTAATAACATTTTTATTATAAAGTACACTTATAATAAAGGTAAAATAAGATAAATTTAAGTAATATAATTTGAAAAAACTCAAAAAAAACATTCTAAAAAATTGTACGAGAAAGTTAAATTCTAAGATACAAAGAATATGAATTTTCATATCCTTGATCATCAAATGCAGTACGTATAAAACTATTGTAAAGTATTTTTAATTGTTAAAACTTTTAAAAGCATAACAAATATTTAATTTGACATACCTAGTTCACATGACTCTAATGTTATTTTTTGAATTTACACTGGACATTGTTTTATTTACTATGAATTACCATTGCAAAAAAGGAGGAAAAATAATAAACTATCAATTTTATATTAAATAAATATATATTAAAGCTAAAAGTAGTTATATTAAAGCAGCATAATATAACCCAATCAAAATTAAAAAATTTAAGTAAATTGTATAGGAAATTTGTATTTCTTTCTAATAAGATGATAGAGTGTAAATTTCTTAATCATAAAATTTTTTTGAATCAACATGGTTCTTAAAACATGCCAAAGCCATACAAAAAAGAATGTCAATTTTAAAAATGATGTTTAACTTGATTAAAGGCATTGCAATAAGTCGATCATGTTTGTTTCGTCTTGATTAGAACTTGTGCAAAAATACTATGAATTACCAAATTAAAAAGTATAATAACAATTAATTATTATTCAAATAATTTTTTCATACATAATAAATCTACAATGAAGTAAATAGTACCAATGAAACATGAAGAAATCATTTCAATGTTATGGTTACATGATTGAACAATTAGAGTTTCAAAGTAATATTACTAAAGAAAAAAAGCTTGAAGAAATAAAATAAAGCATAAAAAAAAGTTCCATTCCTAGATAATAATGAAATTAAGCATAATAGCTTGATCAAAAAACCATATGCATACTAAAATGCTTCATTAAACTTCCAAAAATCATTGAAAAAATATTTTTAAAGAAAACATTAAATAAATATTTAATTTGTCAAAGCTTATTATGAGGTGTACAATGTCATATCATATGTCTAAACAAAACCTCATTTATAGTTTAATTGATTGATATTATTCTAATTAAATATAAGTAACAATAAAGAATTTTTTAAATATTATAGAAATATATATTAAAAATTAAATGTTAGAAATTTAGACAATATAATATAACCAAATAAAGAATTTTAGAAGTAACACTACAGCACATTTAGAGTAATATAATAATGTAATCAAGTGAGAATGAGATAAATTATTGAGAAATTTGAATTCAAAGATACTAAGGTGATATATTATAATATTATTTATATTTGATAAAAGATACAAATCAAATATCATAAAACATACAAAAATCTTAGCAAGTATAATAATGAAAACATTAAAAATGAATATTTTATTTGATGAAGCTTGTCAAGGTAAGTCCAATGATATTTATGTCATCTTGATCTAACCTCGATTAGAAATACTATAAATTGTAAAAATAGATAAGATAAAATAATAATAAATTATTATTAATATATTAAATAAATATAAAATAAAGGTAGAATATGATAAATGAAAGAAATGTAATTATTTGGAATTAATGAAATTTTGTTAATAAATGTCTTTAATTATATAGGAAAGTTGGATTCCACGATGCGAAGAAGATCGATTGCAATGTCCACGATGATAAAATTTGGTATGAATCTTATATCTTTTAAACCTTGCTAAAACCCTAAAAAATTTAAAAATATACAAAAGTAATATATAATTTTTATATCTCTTTTAAACTCATCAAAAATTATGTATTTGTTCTCCATTAGGCATTGCTTGGAAATAATATAATTACCAATGTAAAAAATGATAAGTAATAATAAATTATTATTTCCGATACTAAGTAAACCTATATTGAACCTAAAATGGTACAAAATGGAGCAATGCAATATGACTAAGGCAAAGAAAACTTTTTTGAGTGAATGAGATAAATTATACAAGAATATTTTATTTCAAGATACAAAAAACAAAGAGTATAATATTCCTTATCATCAAATTGCAAATAAGTTTAAATGCCTTTAAATTTATGATTGAAAATTAAAAATTATATATAAAAAAAAGAGTGAATATTTAATTTGATAAAACTTGATCTAACAACTCCGACAATATTTGTGTTATCTCCATGAGTCATAGCTTAGAATTATTAGGAGTTATCAAATTAAATAAGCACAAATAAAAATAAAATATTATAATAATAATAACAAAATATATAATAAATCTACAATTTGATAAATATAAGTAATATAATATAAACAAATCAAAGTGATGTTGAGGTTACAAAAAAAGAGAATTAAAGTTTCTCAGTAACATGAGCAAGTCAAGCTTTAAATATTGAAGAAAAGATATCAATTACACGGGAAAGTGACATTCTAACTTAATAAGGATTTTGAGTGTAACATTCTCGAGTGCATTATCAGGTATAAATTGATTAGCGTACCACATATGCAAAAAAAATTAAAAACTTAATATTGTAAAAACAAATTTTTCCATGGTTAAAGCTTGTCTAGTTCACCCTTATGACATTTATTTAACCTTGAGTTGACCTATTCATAATTGCTTTGAATTATCAAAGAAAATAAGAATATTAATATTATGTATATATATATATATATATTAAAGTTGAAATGACATACATAAAAGTGATGTAATGTAACAAAATCAAAATTGCTAGAAAAGTCATACAAGTGAATATAAGAGTTGCATATTGATATAACGAGATATAAAAAACTTTGATGTTATAAGATAAGTTGCACAAAAATGTGGAAATGAGAACTTGATGCACTGTAATGTAACAACATAAAATAAATTTAAATGTCATAAAAGTGGAGAATAAAAATTTTATATTAGTATAACAAAACAAAAAACTCCATTTTAATATGCTACATAGATTGAGTATACCATTTTATATCACAAAATATGGTCAAAATTCAAATGTGGCATAGAGCAAGGAAAATACTTAGAACCTTATTTTGAAAAATATAAAAATTGAATATTTTGTTTGACAAAGTTCATCGAGATGAGTCTAGTGATGTTATGTATTAGTCACACCTCAATTCAAACTATTCCTAATTACAAACAACAAAAATCATAAATAATAATAAATTATTTTTTTAATATTCTCTAAATAAATATTAAAGATAAATTAAGAAAAATTGAAGAAATATAATTTGTGAAAATAAGGCATAATAAAGGTTAGATGGGGGAAGATTCAGATATACATAATAATAATAAAAATTAAAGAAAAACAATTTAAAAAATTGCATGAATTATATTCAAAATTTCATTGAAACATACTAAAGAGATAATGTGTAACATTCTTATTTGTTAATATAAGCACAAACTAAAACAATCATAAAATATGCCAAAATCTTAGAAATTAATTTTTTAAATGTAGGTAATGAATTTTTTTGCAGTGCTTGTTACGATGATTCTATTAACATATCTTTTATTTTGTTTTATCTTAATCTCGTTTCATATGATTTACAAATACAAATAAGCATGAAAAATATTAAAGAATTATTTTAATAATATGTAAAAATATGGTAAAGATAAAATGAGATAAATTAAAACAAGATAATATAACTAAATAAAAAGAAAAAGTTAAAAAAATATAGATAAATTATACTAAAGAGTTACATTCCAAGTTAGTGAGGAGAACACGAGTAACCTCTTTGATCCTTAAACTAGGTACAAATCTAATGTCTTGTGAATCCCATAAAAATACTAAAATAAATTAGAAATGTAGAAATGATTATTTGATTTCATCAAAACATGATGTGATTACCCAAATAAATTTGTTTCATCTGAGTTAGGCCTCCTTTAAAATTATATAATTACTAATTCAAAAAAGAGTTCATAATTATATATTACCATTTTCAAACTATGCAAATAAATATTAACTATAAAATGAGGTAAATTGATGTAATAAAGCAAAATAAAATCAAATAAATGTAAATTTCAAATGAGAGGAGATTTAAGGTTACATATTTAATAGAAGTAATAAAAAATTTAGAAAAATGGTATAAACACATGAGAAACTTGCTTTCAAAAAAGTGAGGAGATAAAGTCTAATTTCATATATATCATAAAATCTTGACAAGTCATGACTCCACAGAAACATACCAAAGCCTTTGAGTATAAGATACTTAAAAATATAGTAGTGATTGTTAAATTTTAAAGGGTTCATTTGGACTTCTCCAATAATGTTGTTGTCTTCAATGGAACTTGTTGAAAATTATAGAGAATTATGAGAGTCACTAAGCATACGTAGTAATATAATAGTTTCATAACATTTATGAAATATATACAAATATTGAAATGAGATAAGTTGATACAATATAATATAATCAAAATTTAGTGGAAAATTTTAAGAAATGATAGAAACTATGTGAGAAATTTTAATTCCAAGGTACTAAAATGATAGTGTGTACAATAATCTAATGCAAAATCATATAAAAATAAAAATAAGTCATGAAACATTCCAAAACTATATAAAACTATATTAAATAAATATTAAATAAACATTTAGAGTTCATTATGATTTCTCTCAAGCAGGCTTTATTTAGAAGACTTACTAAATGTCAATGTAAACTATTATAGATAATAAAAATTTATTATTAAAATATCATGAAATAATAAATTTAAAAAAAACTTAGATAAATTAAAACAATATAAAATAACCAAATCAATTCAACATAAATGTCACATGAGTAGAGAAGTAGAGTCACATCGTAAAACTTATGCAGAGCAAATATAAATCCCTAATCCTCAAATCTGTATGAATTGAAATGTCTTGTAAATCATACAAAAATCCTAAAAATCAGTAATAATATAAAAAATAAATATTTGATTGGATAATGGAACTTATGTTAAGCTCCTCTAAGTTTCTTATTGATTAGACTAAGCTTAGAATTAAAATGAATTATCAAAATAAATATGCTTCAATAATATAAAATTATTATTTTAAGATTAGATTAATAAATATTAAACCTTAAAGATATAATCAAAATAATTTGATATTACAAATTCTAAACCATGTCAATTTCATATGATAGAGTTAGATTTTCATTGTGATTTGTCAAATCCAAGCAACAAATTTGAAGAAATGAGATAAATTTAATAAAACATTGCATTCTAAGATACTAAGAAGATCAAGTATAAACTTCTTCGATCATCACATAAGATGTTAATTTAAATGTCTAACAATGTTGAAATGAAATAAATATAGAAATATTACACAAAACAAAAAACTTATAAAATATTACACAATTAGAGAATTGTAATTTTGTAGCTTTATAAATAAATAAAAAAAACTTGTAAGAAAATACAAGATATATTTTTTTGTAATAAAATAGACAAATCATAGCCAAAAAATTAAAAAGATAAGATAAATTATACGAGAAAGTTGTACTCATGATACTAAAGAAATTAAGTATTGTCTTTAACTATCAATTTAGTTATAAATCAAAATTTCTTGTAAAACATAAACAAATTCGAAAAAATTAATATTTAAAAATTTTAAAAATATATATTTAGTTAGATAGAGCTAATAGAGATAATTCTATTGACATTTTATTTGTATCAATTTTATATCATTTATGATTACACATGATGAAGGAGACAAATATAAACAAAACTAAGATAAATTATACAAGCAATTTGAATTCCAAGATGATAAGGAGTGTTAGTGTATGACCATTCATAGTCAAATATAGTGTGAATCAAAGTGTCCAAAAAATTTACCAAAATCTTAGAAAGTAAAATATTTAAAATCAAATAAGAATGAATATTTAATAAGAGTGTGCTTCTCATGATGAATGTAATGACCATTATTTGATCATGTTCAAATAGATCTACTTCAAGAATATTGTAACCATAAAGATTAAATTAAAAACTAATAAATTTTTATTTTTAATTTAGTAAAAATTAAAAAATCTAGAATTAAATTGATGAAAGCTATGTAATTTAAAAAAACCATATTATTTTAATATTATACCATTGTGTAATAAAGTGAAAATGAGATAATTTTTTGCATAAAATATAACTAAATCAAATCAATCTTAATGTCACACAAGAGGAGATTTAGGAGCATTTTTTGATAAAATAAAATTAATGAAGAATATTATAGGGACAAATTTCTTTGGAAGATTATACTCCAAGATATTATCAAAACAGTGCATAATATTCCTATTCCATAATACAGGTCTTAGTCAATATCTGGAATAAAGCATAGCAAATTTTTAGAAAAAAAATCTAAAATATAAATATCACTAATACATACTCCTATATGAGGGAGTTTGACGATATTTGTTTCATCTCAACCGGACATCATTTACGATACTATAAATTACCATAATAGATAAACTTAAAAAATAATAAATTATTATTTTAATATTAAGTTGATATATAATGAAGTACGAAAGTAATGAAATAAAACCAAATCAAGTAAGTAATTTTGAAGAAATGAGATTAATTATTTAAGAAAATTACATTCCATAGTACTTAGTAGATCATTTGCAAAATCTTTGATCATCACATCAAATATGAATTAAATATCTTGCAAAACATTCTAAAGCAAAAAAAGAATTAAAAAAAAAACATATTTATTTTTATATATTTCTTTAAGACGAGTTTAAAGATATCCTTTTAGTCTCAATTATGCCTTATTCAGGATTAGAATGAAATACTAACATAAAAAAGAATAATAATAATTATATATTATTTAAATATTAGATAAAAATTTATTTAAATTGAAATGAGTTAAATTTAGGAAACATGATAAAGCCAAGTATTTTGAAAAACTTACAAGAAATGTGATAAATAGTGTAGAGAAACTGAATTCTATGATACTAAAATGATAGAATATAACTTTCTTGATGACTTTATTTCATTTAAATTATATATTTATTTTGGAATTAATGTCAATTTTCAAATAGAATAAGAATAAAGCTTAAGGAATTATTTCTTTATAAATGATAAATATAAAATAAATGTTGAATGAGATAATGTAAGCAAGGTAATATAATTAACTTGTGACAATGCAAGGTTACACAAGAGAAAAATTAAAGTTTCATATCAATTAATCCAATTAAAAATAAAAATTTAAAAAAAATGTGATATGTTTACTACAAAGTTGCATTTTGAGTTTTCAATGAGATCAAATGTAACATTCTAAGTAGTTTAATGATGTTTGAAAAAAATGATCTCAAAACATGTCAAAACCTTTAAAACTTTTTCAATATTTATGTTTTTAAAATTTTAAAAAATTCTCATTATGTTTAGACCATGTTTGGAATTTTTGGAAATTTCTAAAGAAGTAAACATTTTGATATTATGCAAGGATATGTCAAAATTGAAAAGAAATAATTTGGTGTAATTTAATTATATGAGATCAAATTAGGTACGATTTTAAGTATCTCATAGAGCATGTCAAAACATTACAATTATATAAAAAAATATAAAAATGATTATTTTATTTGATAAATCTTTTTGAGACAAAGTCTAGTGGTATCTGTTAAGTCTCAAATAGACCTTGTTTGAATTTTCTTTTAATTTCCAAATTAAATTAGAATAAATAATAATAAATTATTTTTAAATTTTAAGTAAATATATTTTAAAACAAAAAAGATAAATTAAAGTATTATAATATAACCAAGTAATGCATTGTAAAGGTCACTTAAGAAGAGATTTAATGTTATATTGTAATATAATAATACCATTACTAATTTGGTTGTTGAATTGATGATCCTACATGGAGCAAACATTAGAAGAAAATTATGGTTGTAGTTTATGATCAGTAAGCTTGGTAATAGAAATATTCACTTCATAGACAATTTACTTTGCTTGAATTAAACCCATTTTAGATTTAATATAAATTTATATAACATAAACATAATAACAATTTAATATTTATGTTTTTAATTTTTGTAATTTGAAGTAATTCTAAACCTAGTCTTTTATGATGAAGCAAAAGTTTTTTGACTAATTTGAATGAGCTCTATCTGATAAAATGTTTATTTTTATATTTAAAATATTTTATTTTTCATGATTTTAGCTCATTTTGTCAGACAATTTGATTCCTATTTTATTTAACGTATGAGAGTGTTGCACTCGATCTCCCTATTATCTTGTAATACAACACTCCTACGTAATTTAACTCTTTTGTAAAAAGTTTTTTTATTAATTTTCATATATTACTATATATTTCTAAATCTGTTATCACGTGACCAATATATCACATTAATTTAATTATATTGCATTAATTCATCTTATCACATTTTAATTTCAATATATATTTTATTAATATTAAAATAATACTTTATTATTATTTATTCTTATTTATTTTGGTAATACAAATATATATACATTTTTGTATTTTTAAATGTTTAATTTTATTTGGCTTTGGCTGGCTTTATGAGACATTTTGAAATGTATCTAGCTTAATGATTAAGGATAATGCATTCTAGCTCCTTTTTGTCTTGTAATGCAAATTTTTCAAGTAATTTATATCATTTCATCAAATGTTTTTTCCAATTTTTTATTATGATCTAATTATAAATCTTTTCTTATTTGACTTTTATATGACTTTTGTTTCATTAAGTTACATTACTCAAATTTATCTCATTCAACTTTAATATATATTTACATAACAAATTTAGTAATTATGTATCACTTATGCTTCTTTATTTTGGTAATTTATTGTAGTTCCATACATGGTTCGATGGAGACACAACAAACTTTGTTAGATTCATCGTAAGGAGCTCTATTCAATTAAACATTCATTTCAGTATTACCTAATGTTTTCCTTTCAAGGTGCCTACTCTACATATCATTTCAATTCATCTTTTATTTTTTTATCTATGATGTTACACTTGACCACCTTAATATCTAATAATGTAACATTTTTGTTATAATTTATCTCTTTTATGAAAATTATTCTCTTTAATTTTTACATATCTATATGTAACTCTAGATATTTTTTTTGTATGACCTCCACATCACCTATATTATATTGTTCAATTTGTTATATCTTTGCTTTTATATATAATTGTTCCATATTAAAACGGCAGTTTGTTATCATTTATATATATTTCCTTGAGTAACTCGTAAAGGTCAAATGGAGTGGGAAGAAAAGTGGATAGAGCCACCTTCATGAGCTCTACAAAACTATATATTCAATTTTTTTTAAATATTTTCTTTTATATGATTTTTGTAAAATTTATGATACATTTGATTGTTATCTGATTTCTTGATTTATGGTTGAACTCCGTAGTATTTTGAAATGCAAATTTTCTACATCATTTATCCATTCTCTTAAAATTTTTTTCTCCAATTTGGTTATATTATATTTCCTCAATTTATCTAATTTTTTTTAATATATATTCATATATTATTTAAATAATAATTATTAGTCTTTTTGATAATTTATTTTGATATTTCACAAAATAATGATTATCCTTTTGTTGGACACATCTCAATAGGCACTGTCTAATTAAATAATAATTTCTACATTTTTAAAAAACAAATTCTATGATTTTTGCATCATTAGTTAGATATATTTATTTGTACATTATTTGATTTCGATAATACCACACTAGATCTCTTGAATATCTTATAATGAAACTTTCCTATGCAATCTATCTCAATTCATCAAATGTTTTTGTTTTTTTCATTATATTATTAAATAACTCAAAATATTTTCTCTTATGTCCATCATATCAATTTTAGTTTTACTACATTTTTTAAACTTAACTCAATTCAACTTTAATATGCATTTATTTAACAATAAAAAATAATTTGTTACTATTAATGATTATTTAATTTTGTGACTCTTAGAAATTCTAAATATATTCTAATCAAGATGAAACAAATGTCATTGGACTTGTCTCAATGAGCTTTATCTAATTTATTATTCAATTTTAAGGTTCATTTGGTTATGTTAAATTCTTTTAATTTATTTCAATTCTACTTTAATGTATATTTACTCAATAAGAAAATAATATATTGTTATTATTTACAATTTTTTGCTTTTCTAATTTAGAAGAATTGCAAACAATTTCCAATAAACATGAGGAAAACATCACAAATCATCTTGATGAGCTTATCAAATTAAAAATTTATTCTAAATTTTCTAAATATTTTTATTTTGTAGTATTTTTACACATCTTACAAGATATTTCAATTTATATTTCATTTGATAATAGTAGTCATTACATTCGATCTTCATTGTATCTTTTAATACAACTTTCTCATATAATTTGTCATTTCATTATATTTTGCTCCATCTTTCATTAGATTATGTAATGCTACATCTACTCTTAAGTCACCTTTACATTTATTTCATTTTGTTGCATTACATTACTTTAATCCATCATATTTTAGCTTTAATATAAATTTACCAAAGAATAAAAAATTACTTATTATTATTTTTAGTTTCTTATTATGTTAATCCATAATAATTCAAAATTAGGTCCAAATAAGAAGAAAAAAATAATCATTAGACCAATCTAAATAAGAACTATGAAATTAAATATTCCTTTTTATTATTTAAATTTTTTTATTTTCCTTTGTTATTTAATGCTATGCAAGACATTTCATTTCCAACTTATTTATTCAATTGAGGCTGTAACATTCAAACAACTTAATAACTTGGAATATGTTTATCTTGGCTTATGTGACCTTTATAGAAATATGATTTTGTTATCTTATATTAATTCAATTATTTAATTTTATCTTTAATATATTTGTCCAACATATTAAAAATTATATTTTTATTTATTTGATTTTATTTCATTAATTCATAGTAATTAAAATCGAGACCTTGTAGAGGGAAACTAACATTTTGTGAATCGTCCGAATGACTTCTACTTAATACAATATTCATTTCCTTTTTTAATATATCTTTTTTTAGGAAATGTTTGGGCCTTATCTGATATTGTGATTTTACTAGATTTGATAATCAAGGACCTTATGCTTAATATCCCAAGTATCTTGTATTGCAACTTGACCATATAATTTATCATATTTCTTAAATATTTTTCATTTAATTGGGTGTAATACTATGAAACTCTAAATTTTCTCTCATAAATCATCTATATTACCCTATTTTAAGTTTATTTTATTTTTTCAATTTATCACATTTTACTTTTAATATATATAAACTTAATATTAAAATAATAACTTATTAACATTTATGCGTAATAATTCATAGTAATTCTAAATTTGATATAATTTAGCACAAACAAATGTCATTTGACTTAAGCATTATCAAATAAAATATTGATTTTTATATTTCTTTGGATATTTTTTCTAGAGTTTTTGAATGCACTACGAGTCATTTCTATTCATACCTTATTTCACAATGGATATAATCACATTTGATCTCTTTAGTATCATAGAATGTAACATTCTTACAACATTTATCTCATTTTTTCAAGCATTATCATTTCGATTTTTTTCAAGTTGTGTTTTAACTGTACATCCTCTTTAATGAGACTTTTATATGGGCTTGATTTGGCTATATTACATTACTTTAATTTATTTTATTTTCACTTGAATATATATTTTATTAATATAAAAAATAAATTAAATATATTTATGTTTATTTAATTTATTAATTCTCAATAATTTCAAGCAATGTTCATTTCAGATGAATAAAACATCGTTGAAGTCATATTAATGAGAGTTATTCTGTTTAATATTCATCTACTTTTATATATTATTAATATTTTATTTGCATGTATTTTGCATTTTTTGAGAAATTGTTATTTAAAACTAGTTATAAAATATAATATGTTATGCTTTATCTCTTGAGTTTCTCAGAATGCAACTTTCTAATAAAATTTATCTAATTTTTCCAAATTATTCTCTTTTAATTGGTTGTGTTATATTTTATCTCCTTTGGCCATAAAATATATGTCCCATGATAAAAATAATAAATTATTATTATTTATGCTTATTTATTTTGGTAACTCATAGTAATTCCAAATGTGATTCAATTGAGCCAAAATTATTCTGATTGTCTCGCAAAGCAAGCAAGAACCCTAAAAAATAATATATTTGAATATATAAAAGTGAATGCTAAGTTGTTTAGAGCTCATTGAGTTTTGTCCAATGATGTTTGTCTTATCTCGACCAAACCTCCTTTGAAATTTCTATGAATTTCAAAGTAAAAATAAAACATAATAAATATTATTTAAAATATTAAGTAAATATATATTCAAGCTAAAATATGATAAATTAAAATTATATAATATATAAACATTAGAGTAATCTAGTATTCACATAAGAAAGATTTAGCATTACATAGTAGGAAAGCTATGTCAAAGAAAAAAATAAAAAATAGAGCAAATCATGAGCGAGAATTGCCTTCCAAGGTACTAAAAACATAAATTGTAACACCCTTGAGTATTAAATTTTTCAAAAGTAAAAATGAATCAAAAAGAATTCCAAAACATAAGAAAATAAAAAATTATTTTCAATATTAAAATTAATATTTAATTAGAATAAGCTGTTCCACTTGTGTCTAACAAAGTTTTTTATATCGATCAAACTTTGTTTCAAATTACTATGATTTACAAAAAAGGGTATAAATAATAATAAATTATTATTTTGAAGAGTGTAAATGTATATATTAATATTAAAATGAGACAAATTAAAGGAATATAATGACATGAAATATTTAAAATTTCATGTAATAAAATAAAATCAAAGTGAAAACTTAGAAGAAATATGATAAATTGTTCAACAATGTTACTTTCTATGACTCTAAGGTGATTGATTGTAACATACTTATTCATCAAATCAAGTTCTAATCAAAATATGTCATAAATTAAGTTGAAAACAATGAAAGTTAAAAATTTAAAAGTATAATAATAAATATTTAATTTCATAATGCATCCAATGATATTTATTTGATCTATATATAACCTTATTTAGTATTACTTAAAATTAGCAAACTAAATAAACATAAATGACAATTAAATATTATAATAATACTAAGTACATATAAGTTAAAGCTAGAATGAGATAAATTGAAGCATTTTAATATAATAAAATACAAGTGATATAAACATCATAGAAGACAAGATTTATAGATTATAGTAATACAACAAAATCAAAGTAAAAAA
Organism: Vanilla planifolia; assembly: GCA_023846275.1. Classification (NCBI taxonomy): domain Eukaryota; kingdom Viridiplantae; phylum Streptophyta; class Magnoliopsida; order Asparagales; family Orchidaceae; genus Vanilla; species Vanilla planifolia. The sequence goes on from JAIUJO010000097.1 coordinate 50,817, forward strand.
AGTAACTAAATTTTATGAAAACGTGGCATTAAAATATAATAAGAAGACCTAGTGTAAAATCAACGATCATCAAATTAAGTATGAGTCAAAATGTCTCATAAAGAATAAAAAATTCTTGTAAAATAAAATATAGAAAAAATATAAAAAAAAATATTTATTTGGATAGTGCTCCTCATGGCAACTCATGCAACAATTGTTTCATCTTAATGGATTCTTTCATGGAATTACAATGAATTTCAAAAATAAAAAAGCACAAATAATAAAAAATATGGCTATAATATTACATAATTATATATAAAAAGTTTCATTTTTAGATAAAAAGAAGAGCAAATGTAATGTCCTTGATCATCAAATTAGGTAAAAATAAAAATGCTTTAAAAAAATCATAAAGCATTTGAAAATAAAATTTTTAATATATAATAATGAATATTTAATTAAATAAAGCTTGCCAAGTGAAGTCCAATGAGGCCTGTTTCATGTTGATCGAATCTCATCTAGAAAAATTAAAAATTTCCATAGTAAATAAGCATAAATAATAAGGAATTATTATTTTAATGTTAATGAAATCTAAATTGAAGCTTAAATGAGAGAAACTAAATTTAGATAATAAAACCAAATAAAAGAAATATAATGGTCAAACATACGAAGATCTATAGTTTCATAACAACATTTCCAAACCAAAGAAAAAGAATTTGAATAAATGAAATATTATGCAAAGAAAGTTCCATTCTCAGACATTAAAGGGTTCAAGTCTAACATCTTTGATTGTTTAAATCAAAATATCTCTTAAAACATGACAAAACAATAATTTAATGTTTTTATTAATGCACAAAATAATATAATGTTGGATAGACCTCTTAGATGGGTCAAATGATGTTTGCTTCTTTTTGATCAAACCTTAATTGAGGGATTACTGCAAATTCTCAAAAAAAATAATAAATTATCATTTTATATTTCATAAATAAATTTTAAATCTAAATTATTAAAAATTAATGAAATATTATAATATCAAATAAAAAAAATGTGGAGTTCCCAAGACAAAAAATAGGAATTTAATATTAATATAAACAAATCAAAACAAAAGATTTGAAAAAATGAGAAACATTATATAATTGCTTTGCAAGATACTAAGAAATTCAAGTAAATTTTTTTAAATAAGGTATGGAAGGAAATACTTTGTTAAGTGTTCCGAACTAATATAAAATTCAATATAAAAATTATACAAAAAAATTATTTAAATAATGAATTCGTTTTAGTATGATCTTAGCTAATTTGTTGTACAATAAATTACCAAAATAAATAAGTATTAATAATAATAAATTACTTTTTAAACTTGTTTCATAAATATTTAATAATGCTTTGATTAGGTAAACAAAAATTAAATATGGAAAATAAAATCAAAGTGATGTTAAACTCAAACAACAGGAGAATAATAGATCTATAACAATATGACCAGATTAAAGAAAAAAAATTAAAGACATGAGAGAAATTGTATGTGAAAGTTTCACTCCAAGATACTAGGGAAATCAATTTTAACATCTTTAATTATCAAATATGATAAAAATTGAAATCTCTTATACATCATACCTTAGACATAACAAAAATATAAAATAAAAAATGATTATTTAATTAAATAAAGCTCTTCAATAAGTCCAGTAGTGTTTGTTTCATTTATAATGGACCAGATTTGGAACTATTTTTAATTAAAAATGAAATAAGCCTAAAACTAATTAGCTATTAGTTTTATATAGAAATGAATATTTATTTGAATAAAGTTGAAAGAGAGTAGGCCAAGGAATTTTAGTTTATCTCTTTTTGGAAAGAGTTTTGCTAAACAAGCTTAAATAAAATTTGTTCAATTTTAGCTAATATATATTGAAGCTTAATGAAATAAATTAAGGCAATATAATATGTTCAAATTTAAGTGATGTAAACATTTCATTAAAAGAGAATTATAGTTTCATAACAATTCAACCAAATAAGATACTAAATTTAAAGAAATAACTTTGTGTAGCAAAGTTTTATTTCAAGATACTAAGGAGATCAAGTGTAACATCCCAGATCATTAAAGTAGTATAAATTGAAAATGTCTCACAAAACATGCAAAACCATAAAAAATAGAAACTGAAAGTATATAGAAATAATTTTTAATAGGATAGATCTTATTGAGATGAGTCCAATGTTCATTTTATTTCAATCTAACTACAATGAACATTACCATCAATTATCTAAGTAAATAAGCATAAGTAATGACAAATTACTACATCAAAATAAACTAAACATTTGTTAAAGCTAACATGAGATAGATTGAAGCAATGTAATATAACCAAATCAATGCAATTTAAAGGTCACAAAGGAAGATGATTTCAACTATATAGTAAAATAACAAAAAAAAATTGAAATGTTTAAGGAAATGTGAAATATTTCATAACAAAGTTGCATTTGATAATGCTAAGAAAATTGTGTATAAGTTCCTCATTAATCAAAAGAGATACAATTTGAAATTCAACATAAGAAATGCAAAAATAATTAAAAATAAAATATTAAAAAAAAATAGAAACAAAAATTGAAATTGGTAGAGTTCATTGAGGTGGTCGAATTATTTTTTTTGCCTCCAACAAACATCATCTACAACTACTATGAGCTACCAATTTTAATGCACATAAATAATAATAAATTATTATTTTGATACTATGTATATAATAAATTAGAAATTAGAAATTTTGAATAATATAATAGAAGAAATATAGTGTGATGTAGAGGTGTCATGTTATGAGATTTATAGCTAAATAATAAAAATAACCAAATTGTTGATTCAAAAAAGTTTGAAGAAATGAGATATATATTATAGCAGAATTTCATTTGAAGACATTAAGGTTATCAGGTGTAACATATTTGATTTAAAAATCATGTACAAATTGTAATGCCATGTAAATGTTGTGAAAGCATTAGAATATAAAATATTTAACGATATAAAAATGAAAGTTTAATTAGTTAGGTCTCCCTAAGTCATTTCCATCAACATTTGTTTTATCTTAATTAAACTTCATTTGGAATTGTCATGAATTAAAAATTTAAACATCCCATATAAAAAATTATTATTTTAATGCATATTTATACTTTTATTAACTTGATATTAAAATTAGAATTTATGATAATGCATATTTATTTACATTGATAATTTGTAGTAATTTCAAACAAGGTACAATTAAAAAGAAACAAATATCATTGGATTTATCTTAGTGACAAATATCAATCTAATTTTTTTAAGTATTTTATTTTCTAATATTCTGTCATATTTTGTGAGACGTTTTTATTTATACCTTTTCTAACGATCATGGTTGTTATAATCGATCTACTCAGTATCTTGGAATGCAACTTTTGAATTCAATTTATCTAACTTTTTTAAATGTTATGCTTTGATTATGTTATATTTCTATATAGCTTTGAAAACAATGCATTCATATCTTATTATATTGCATTACTTTAGATTCATTTTTTTCGAGTTAAATAAATTCAATTTAGTATTTAAAAAAATTATATTACTTAGGTTTATTCAATTAGGTAATTTGTAGCATTTCCAAATGATGTGTGATTTGGACAAAACCATCATCTTTGGATTGATGTTGATGAGCCTTATCCAACTAAAAATTCAATTTTATATTTTGAAATATTTATTACGAAGATTTTGACATATTTTGTATGAATGATTTATTAAAACTTGATTCGATGATAGTAGATCTTGCTCTTGAAGTTCTTAGTATATTTGAATCCAACATTCCTATAGAATGTTTTTTGTTTCCTCAAAATTTTCACTTTGATTTGGTTAAATTACATAACAATATTAAACCTCTTATCATGTGAGCTTTAGTCACTTTGAACTATATATGTTATCTACTTCAATTTAACTTATTTTAGTATTAATATATATTTGCTTTATATTTAAATAGTAAATATTATTAATTATGATTATTTAATTTGGTAACTTATAATAATTTCTAATAACATATGATGGAGATAAAATAAAAGTTTTTATATTCGGCTTGACTAGTTCTATTAAGCTAAATGTTTATTAGTTAATTTTAAATACTTTAATAAGAATGATTTTAGTTCACTTCAGAATTCATTTCCATTTTTAATTTATTTTATGAATGAGGATGTTGCACTTGATGTCATTATTATAATGGAATGCATTCTTATTCAATTTATCTCTTAATTTTCTCTTTTTTGAATTGGTTATATTACTTTAAAAGTCTAATTCACCTCCCTTATGACTATGACATCACTTTAATTTGGCTATATTATATTTCTTTAATTTATTATTTTAAAATTTATTATTTTAAAATTTATTATATATCTACCATATATAAAAATAATAATTTATTGCTTTTTGTTGTTGTTTTTTTAGAATTCATAGTACTTCTCAATGTGGTCCGATTGAGTCAAAACAAATGCGATTCGATGTAATGCTTGATCTCCTTTATATCGTGAAATGCAACTTTCCAACAAAATGTATCACATTTTTTAAAAAATTTACTTTGATTTGTTTATGTTATACTTATTCAATTTAACTCATTTCAACATAAACTATTATTTACATGATATTAAAATAATTATTTATTATTAAGTATAATTATTTCGTCTACTAATTTTTAATAATTTTAAACAATGCTTTTTTAAGAAGAAATAAATATTATTGGACTCATCCTAGTGACCAATATCTACTTAATATTTATTTTATATTTTTAAATATGTTATATTTAAATGGTTTACATGTTTTAAGATGCATTATTATTCATACATTATTTAACAAAAGAGGTTGTTATATTCAATTCACTTAGTATCACGGAATGTATTTTTTAATGCAATTTATCTAATTTTATCTTCGATTTTGCCATATTTTTATACAACTTTAAAATCTTATTATTTGACCAGAGCATCAGTTTTATCTCATTATATTTGATTACTTCAAACAATCTTTTTTTTGTTGAAATATATTAAACATAGCATTTCAAAAACAATGTTATTTATTTTTTTTTAATTTGGTAATTTTTCCAATTATAAATACATTTGTTTGCTGCAAAACAGATATCATTGGACTCATCTCAATGAGCATTATTAAACCAAATATTCTTTCTTATTTTTGGGAAAATTTTTTAAAAAGATTTAACATGTCTTGTATGAAAGTTTCATTCATACATGATTTCATGATTGTAGATGCTACCCTTGATCTTCCAAGTTATTGTAATGCAACATTTCCAAACATAATTTTCTTATTTCTTAAAATTTTTCACCTTCATTTGCTTATATTACTATGGAACTCTAAATTGAATTGGACATGTTACATTTCTTCAATTAAATGTTTTTCATCTTTAATATATATCTACCTAATAATGAAATAATAATTCATTATTATTTATTTTTATTTAATTTAGCAATTAAAAGTAATTCGTAACAAGGTCTGATGGAGGTGAAATATACTTTGTTTGACTCGTCTTGGTATGCTCTATCCAAATTTCTATTCATTTTTGCATCTTTTTGATAATTTATTTTATAAACTTTTAGTAGACTTCAGTAGGAATTTTTTATTTTACCTAATTTCAAATCAAGCATGATAAACTTAGTTGCCATATTTCCTTATAATACAATTTTCTCTTATTTGCGTTGTTTATATTTTTATAAAAGCCAAATCTACTCTAGCACGACACTTGCACCACTTTGATTTGGTAATATTCTAATTCTTCAATTTATCTCATTAAAAATTTACTATATATATTTTTAATATTAATGGAATATTTTTTATTTATATCCACTTTTGTGATTTATATTATCACAAATGAGATCACATCAAGACAAAGCAATCATCTTTGGACTCATCTTGAAATGCTTTATTATTTTAAGTACTCTTTTTATATTTTTAAATGTAACATTATATAGTTTTATAAAAACATTAAGATGTATTTTGACTCATGCCTCATTTAATAATAAAGGATGGTACACAAACCTTTCTTCAAACCTTGCAGTGCAACTTTCTCATATATTTTATCTCATTTTTCAAATTTTTTCTTTGATTTGGTTAATTATGTAACCTTAAATCTTCTATTATTTCACCTTTATCTCTCCTTGATTTTATTTTTTATATTATTTTAATTTATCACATTTCAGCATTAATTTATGCTTTCTTAATATTAAGAATAGTAGTTTATAAATATTTTACTTTATCCATGTTTGCAATTTGTATCAATTCTAAATAATTTGTCATTGTTACTACGTTTTTGTTTTTATTTTGTTATATAACATTGCTTCAATTTATCTAATTTCTACTTTAATTTAATTGTTTTATTGTCAAAATGATAACTTACTTTTAATTATTCATGTTTATGTTATTTATTCACTATAATTTCAAATAAGGTTTTATTTGAATGAAACAATCATTTTTAAAATCATCTCAATGAGCATTATGAAAGTACACATTCATTTTTTATTTTTTCAATATATTTTTCCTTGAGTTTTGACAAGCTTTGAGAGTGATTTTAATTCTTATATTATTTGATGATTAAGGAATTTATGATTGATCTCTTCATTATCTTTGAATGCAACATTCTTATATTATTTATTTTATTTCATAAATTGTTTTGCTTTGATTTGGATATATTATAATGTCACTTTAAATCACCACTCATATGACCATTACATCACTTTACCTGGTTAAATATTATATTATTTTAATTATTCATATATTAATTTTTATATTTATCAAGTTAGTACTAAAAATTATAATTTATTAGTATTTTTACTCATTTACCTTGGCAAAATTTTGAAATTCCAAACAAGGTGCTATATAGATAAAACAACTTTTTTTGCTTATCTTGATGAGTTTTGTGCAATCAAATATTCTCTTATATATCTTTAAATAATTTAGTTTCTAAAAGTTTGACATATTTATAAGATTTTTTAATTATTGTTTTAATTGAAGATTGAGAATGTCACACTAATCTCCATATTATCTTGGAATTTAACTTTCGTACGTAATTTACATATTTATTCTAAGTTTTTGCATTGATTTGGAGATATAACTATATAACTATAAATGTCTTCTCATGTTATATTTATAATACTTTGATTGGTTTGTATCGCATTATTATAATTTATTTCATTTTAGCCTTAATTTATATATACTTAATGTTAAAATAATAATTTATTTATTTTTATTATTATTTACTTCTTTAAATTGCATTCATTCTAAATGAGGTCAAACAAGAATGAATCATTCATTTTTTTTAGTTCCACCTAATTAAATATTCATTTTTTTATAAATCTTTCATTCTAAGGATTTTAGCACCCTTTAAGAAACATATCAATTCATACATGATTTCAAAATCATGCTTGTATTGCTTGATCCCGCTTGTATATTAGAATGCAATAAGCCCAAACAAATTATCTCACTCCAAATTTGTTTATTGGTTTTGCTCCAATTACAATGCAACTCTAAGGCTCCTCTTATTTTATCATTACAAAGCTTTCATCTTCTAATATTTTATTGCTACAATTTATCTCATTTTAATTTTTTTATATATTTGTAAAATAATGAAATAATAATTCATTATTATTTGAACTTTTATATTTAGGTAACTTGAAATAATTTAAAGAGAGATTTGATGATGTTAAAATAATTGTTATTAGACTCAATTCTATAATTTCTTTTAACTTAAAAGATTTTTAAAATTTTAAAATATTTCATTTAATAGTGTTTTGGCAAGTTGTATGGTTCATAATAATTCATATTTGTTTTGAGGATAAGATTTGTTGCACTCAATATCTTTACTATACTGGATTGTAACTTGAAAAATTTATATCATTTTCTCAAATTTTTTTTTGTGATATTACTATGTAACTCTAAATCTCATCTCATGTGACTTTATAAATATTTTAATTGAATATATTACATTTGTTCAATTAATCTAATTTTAACTTTAATATATATTTACTATAAATGTAAATAAATATTTTTTAATTTTTATACCAATTTATATTTATTATTGGATGTAATTCCAATTGAGGATTGATTGAGATGAAACCAACAATTCTTTGACTTAACTAAAGGAGCTCTATCAAACAAAATATTTATTTATTATTTTTTTAAATATATTTTGCTATGGTTTTGGGTCACTATAAGAGACATTTAGATTAATACTTTATTAAATAACTAATGATGTTACAATCAAGCTTGGTAGTATCTTTGAAAGCATTTTTTTGATACACTTTACTATATTTCTTAGAATGCTTCCTTTTGAAATAGTTATTTTACTAGGTTGCTCCAAATCTATTATTATGTAGCCTTTAAGTTACTTTTATTTGGATATATTACATTGCATCTTTTTTTTATTAAATTTTTATTATATAATTAGCTAAATAATTTATTATAATTTATGCTTACCTATTTTAATACTATGTAATAATTACAATTGTAGTCCCATCAAGAACAAACACACAACGGTTGTCTCATCTCGATCTCCTCTATCTAATAAAATATTATTTGTTTAATATTTTTAAATACTATATATTTAATAGTTTTAGTACTCTTTATGAGTTAATTTTATTTCTACCTAATTTGATTACTAAGAAAAATTAACTTTCTCATATAATTTATCACATTTCTTCAAAAGTTTGTTCTTTTATTTTCTTATATTACTGCGTTACTCTAAAACAACTCATATGTGACGTGAAAAAAAAAACATTAATTTTTTATATTCCAATGCTATATTTTAGCTCATTTTAGTTTTAATCTATATTCACTTCATATTAAAATTATAGTTTAAAATTATTTATGCTTATATATATTGGTAATTCATAATAATTTCAAATGAGATTCTATGGAGACAAAAAGGATGTCGTTTGAATCATCTCAAATAACTATATTCAATTAAATATTCTTTCTAATGCTTAAAAATAATTTATTTTTGTAAGTTCTAGCATATTTTACATGACATTTTGGTTCATACTTCGTTTTGTTGTATTACTTTGTAACCCTTGATCTCATCTTGTTTAACCTTTATGTCGTAATGATTTAGTTATGGTACATCACTTCAATTATGTTATTTCAACTTTAATATGTATTTACTTGATTTGGAAAACTAATTCATTATTATTTGTACTTATTTACATTAGTTATTTATAGTAATTCGAAATGGGGTATAAACATTTTTGGACTTAAATTAATGAGCCCTATCAAAGGAAACTTTTTTTAATATTTTTTAATTACTCCATTTTTTAAGTTTTTTGCTTACTTTATGAGACTTTTATATTTGTACTTATTTAAATGATCAAGATTGTTAAACATAACCTCGTTATTATTTTGGAATACAACTTTTTTATATAACCTATTTTATTTCTTGAAAATTTACGATTTTATGAGGCCATAATACCACGTAATAGTAAATCTATGCTTGCATGATCATTGTATCGTATTTATTTTGATGCATTATAGTGCTTCAATTTTTCTTATTTCAACTTTATTTTGCATTTAAATAATATCAAAGAAATTTTTTTATTATTATTTTGTCTTATTTACATATTAAATTAGTGGTAATTCGAAACAATGTCTAATTGAGATGAAGCAAATGTAAAGCACACTTCTCAATGAGCTTTATCCTATTTAATTTTTATTTTTATGTTTTTAAATAGTTAACTTTTTAGGATTTTGTATGCTTTAAAATGTATTTCAATAGTACCTTTTTTTCCAATTGAGGATCTTATACTCAAACTCTTTATTTTCTTAAAATAGAAGTTTTAACTACAACTTTTCACAATTTCTAAAACTTTTCACTTTGATTTTGTTATATTGCTTTATAATTGTAAATATTGTATTACATGACCTTCAGATTTCCTTTTTTCCATTTAGTACATTACATTAAATTATTTATTTTAATATTTAAAATATATTTAATTAAAGTTAAATAATTTTTTATTATTGTGTTTACTTACTTTATAACTCATACCAATTCATAGTGTGATCCATTGGAGATGAAATAGTAATGTTCGACACAACATAGAGTACTCTATCAAATTTAAATTTCTTTTTTTGAAATTTTTAAATATTTAATTTTTATGGTTCTGCTAATTTTGTAAGATATTTTAGTTTGTACATTATTTTTTAATCAATAATGTTACACTCAATCTCATTAGTATCTCAATTTTGTATATTGCTTTAAACCTTAATCCTCCTTTCATGTGACCATTACATCATTTTGATATAGTAATGTTACACTGTTACAATTTTTCTTATTACAAGTTTATAATATATTTTAATAATAATATGAAAATATTTTTATTTAGTTCTTAACTCATGATAATTCAAAGCGAGGTTAGACTGACACAAAAATGTTTGTTGTTGGACTCTTGTTGTTGAGCTCTTGTCAATTAAGAATTAATTATTATATTTTTGATTATTTAATTTTGTAAGATTTCTTCTTGCTTTAAGAGAATTTTATTTTTACTTAATTTTGCAGTTGAGGATGTTATACTAGATTTTCTTAGTTTGTTGGAGTGCCACTTTTTTATGTAATTTTTTTGCTATACTAAATCAATGAAAATCTCTTCCTATGTAACTTTCACATCATTTTGATTTGTTGTTATCACATTCTCAAATGTATTTGATGTCAATATTTAAATATACCAAAGTAGCATTAAAATGAACATTTAATATATTTTCCACTTATTTAGTTTGTTAATTCATAAATAGAAAAAAGTATCATTTTAATATTATAATAATAAGAGTATAATGAGATAAATTGAAGCAATTTACCCAAATCAAAGTAATGTGAATGTTATAAGAGAAGAATTATAGTCCAATAATGAAATAACTTAATTGAAGCCAAAACTTTGAGGAACTAAAATAAATCATTTCAGAATTTTATAATCTAAGATACGAAGGAGATGAAGTGTAACTTACTCATTTGTCAAATTAGGTATATATCAAATCATCTCATAACATAAGCCATAACAAAGAAAATAAAATATTCAAAAATATAAAAATAAATATTTAATTAGATAAAGCTAATCAAGACATGCATAGAGACATGGTTTTCATCTTGATCTATCCTCCTTTAGCACTACATGAAATTTTTAAAATAAATAAGAATAAATAATAATAAAATGTTACTTTAATGTTAAATAAATCAATATTAATGCGAACAAAGATAAATGGAAGCAATAAAATAAAAACAAATCAATGATACTTAAGGATTAATTGATAAGAGATTTAGAGTTACATTATAATTTTTAAATAATAACAAAAAGTTTGATTAAAATTGATAAATCGTATTAGAAAGTTGTATTCCAATATAGTAAGACAATCAAGTGCAACATCTTCAATTATCATAATAAACATAAAAATATAAAAATAAAAATTTATTTTGATTGAGCTAATTTTAAGTTACAATGAATTGCCAAATTAAATGAGAAAAAAAATAAAAAAAATTAATATTTAATACTAAGAAAATATGTATCGAATCCAAAATGATATAAATTAAAGGAATATAACATAGCCACATCAAAGAAATATAAATGTCACATGACAAGATAATTATAGTTTCATTATATTATATCTAAACCTATAGGAAATATTTGAAGAAATGAGATAAAGTGTATAATAAAGTTGCATTCTAAGATTGTGATGAGATCATGTGTAACATCCTCATTCATCAAATCATACATGTATCGATATGTTTCACAAAGCATGCTAAAATAATGGAAAATAAAATATTTCAAAAATATGAAAATGAATATTTTATTAGAAAGAGATAGTCAATATTTGTCAAACAATGTTTGTCTCATCAAGATATACCATGTCTAGAATAACTACAAATGGCAAAATAAAATATAAATAAATCATGATAAATTATTATTAAAAATATTAAAAATATATATAATTTATGAAATTAGATAAATTGATGAAATGTAATACAATAAAATCTAAGTGATGTAAACATAATAGGGAGGAGATTTTTTGTTGCATAGTTATTAGTAAAATCAAAGAAAATAATTTCAAAGAATGTGCTAAATTTTGTGGGATACTACATTCTAAGATACAAAAGAGATTGATTGTAACATTCTTGATTATCAAATTAGGCATGAACTAAATGTTCTTTTGAAGGATGCAAAAACAAATAATAATAAAATTTTTAAACTATAAAATTAAATATTTAATTACTAGAGTTACTTGAGATGTGTCCAACGATGTGTTCTTTGTATCTATGAAACCTCATATGAAAATATTATGAATTACCATTGTGATTAATTTTTTCCTTGACATTATTGACATTGAATTTTAGAATATGATCATTCTTAACTTTATAGTTCTTTAATTGAATGAACCAGATTCCATCTCACTTAATTGGATGAGCTAGAGCAAAACCTCTTATATCCAACCATTCCTAACTCATATGTTTATATTATTTTTAATTTTATGTTTTAGAACTTCTCTGATATGAACAAATAGATCCTATCCATCTCACCTAATGTCTAATTCTATGGTCGTTGTGCAAGCAATTTTTGAAAAAAATATTTTAACCTATTTCAAGAATCCTTTCAAGCCATTTTCAAGTATCTTTTGAAAAAGATTTTCTACACATTTCAATTACTATAATAAAAAAATTTTGACAAATGCCTAACTATTGTTAATAAAATAACTAATGAATATAAATGAATATTTAAATCTCAAAAGCATTTCTCAATATTCTATAAGCATAAATTCTAGTATCAATAGCAATAGCTTGTTCTTCTCAAACTATTATATAATTCTAACAAAGTCATGAAATTCTAAGCTTTCAATTTCTAATTTCTCTTATTAAGTTAAAAATAATTGTATCTTGTTCCATTAGTCAACAAGTATTTGAAGTTGAACAAATTTATTAAAATATTTTTTTGTTATATTTTTCAATTTAATAAGGGTTGTTCGACCCAAACAATTGCAAAAGCTTGAATAAGATTTGATCTAACAAAAAATCGAGTTAAGGTTAAGCATGCAAAACTCTTGGTTATAGTTGAACCCATAAACGATAGTACATCAGAGGTGAAGCACAAGGAAATACCTTAAGCTGTAACCTTTTATTTGTTGTGTCTTTCCTAACATTGTTTTAAATGGACATAGGTCCTACTTTGAAAACAATGACCTAAAAATGTTGGTGTCTTATTTCAATTTCTATCCTTATTTTTTAATCTTATCAAAGTTTAATATGCATATATATATATATATATATATATATATATATATATATATAATCTTTTCTAAAAACATAAAATTATTTTTTTAAAACAAATACAATAAAAAAAAAAGCAAAAATTAATTTTGATGTCCATAATTAACCCCCTCTTTTGAGATTTGTGCACCCATTTTCATTTCAATAAGTATCAAAGAGGGTTTCGTATTAAATGTGACTCAAGTCACTTAGGTGATCCATCATGTGCATTTTAATTTTTTTGTTAAGTATACTTAGTTGTCATTTTTTATACACTAATTTAAATTTCTCCCTTGTCATGTTTGCATGCTTTCCAAAATACATGTTCATTAACTTGCTTTTTAAAAAACTAATTTTATGTTTTTAGAAAACATTATATATATATATATATATATATATATATATATATATATATATATATATATATATATATATATATATATAATGTTTTCTAAAAACATAAAATTAGTTTTTTAGAACAAATAAAATAAAAAAAAAAGCAAAAATTAATTTTGATGTCCATAATTAACCCCCTCTTTTGAGATTTGTGCACCCATTTTCATTTCAATAAGTATCAAAGAGGGTTTCGTATTAAATGTGACTCAAGTCACTTAGGTGATCCATCATGTGCATTTTAATTTTTTTGTTAAGTATATTAGTTGTCATTTTTTATACACTAATTTAAATTTCTCCCTTATCATGTTTGCATGCTTTCCAAAATACATGTTCATTAACTTGCTTCTTAAATAAAGTTTTCAACATGTCTTCCTCAACGACTGATATTGGTGCAACACTAGATGAAAGATATTTTTGAGTCAATCGACATTTATTTAGGTGTGAATTTTATTTATATTAGAATGTAAGTTAAATTTTTTTGTAAAAAATTGATTTAGAAGTTTTGGAAGTTTTGGCCAACCCAATGATTTACTTACAGATTCATTCACAAATAAAATAAAGTTGTTTAGTGAACTTAGTAGCGATGGAAAGATAGTTCTAGTACTAAAGATAGGAGCACTCAACTATCTTTACTGTGGCTTATATCCATGTGAACTAAATTAAGTTATGAATTTGCATACCCAACATGAAGTTTGGCACAAGTTATAAGTTTCTTATGAAGGTACTTTGCAACAAAAAAGAGCAAAAATATATTTCCATCATGTGATTTGGAATTATTTAGAATGAATTTAACCAAAAGTACAAAGAAGATGTTTGTGTGATTTACTAATAATACTAATGGATTAGATAATCTTGTAAGATGATTTCTATTGTAGAACTTGTAAGAAAACTACTAAGGATTCTATCCAAGGATTGTGATCCTCTAGTTAGAGTAATAGAGATGGCCAAAGACAAATAAACTCTACTTCGATGAGCTACTTTGAAAATCATTAACAAGTAAAAGCCAGAGGAATAGAGAGCTAAAGAGGACGTTTCCACTAGCAACAAAAGAAGAATAATTAGCATTCAAAGCAAGTCAACAAGATTCAAATGTGGCATTCATCTCTTCCATGGATATAGAGGAAGTGGCAAATTTTCATGTTAAATGTTTAGCAAACAATTTGGCAAAAGAATTCATAAACTTGAATTGACAAAATAAGAAAAAAAGGGAGAAGATTCAAGCACCAAGTTGTTATGATTGTGGTCAAATTGGAAATATTAGATAAAATTCAAGGATACTAAAATGAAGCAAAAGAAAAAGAAGAGAAGGAATAAGAAGAAAGACTTTCAAGCTACTTGGACTACACCATAAGATTTGGGCAACTCAACTTTAATGTTGAGGAATGGATGAATGCTACTAGGAAAATGATGATGATTCAAAAACATCTAGTGAAGAAGAAGAGCATGAAGTATGTTATTGGTCTCCTTAACCTTTTGAAAATGCTATGTAGAAGTTGTTAGTGCTTGAACATATTTAATGGCCACACAAAAAATTGAAAAAATTTTATAAATAAAAAGTAGACCTTTTAGCCTTTTTTTATGAAAGAGGATGAGAAAAAAATAAAAATACTTGAAATTTGTGATAAGAAATTCTGTAAATGTTGAGATTCCCTCGTTGAGAAAAGAAATTACTTATTTAAAAAAATTATTCTCTTGAAGTTGTAAAAATGTCTAATGCTTGACATTGTATTTATAAGCATAAATATATATCTTCTTTAGGACATATGCACATTGTTTCGAATTTTATGGCCTTTTGTTCTTGTAAAAAGGGCATACCATCATGTATTTTAACATTATGAAAAACACTTGTAGTTCGATACCTTGTATTAAATGAGTAATTAAGAATGAAATTAATTCTCCCATAAAGAATATTAGCACTCAACCTAGGCTTTCTTTGTTCTTAATATTAGAGAATAAAAGAATTGATATCTGATGTCTCCATAACTGTGGGTGTGGAGATATAGTGCTTTGGAGACATTCATATGATAGAAATAATATACCTAAGAATTATGTGTAAATTAAGGCATACAAACTATGATAATAAAAGTTGAATTTTATGATTATAATATTAACATTTTAGAATTTATATAACCATTCAAAAAGAAAAAAAATCAAGATCTAGCTCTTTGGTGTTAGATAATGGTTGCTCAAGGAATATGATTAGAAATTAATTTTTACATCAGTAAAACATGGATCAAATTAATAGGTGCCACTAGGAGAAAACTCTAAGAAGAAAGCAATTAGAATTGGTAATATAAGTATGCTTAATCTCACAATTTGGAATGTTTTATTTGATTGATGGATTACAATTTAATTTAACTACCATTAGTTAATCACTATATAATGGCTATTTATTAATTTTGAACTCAATGTTAAAAAATTTTGAAAGAAGATAAAACATTATTAGATGGTAAACCAAAAGGTGGCACTTATGTGATTAAGTTTGAAAAATTAGGAGTTACAAAAATATAATGCCTTGCTAAATATTCATATGAAAATAATTTATGGCATAGATGATAAGGAGATGAATGTTATTCAATCTTAGAAAAATAAATAAGCTAGATACACATTAAGGGCTTCCCAAACAAAACAAACTAGGTGAAAAATATGTAAAACAATCCAAAAAAGAAAGCAATCTAAATCGTCCTTTAAACCTAAAAATTAAAACAATCGATAGGCCTTTAAAGATAGTTTATTTAGACATTTTTTAACCCATATAACCTTTGAGTTTAAGTGAAAAAAATATAGATATGTAATTAGTGATGACTTTTCATTGTATACTTGGGTTGTATTTTTAATAACAAAACTTAGATATTTGAAAATATTGTTAATTTGATAAAAGATATAGAAAGACAAACCAATCATAAATTAATTTATATACAAAGTGAAAATTGTAGTGAATTTAAGAATAAGGATTTCTAAAATTATAGTAAAGACAAATGAATAAGGCATCAATTTGCATGTTTTTATACACCTCAACCAAATGGGACTACTAAAAAAAAGAATCTCAAAAGCCATGACTACAATAATGTTAGTGGAATATAATCTTCCAAATTACTTTTATGCTAAAGCAATTAATAGGGCCTATTACATAATAAATAAAATTAATTTAAGGCTAATACTTAAGAATACTTCTCATGAGTTATATAAAAAGAGAAGGTCATATGTTTGCTACTTTCATGTTTATGGGTGTAAATGTATAATTCTTAATAATGAAAGAGCCAACTTGAGCATGTTTAGTGAAATAGCAAGTGTAGGTATTTTCTTAGGATACTCCTCTTTTGTAAAGTTTATAGAGTTTACAACATAGACTGTCTAAATATAGGGAAAGCAATTAATGTAGTGTTTAATGTGTCTGTTTAGGTACAAATAGTAAAAATTTAGATGAAGAAATAAAGTCTTTAAAAAACCTAGACTTGGGAGAGGGTAAAGGCAAAATACAATGTAAAAAAGGAGGAGAGATTAGTCATCAATTACCTAAAGATTGGAAGTATCAATGTTCACATATAAGGGAATTAATAGTAATAAATATTAGTCTTGAAGTTATGACTATAGCTTCTATAACAGAAATTTATCATATTGTTTTTCTTTCTTTCAACTAGTATCTGTATAAGCACTTAAGGATAACTATTCGGTTTAGTTAATAAATAAGAGCTGGGCCATATGTAAAGAAACAAAGCATGAGAGTTAGTTTTTAGGCCTAAAGATCAAAAAATATTTCTAACCAAATGAGTATTCAAAAATATATTAAATAAAAGTGAAGTGATAATTAGAAACAAAGCTAGAATTTTTATTAATGGTTATGATCAGGTTGAAGGGATTGATTTGTGGAGTCATTTACCCCCATAGCAAAATTAGATGTCATTCAACTTCTTTTTGTATATTCATGTCATAAAATTTCTATATATTTCCAAATGAATGTAAAAGTTGTATTTTTAAAAGGGATAATAGAAGAATATGTGCATGAGAACAGCATGGGCGCTTTGAGACCCATGCATATGGTGATTGTGTATATGTGCTTAAGTGTACACTTTATGACCTTAAGCAAGCTCCCTATGCATGGTATCATAAATTAAGTAATTATTTTATTTATAGTAGATTTTTAAAAGGAAAAGTACATAAAATATGATTCCTAAATATCTTTAAATGATATTTATTGCTTGTGGATATTCAAGTTAATGACAAAATGTTTCGAAGAATAAATAAAATTGTGTAAAGAAATTAGTGACTTAAAAATAAGAGAGTTTTAGATGAGTATGACAGGTGGGATGAATTTCTACTTTGGATTATATGTTAGGCAATTAAAAAAAGAGATTTTTATTTCATAAAATAAGAATTTAAAAGAATTATATGCTAACTTTTGGTATAAAAATATAAAATATAAAGAGATTCTAATCATCAATTTATTCATTTAGACTAAAATGAAAATGAGAAACCTATTCAACAAAAACTTTATAGAGGTCTTATTTAATGAGAAATTGAATATACATCTTATTTTATGTTTTCTTATGTGCTAGATTCTAATCATATCCTAAGGAAAGACATCTAGAGAAAACTTAATAAAACATGAAATTTTTAAAAGGTGTAATGATTGTTTGTTTATGATACTATTGAAATACTGTTTGATATGATTTTATAGGTTGCATAGGATTAGACATTGTAGGTTCAAGGTTAGATGGAAAAAGGATCTTAGATACATGACAAATATTAAAAAATTATCTAATTTCATCTTCAAACAAATAGCAAAATTGCATAACTTTATCGACCACAGAAGTCGAGTATGTTGCGACAAAAGTTATGCTGCCCAAGCATTACGTTCAGCAAAATGACTTCAAAATTGTCGTTTAGATCTCTCACATATTCCAATTATTTTTTATTATATAAGTGCCTTGGTCTTATTTAAGAATAAGGTTCATCATTGTAGGACCAAACACATTGATATAAAATACCTTTTTATTAGAGATGAAGTACCAAAAGGTTTAGGTGTAATAGAGAATTTATAAATTATATCTCACTTTTGATATTATCAAAAAGGAAGAGTAATTTTGTTTAGATAAGTGAGGGGAAGCATGTAGTAAGATAGAGCATGAGTAAGGAGGAGCATAAAATTTTTCATTTTTAATATCTTTTGTTATAATGTTGTTTTTTTATTATATTTTTATTTTAGACCACTATGTGTTACCATCACTAAAAGTGATGACATTGTTAGGTCACCCTTGTGTTTAATAACTCGAGTCATAAATGTTTAAGAATTTATTCTAATGAGCTTCTTTATTATAAATCAAATTTTGTTTTAAAAAGAAAGCAGTTAACCTTTAAATAGGGTGAATTAGTTGTCATCAAAGAACTATGGAGGGCTCAAAGAGCTTCTGCAATTGCAGACATGCGATTCGGTTTTGATAAGGTTTTTTCTAATACAAAATAAAACATTTTGTTAGTTTATTATAAGGCACTATCTATTCATATCAACTTCAAATCTTACTGAAGCATCCAATTGTTTAATCATTTCCTTGATTTAGCAAACAAATAAGAATCCATTTTTTAATCCTCAATCGTTTCCTTGATTAAATAAAAATTTTGCATCCTAAGAAAATTTTATGTTAAATCAATTATTAAAGTGCAAACTCTCATGAGGAGCAAGCCTATGCAGCAACCACTAGCAATCTTCGTGTTAGATGATTGTTAAAAAAATTTGAATCTAGCATGATCTTAGTGATACGAGATTCTTGAACTTGATTAAGTAAAGAAAATCATCAAGCTAACTTGAAGAGAGTATGCATATTTATTTTGTTCAATCCATAATAACCTTTATGTATCTACTAGTCCCAAGTGATGAAATTCTAAGCACACAATGTTGGAGCCAATCTCAATTAGGTCCACATATATCACCCACCTAAATAATTATGATGTAGAAAACTTTTTCTAAAATTGTAATGTAGGGCTATTCTTTAGTTTCTTATCTGCATCAAAAATTTGGATCGACTCAACACGTCTATTCACTTATCGTTGTGATCTCATGGTAGAGATTGCCTCTACATTTAAAAGTAATGATCAAGACACACCCTCATCTTCCATCAATTTCCTCCCAAATGATATTCACATACAACTTTACTGTTAACTTGATCATACTTATATGATTATACTCATCTTACTTAATGATATTTTTTAATTTTATCATTCATTACTCATCTCTTACAATAAAGTATTCTCACCCTAATGGGTTATACTCACTATTTATCATTATAATAGATCTATATAAGTATAGATGAGTTATCCTTGTTATATATCATATATAGTAAAATCTATAAACATAAATAAGTTATCCTTATCCTAGGCTTTTCTCACCATATTTAGGTAATATAAACTATGTAGATGTATATAAGCTATTCTTGTTCTATATAATATATAGTAGAACACTATAGATATGGAAAGTGATATTCTTTCCTTGGTTGTCCTCGTATTATATCATGTCTAATAGAATTTGTATAAATATAAATGAGCTATTATCATCTTGTATCATATATATTTGTGGTGTGTGAGGTTTTAATATGGTATAAGATTATTTGATGATAATATATTTAAAGGTATATCAATGATTTTATTTTCTTAATTGATAATCAAGCATACCAAATATCTATATTCCAAATTAGTTTTTATTTATTAACTTATACAAGTTTATATTATATTGCATGTCAATATCCTCATTATATAATACCATATATTAATAACTCGTGAATTAAATACAAGAAAAATAATGATAACCCAAGAAAATGTTTACATAATTATTACATTTAAATAAACATTTTCTAATATCTATGAATTTTATAAAAAGATAACATAAAAAGAATGTGATTTTATAAATAATATAAAAATAATTTATCAGCATATTTACATCATAATTACTAAGTTTATCTATTATCCATAATGCTTAAAAAACAAAATAAAAAATATTCTAAAGCTCATAAAGTTTATTAAAAGATAATAACATCAAAAAATTTATCACTTTGTAAAAAAAATATAAATAAATTTATTAATATATTTATATCATAATTATCAAATTTATTTATCTAAATATAAAAGTTAACTTCTTTTTTTAGTCTAAATCTTTTCTTGATTTTTTACATTATCATGTATGTTTAATGCTCAACATATGTTTTATATGTGGCATGTTTATTTTGGAATTTAAATCATATTAATTTCTTATAAGCCTTTAAGTTATTGCCTTAGATCGTACTTATGTAATTCTCTCATTGTACCATATGTTGTATAAAAAATAAGCATTTTGAATTAGATCAGAGTATATAATTTCCAAAACTAGTATTTTGTTATTTATATCATTTCTAAACATATAGTATGATCCCTAACATTGTACCATATGTTTTTTATTCTCTCTTAATTTTGTTACATTGTCAATCATTCATACTATTATGATACTCCCATCATAAAGTATGATCAATTCACTATTTCTCACTTTACATAATACAATTTTCTTAATCAAATCATACGTTTCCATTGTTAATCCACCACCAAAATATCATACCTTATAATGACACATGATGTACAACACTAATGTAGTCTCTTCTCTCTCAAGACTTAATCATTTACCCATAGCTTTAACTAACTATTTAGTACGATCAACTTAGTCAAACTATATAATATTTCAACTGAGACTTTCTACAATATTCTTTTACAATCCTATTCTTATAATTATGAGATTTGTGTTGGTAATTACAACTACCTTCATATGATGAACCTCACAACTCAACACATTATACAAATATGACACATATATTGTTCTAATGCGATGAACTCGACACCTCAACCTATAACTTAAATTCTTCCTTGACTATTATAACCCCAAAAGTTTTCTAATGTGATTATCTTATACCATGTTTCATCATAGCTTTCCTTACAAGATTAAATTGATCGTACCATATGTTGTAGACCAAATTATTTGAATGATACATCTTAATAATATCTAACATCTCTCATTTTATATGTCTTGGGTTCAATTCAAATTAGCATCGATTCACTCCATACCACATCTAAATTAATTTAAATCTAGTTCTTACTTAACTTATAACATAATCATATTTTTTATTTATGTAAAACTAAATTAAATTTAAAAAATAATCAATTTAAATGTCTATCTTTTCTTCGATAACTACTAGTCAATTCCTTCACTATTTGCTTGTGATAGTCTCTCATCTTCTTGCTTTTGATCTTCTCTTTAAGCTACAACAATGTTTTCCCAAAGGTTCTTCATTCTTAAGTTTTCTCTCTATAATAGAGCTTCACCTTCACTCTCTCTTCTTTGCTTGCAAAAATCATAGCATAGTAATAATGCCTTACTCGACAAGCACCTTGACTCACTCCTTCTTGGTGGTTGTTAGCAACACTACTCAACTTTGCACCAAGCTTCACACATTGATCTTTCAAACAACTTTTCATTTATAGACTCAAACCTCAGTTCACTCTCATTAAATTTTATAAGTGTATTAAGAACATCTTTATTAATTTAAAATTGATAAGATTAGGGAACAATGGATGTGCAATCATATGAAATGCATGTGTATTAAAAAACCTTTCTTCTATTCAATTATTTGTATCTTATTTATTTTGAAAAAAAATTATCATTTAAATACACTTCTAGTACAACACAAAATGGTCATAAGAAGTCGACAAAAATCATAATCATAAAAATTAATATTCTGCCCCACCTTCATTTTATTATTTACAATTCTATATATGTGTTTTGAGTTTTAGAACACAAAACAAGAAATATATAGAATAAAAAAAATGAAAGATAATGATAGACACGATAAGCTTAATGATATATATCATCATGAGAAATGTGAAAATTAGAAGATAAAATTTTATCTATGACTTTATCTCATAATTGGTCAATATAACTTTATCTATGATATTATCTCTTATTATTATTGGTACTTAAAATGAGGGTCATAATTGAAATGTGAAAATTAGAAGATAAAATTTTATCTATGACTTTATCTCATAGTTGATCAATATGACTTTATCTATGACTTTATCTCTTGTTATTATTGGTACTTAAAATGTGGGGCATAATTGAAATGTGAAAATTAGAAGGTAAAATTTTATCTATGAATTTATCTAATAATTGATCAATATGACTTTATCTCATGCTATTATTGGTACTTATATGAGGGGCATTATAGACAGAGATCTGACTATGGTTAGTACTTTATACATAATAATGTTAAAGGGTGATTCCACGTTAGAATTGATAATTGACCTCATTTTTGTTGTTGTGAGCACTTCAATGCTTGGTAACAAAGACTAAAGACCTATTTCTATTAGTATTTCAGTGAATGGTAGTAGTGATAGGAGATATACTTTGATGGCTTGGCCATTTATCGATAGAGGTCATGTGATATGATTGATACCACATAGATATAACATAATATAGAATCTTATGAAGTAAGGATTGTAGTCATATAAAAAAATGCCTTAATAAAGAAATAAAAGAATAAAAATAAAAATATGAAAAAAATTAAATTAAAAATAAGAAAAGAAAGAGATAATGTTACTACTATATAATATTTGTATTATATGATAATTATATACATACTTGATTATAGAACATATAAGCTTATATGCAAATATTCAAGATATTTAATATTTTTTTATCATACATTATTATTTATTGCTTCATATTTATTTGTATGCTTTATATCATGATTTAACACTACTTTAATATTTAAATCTAATAGTTTATTTTTTATATATATTATACTTATACATACTTATATTATGGATTAAGAATGAGATATTTATAGAGTTTAGGATTCCTAGAAGTTATAACATCAGATCCTTTACGTGAGGAGATGCTTTCTTTTGAGAACTCTATGAGGTGTTTCATATGTATGACAGATATTGTATAAAAAAGCTATTTCAACTTTTATTTTTGAATAATAGCTTTAAGAAATAAGCATAATTATTTATATAATTATTTAATTGAATTTAATATTTTAATTTGTAATGTTTTTCATCATCTCTATTTTACATGATGCCCTCAAGGTTTTTTTTCTTACTTTATTTATTTACTCAATAATTTGGTATTTTGAAGTATATTAATACCTTTAATTAATATGAAATTGAGTAGTGCATGCCACAAGCAGTGTAATGTTATACTTCAAGATTGAGGAATTTAAGGATCAACAATCACATAAGAAAAAGGACAAAAATATTTGTTTTATATATCTAAAATCATAATTTTAAGTTGTAAAAATGAATTTAAGAAAATCATCTACTTTGATTTATGAACGATGACCAAAGATGATTAATTCATTAGCATAATAAATTCAGATTATGACCATGATGCAACGTAATTTTAAGATAAACTAAGTAAAAATTTGTTACCTCATAATATCCAAGACTAAAGAAAGTAGGTAGTGATCATAAGACAATATCTTAAGGTTAAAATCATTGAACAAGAAACATCCTCTAGCAACCATCAAGGTAAAGTGGCATATATGTATGAATAGTCTTACAATAAAAGCAATAAGGATGATTCTGGTTATATATACAAGGCTATTATTTTAAAATATAATTTTTTTTCAAAACAAAACTTATTTTAACTGACATAAATGGAAAACCATGGTTTATACTTCAAAAAAATAAAATGAGTGGTGACATTACTCAACCAATTACAAAAAGTAAAGAGTTTGACATTTTGGCTTTGGACATTAGTCTTTGACTTAGTCCAAGTTCCTTCCATTTCTCAAGAGTGGAACCCAATGACTTAATTCTCTTCTTCTAAGTAATAGATTTAACAAATGGATAATTTGTTTTTTTTCTTTTGCTCCAAATGATTAATAATACTCTTTGATAGAAAAAAAATTACCTAAATAATTGGTAACTTGCAATGTAGACCATAATAACACTATTTTTATTTGTATCCCATTTAGTCCGCACAATTGCTTCCAAAATAGGTGCATTTGGCTTCTTTGGATCCTCTTCCTCTTAAGTCATAGTAGCACTCTAACTTTTTTTGAGACATATTTTCTTCCTTTATTGGCTTTGAGAAAAAAAGGCCCCATGTTCGTTCATCATGTCGAAGTCAACTCTAATAGGAATATAACAAGCCTCTCTCTTCATAAGCCCATCATGATATAGTTCCATGATTTTTGTTTTGCTACCAACTTAGTTGATCTTCAAAAAATACAAATATGGCCATTGGAGAAGTAGCCATCTTTTCATTCGAACCACTTGAGATGTGGATTCAACTACAACTTGCTATGCAACAAATTTTTGAGTCATCACCTAAAGAATATTATGGGATCTGA
The DNA here is from genome assembly GCA_023846275.1 of Vanilla planifolia. NCBI lineage: Eukaryota > Viridiplantae > Streptophyta > Magnoliopsida > Asparagales > Orchidaceae > Vanilla > Vanilla planifolia. The sequence goes on from JAIUJO010000097.1 coordinate 75,817, forward strand.
TGACTCTTAATAACTATCGAGGTCATCCTTTAAAGGAAGGTTAATGGTACGCTCATTATGAATGGTTTAAGAGAAAACCAAGTTGAGTATTTTTCACTTTCAAGTATCTTATCCAAGGCCCTAGTAGAGAACTTGCTTGTTTTGATTATACAAGACAATGGTAATGTCAAATTTAAATAGCTCTCACTTAAGGATTATGCTTAGAAAAAGAGCAAGATGAATCATCAACCCATCAACACCATTATATATGTGAATATGCATATTTTTTGACATGTCATATGATAAGCTAGTCATATTATCCTTCATTTTTCAACATAGACATACAAATAATACAAAATCATATGATAAATTAAAATATTTTTTTTTCATAATAATATTTGAATGCTTTTGACCAATCAAAGAAATAGCACGTATCAAACCAAGATCAAGTTTCCCAACTCTAACAAAATAATGCTCATCTCATGAGTTTTTTTGTTAGCTAATTTCTTTTTCTTATAAAGTATTTCAAAATCTCATATACTAATAATTTATTTTCTCTGTTTATCATTCGAGTACAACGTTTTACTTTATTTTTCAAAATAAACTATAAAAAGCTTTTTTTAAAAGCAATAATTGAAAAAATAATATATTTTTTCCGTTTCGCTACATAGATGCATTCATTTCAGGACACGTGGTCTTTTCGTGAAATAAAAAGCAGGGGCAGAAGTTTTGCTTATCGTGTGAACAACCACTACATGTCAAAAAAACTGAATCGGCCGTGGAACGTCACATCAAATGGTCCCCATATCAAAGCAACGTCAGCAAGTCGCCAAATCAACTCGTAATTTTCAATTTACACCTAATTAAATGTAAAGTTTTATCTTATTAATTTTTTACTATTAACTAATTTTGTTTCAATAGTTAGCATCAGCTTGTCTGGCAAAGAGACTAAATGTTAGAATTTTGCAGATCGCCAACCGAGTACTATTAAGAATTTGACATGTGTATTTCACCACGACTTCCCATGTGAAGAAAGGCCAAATGGGGTTACTAGCATATAGAAAATACAAAGGTTATGGCTTCCGTAAAGGAGCCGTTGCTTTCCCTTTTCGTACGAACCCAACTTTTCTTGGTTTTTTAAAGATTAAAATAACAAACTAAAAAGCAGAGAATATTTAATAAATTGAATAACGAACCATTGAGATGTGCGACATGGTTCATTCGTATTTTAATAGGGCTCTTTTTGAGGGTTTGCATGGAAGTAAAAATTGAGCATTCCGAGAAGTAATTTTAAAAAGTGGAAGCAAAGCGGATTGACATGCTTTTTGAGATATAACAACCTCTAGAAGAAATTTCTTTGCTACATAAATGATACAAATTTAATGAGATGATATAGATATTGGTGAAAGATATAAGAATACAAAAAGAAACATAAAAAAAGATTTTTGTATTTGACACATTTAATACTTGTCATAAAATTATGTTGTAGTGGAAGTTTTTCTTTTATCTATCTTAATCATTAGTTTTCACTTTCTGAAATATTTTCATCATAAATTTCATAATTTTATTTACTTATGTCATGTTTAAGATTGTCTTATTATTCTTTGCATTTTGATTATGATCACCTCTCAATTTTATTTTTCATATCAATAAGATTTTACACATTTAATTATAAACAAATATGTGTGTGTACATATATACTCGTGCACATCATAATATTGTGTATATATATATACAAACACAAACACACAAAAGAAGTGTTGAATTTTTTTAAAATATTATTATGATTTAAAAGCCATATATAAACATAAATGGGAGGATGTAGATGTGAACAATAAATATTAGTGACATGTGTACCTTAAAAGGAAGGTTAGATTATTTATTACTAAAACATTAGCGTGTTTATTTTTGTGAAAGATATAAGAATACAAAAATAAGCATAGAAACAAAGTATTTTCGTTTTGGATACGTTCAATAGATGTTGTGAAACTATGTTGTAGTGAAAGTTTTTCTTTGACCAATTTTAAGCATACATTTTTGCTTTCTAAAAGATTTCCAACAGTAATTTTATAAATTTATTTACTTAAGTCTTGTTTAAGATTATCTTATTATTCTTTTAATTTTGATAATGATTATCTTTCAATTTTAATTTTTACATCAATAAGATTTTACATATCTAACTATAAACATATATATATATATATATATATATATATATATATATATATATATATATATATATATGACAGATACATACACAAAGAGAGTTGAAAATTTTTTAAAATATTATAAAGATTTAAAATCTTTACATAAACATAAAAGGAAGCATGAAAATGTGCACACTAAAGATTAGCAACATTAGTACAAAAGACATAACGAGTCTATAGTAAATGGTTCAAACTTGAAAATAAGGGTTCAATATAAGCTATATTAAGGAAACAATTTTTTTTAGAAATTTATTAATGAAGAATTCATATTCAATACAATAATATGTAGTTCTTTTTGTATATGTTACTTTACTTTTTAAAAGTATATAAAAATTTAAATTTATTGAGTGAGTTGATAAGAAGAACAATGTTCATTTAATTTTTTTTTAAAAGTATTCAACAAGATTCACTTTATTTTATCAAAGTTTATTTATGATATTAATATGTATTGTTTATAGTGTATATGAGATGTGGTTCAGTAAGAGGAAAATAATTATTAAGAATAAAGTTCTAGTTTTTTATAAAAACATTTAAGAAAATAAATTAATTTTTTTTAAAAAAGTTTGGGAAAATATCTAAAAATAATTTTATGTTAAAAACATACATAGGTAACAGACACATAGCATTCACCGTTTGCTTTGGATCCTGAAATGGACGTTTCTGAATGAATCCCGATTTAAACGTTCAAGATCAATCCTGGCCGTTAGCTCTAGGCTGCCTTGATCTGGGCCATTAGACTGCACGTAGGTTTTGCTACCTGTATTAAAATAGTGTGTCAAGAAAGAACTTGAATTAGAAACTTACAACTATGGTGACGCATCATCTCGCATATCTCGCTCTAGTTCAAACCTCTTGTTTGGCATTTTACTGTGGTAACTTGCAGCATTTTACCTTGATTAACCTAAGCCCTTCGAATCTTGCCTGCCCTTCTGCCTTCCTTAACCTCATCTGCCAATCGCTTCTGCTCTTCCGCTTTCTTCGATAATTGGATCAGAGTTTAGTCCCATATTGCCCAAATTATGTTGCCATTGCTCTCTATAAGCTTTTTGGTTCATATTACTCTCGAGCTGTCTGGGGTTGTCTCCGCCTTCCTCAACCAAGATTTGATCACTTAGTTTCCGTTTAGCTTTCCCTGCAGGCAAATTCGTACTGTTTCGTTCCGTTCAGCATTCCCTGCTACCTTCTTCCATATGATATTGGCATAAAGCTTGCATGATGAGTAGTATATACTATACATAATGTAAAAATTAACAATATCAATTATAATATCTGAAAATCTTGCTTATTAGAATAGATGCCTAAACGTCAAAATCATTATTATTGAAGGACCTTACCTTATTGTCGATGATGTCTACAGTTTTGTGATTTGCATCCAACCCTTAACATTGTCAAATCCCACCTATATTATTCTATTAAGTATCATTTTGAGTAATTATTAAATAAGAATTTTAATATAAAATTGAGAAGAAAACAAAATCTTAAGTGAGAAATAATAGTAGGACTCTAATTTTCCGATCGAGTTGAAATTCCTCTCTAATTAAACAAGAATGATAGCTATTTAACTCCTAATGTTACTTCCCAACTTTCCTTTCCAAAAAATTAGCTGCACATTTGCCTTTGTTCCTCAATGAGCTTCTTGAAAATTCCTTAATCCTTTATATCGTTCATCGCACTGGGTGAGAAACATAATACAAGAAAATTCTCTTATGTATATATATATATATATATAAAATTCCCAAAATGCTAATCCTTTAACTAGATGGACTAAATAAATATCAATATAAATAAGTGATCAATTACAAAAATATATATAACCATCCAATCCAAAATAGATACTATAGTAATTTTATGAAAAAATGCTTAAGAGAATCATTGTACTAGCTAATAAGTAAAATTCTTATCTATAACATCCAAATTTACATCTCATAATATAATTGATATATTGCTTATGATACAAAGATTAGTAAGACTTTAAAGAGTTTAATAAGTAAAAAAATAAAATAGTAATATATAAAAATAATGATGTAATAATAAGATATAATTGTTTCATAATAATTAAAAATTATACCCATAATAAAATGTTATTATATAGAAAAGGTAATAAATTTAACAAAAAATATGAACATGTATATGTATATTTTTTTTATTTTCATATTTCTTATTATTACATTTTGTAACACTTAAAGATAAGTTCATTATTTCTTCATTCCTTTCATTTCTAATACATTTAGACATATCCCAAATTCCACTCACTTTAGATCATTATTCCCTAAAAACAATGCCAATAATATAGATGTCATAATAGAATATCCTCACCATAATAAGCTTTCATCCTTCTATATCATTTATATTAGAATCATGTTAATATAGATATGATATCCTCACTTCATATCATATAAAATAAAATTATGTAGATATAGATGATCTAAACTCACCTTATGTCGTGTATAGTAGACTCATGTAGATTTAAATGGGCTATTCATGCACTATATTATATATAATATAATTTTATAGATATAGATAAGTTATCCTCACCACATGTTATTCTTATTTATTATCATGTGAAGTAGAATTTGTATATATATAAATGAATTATCATTGTCTTATATCATGTATATTTATTAGATGTGAGGTCATAATATAGTACATGAATATTTGAGGATAAGATATTTAGGAGGTATTTCACTCATTCTACTTCATTTTCTTATTTGATAATAAAGCATGTCAAATATTTGCATCTAAATAATTTTTTAACCATTAATTTATAGAATTTTTTATTATATAATGTTATAAAAGAATAACATAGGAATAATATGTCATATAGCAATGTATTGTAAAAATATGACAACTTAAGAAAATAATTACATAATTACTAGATTTGTATAAAACATATTATAATATGTTTGACGATGTCTAATAGATTTAGATTTTTATCATGGTCTAATTTGGAGTCTATAATATTAGAGATGCTTAATAAATTATTAAGAAATATGAAAAAATATTATAAATTGATTAGGATTAGATGATGTGTACGATATTTTAAAACTGTTTAAAGATTAGTTTTTCAAAGTTGTAACGTTGATTATTAAGTTGAGTAAGTGGTAATATTTTAAGTGTTAAGCATAAAATATTATAAGATCATTTTTATTACATTCAATTTCATACTTATAAAATAGAGAATTTAAGTTAAACTCTACATGAAGTATTTTAATAGAAAATAATGATTGAAACATTAAATTACTATCTAGAAAATAATAGTGACTAACAGAATGTACCTTTTTATCATGAAGTGGGTGTTGATGGAAATAAGAATTTGTTAGGTTATCAACTATTCTGATGGAAGTTCTTTTATATTCGATCATAGTCTCTTATAAGGGTTTGGTTGTAGGCTTTCCTGATGAAATTTCTCGCACATTTGATCATTGTCCATTACAAGAGAAGTTGGAATCTCTCTAACTAGAATTAGGTGCGCACACTTTGCTCACAAATGTTAAAGTATACAAATAAAAGAAATTTAATTCCATCATTGTTTCTCTTCAACATAGTGAATATCCTCATTTATAAGGATCTCAAAGGTTCATCAATAATTTTTTAAAAAATTAAAAATAAAAGATTTAAAAAAAAATTAAATAAATTAAATAGTTTTCCAACTATCCATGCATTTTGGGTGACAATAACGATGAGCAACAAAATGATGGGGCAAGAAGCACAGACAAAGCTACTAGTCTAATTTTTGGGTAGGCGTAGATCATGAAGAACTAAACTGGTTGGCAAGGACTGGTGGGTTGGTGTAGGTTGACGTAAGTCAAGCATAACAACTAGTGTTCTTGAGTCAATTTAGGTCACATGGGTGTCAGGTTGGCTTATGCAGTGATAGTGGGGGTCATGGTGGCAGATCGCAAAAGGCGACAAAATCAATAAAAAAAATTTAATTTTAAGTTATATTTAAGAAAATTTCAAAAAAAAATTTACATTGATAAACTTATGAAATTGGTGTGAAACTAATGGATGTATGTTTGTGAGCTAATATTAGACGCTCCTAAGACATTGATGCTTTTCAAAAAGATAACATGAAAATATTTCATTTTTAAAATAACATAAAAATGGTTTACTAGCGTATTAATATCACAGTTTTAAGATTTACTTGCCATAAATAATGTCTAAAAAATGAAATTAAAAAATTTCAACTTATAATCCCTATTAAAAGATATAAAAAATTATATCATTTTATAGATAAATTATCAATTAATTTACGAGTGTATTTGTATCATAGTTATCAAGTTTATCTACTTAAATCGATGAGTTGATTTCCTTTTCTTGATTTTCTATAATGTCATGTATATGTATTGGTCAACATATATCATATATATAGTATTTTTAGCAAACAACTAAAATCATATTAATTTCTTATAAACACTTAACTTGTTTTCTTCTAATGTACTTATATCGTTTCTTTATTATATCATAAGATTTATATAAAATAAGCATTTTGAATTATATTGAACTTTTATAGACTCTCAATTGTATCATCTAATTCCCAAAATTAGTACTCTATTATTCATGTCATTTTTGAACATGCACTTTGATCACTGGGATCATATTATATAATGATACCCTATTTTAACATAATTCATATTTCCCATTCAACACATAATACTTCCCATAACATTGTACTATATGATTTTTACTCTCTCTCTCTCTCTCTCTCTCTTTGTCCTACTAGCATATTAATCATTCATATTACTATGATGTTCCCACTGTAAAGTAAGAACAACTCATTGTTCCTCTTTTCAGACAATATGATCCCTTGAGCATACCATTTGTTTCTACTATTAATCCACCCTAGTAAATCATAACTTATAATGATACACAACATACAAGTTTGACTATAGTTTCTTCTCTCTCAAGAATTAACTATTTTGTCAATAGCTCTGACGAACATCCAGTATGATCAACTCAGTCATATTTTATGAGATTTCATCTAAAATTCTTCACACGATCCTTCTAACCAACTTGCCTCATGCTTCAATTAAATCACTATTTTTTTCATCCAATATGATTCGAAGCATCATACTTATAAGATTCTCAATACTTGACCATTAACTTGGAGGATCATCTAATACAATCATTATAATTATATCAATACAATCATATATTTTACCTTAATTACATCATACAAAGTCAATACCCATATTGCCTTCTTATAGTGAACCTGACAACTTAACAAATTACACAAGTACAACACTCATATCATCCTTATGTGATGAACTCGATATCCCAACCTATAACTTAAATTCTTCTCATACTAGTACAAATCCAAATTTTGTTTAATATGATTGTCTCATGCCATCTTTCATTATAGCATTTTGATGCCTTATTATTTACGATTTTAAACGAATCATATCATATAATGTAGATCAACTACATACAATACACATTAATAACCAATATCTCTTATCCTTTATCTCTTCAGTTCACTTCAAATCACTGTCAATTTATTTCATACTACATCATAATCAATTTAAACCCAGTTCTTACACAACCAATATTATTATTTTTATTTGCATAAATCAAAGTAAATTTAATAAAAAATTTAATTTAAATATTTAAACACTTCTTAGTTACTTATTTTCATTTGTTATTTTCTTTTTATCGTCTTTCTTCTTCTCCACTTATTTTCTATCTCTTCCTCGACCTAAAACAAGGCTTTTTTCAAAAGTTTCACAACGTCCCCTTCTTATAATTTTCTCTGTATACCCAAGTGTCTTTGTTATACCCAGTAAAAATTTTTATGTTAATCTTTAATAAATTAATTTTTGGCTTGGATGATTTCAGATCGACAGTAGGATGAGCCAGGAGCTCAATTGGAGGCTATTGGAATTTCTGAAAATTTCTGGGGATTTTTTGGGGCACCGAGGAAATTTTTAAGTAATTTTTCCTGTTTAATTGGATTTATTGGATTTTTGGAAATTCGAAAATCTATTTTTAAACCGGAATTTGGTTTTTACCGCGCGTGAACCGGACCGGAGCGGTTCAGCGAAGGCGGAGGTGGTTGCCGAGTGAGTTTGCGCGTGCGTTCTGATAAGCGGATCGGACGGTCGTGATCGATGGTTGGGATTGAACCGACTGATCGGGTGTTTACCGTGTCGAAAGCGTGTCAACGGTGCGTAACGGGTTTTCACCGTGTCGGCCATAAATATAAAACCCTCGCGAAATACATCGATTAGGGTTTTATTCGACCGACCGATAGAGAGGAGTTTTCCGGTGTACGGCGCGTGATTCCGGCGGCCTGGCAAGGGGCTTTTTGTGCCTGGAGATTCACGGGACCCAGGAGAGTCGATCTATACCGGATTCGTTCGGTGAGGAGCTGCGGCGAGCTGCGGACGAGGTTCACCGTCGCCGGCGTCTTTGAGGTAGGAATTTCAGTTTTAAATTAGTTATTTAGCTAATTAAAAATATGGATTATTTTGCAATTAGCTACCGGAGCATGCGAATTATGGTTTTTGGAATTGATTAATGCAAATTATTGATTTTAGTATTTTTAGGGTTTTCGGAAAATTATACCCGTCGAATTCGGAAATTTTACCAAGCATGCGATGATTCAATTATGTGCTTTATTCATGTTAAGGTAGTAACAAATGCTGGAATTGTTTAATTTCGTAAATTGTCAAATTGGGGATCGGATGAAACTCCTTTGGCGGAAATTCTGATTGAACCTTAGGAATTAGTGGCATTATTGAAACATTAGGATAGTATGAACATCGGATTTTGTCTCTTCTTGTTCGCGGTCGCCGGAAATCGGCGGAAGAATTGGATTTGGTCGGCGATTGCGTCGGCTAGGGTTTCGCGGGCGTCGGACCGAGGAAGGAGATGAATTAGGTTAATTATATTTAATTAAGTAATTGTAAATTTAATTTAATGGTATTTATATCATATTTATTAACGGATTATTAATTAATTCGGTTCGGCGGTGTCGCAGTTCAGCGCGAAGGGCCGAACCGGTGGCGAGATCCGGTTCAGCAGGGTTCGGCGCGGACAAACGGCGCGGCGCGGAGGAGAGAGAAGCGGAAGGAAAAATTCGGAAATTTATTATTAATCCGAATTTTCGGAAATAAAAAAAAAAGATAAGCGGAAAATTTAATTCGGAAATTAATCCGAATTTTCGGAAAAAGGATATATATGTGGAATTTAAAATTTAATTCGGAAATTAATCCGAATTTTCGGAAAAAGGATATATATGTGGAATTTAAGTTTTATTCGGAAATTTATTCCGAATTTCGGAAAATGGATAAAGGGTAGAAATTGAAATTGGGATTTAAGAACTTCCTGAAGTAGGGAAAATGTTATCAGTGATGACAGTACAGTTGAAATAGTCAGACAGAGCTATGGTACATGGATGCTACCATAACAGTCAGAAATTGACAGTTGTGTTGCTTGATGGCAACGGCATGGATTGAGTCAGTTTACTCAGTGTGGGCATATTTTATGGATTGGCATACTGGACCGGACTACTATAGACCCTATATGATGTTTTAGGGTAGATGTGGTAGGTAACTGAGCGGTTCAGACTTAGCTTCCACAGTATACATGTGTACTGGTATGCGCCTTGTCGTACCTGGACATATGTTGCCGAATCTTGGAGTTAGAGAATTGACAATAACTGTAGGGGCGTGAGCTTCTATGGAAGTTGTTAGTAGAGGACTCCTTGGGACGGTGGCTGAGTCGATCTCTCCTGGTCCATGTGTGTAGGCCTGCGCGCCTGAGGGTGGCAGGGGTGTCTCGCAGTGGCTAGCCAAGTGTGTAGGCCTGCGCGCCTTAGGGTGGCAGGGGTGTCTCACATTGGCTAGAGATTTTGTGACTGGATCTGTCTATAGTCTCCAGGAGATTGATTGATGAGAGACGCTGCGGTGTCGGGTGCTTAGGCGCCATGCGTGTTTCGAGATGGGCGTTCCCACTGGCACGCTACCTGGAAGCCCAGAGGAGAGCTACTCTGGTGTGACTGGGGGTGACTGTGGTTGGTCGGAGTCTGGAACTAAGAGTGCCTATCCACCATACATTGTTATGCTGTATTCCTATACCCTTGCTATTATCCTTCTCTTGCATGTGAGTTTTTTTACTAGCTGTCTTTCCTACTGGGCGTAGCTCATTCCTTTATTATCTATATTTTTCCAGCGGCTCGGCAGACTTGACGCCACCCAGATTAGGTGGGATCGTGGTCAGCAGGCTAGTGGAGGATATCTGATCTGTGATTTCTGAGACATTTTGGTTAGTATGATTGATGCTATTGGATGTATTCAGTGAGACTATTATTCTTATGTCAGGTATTGTGTGAGGATGAATCTGACTTATGTATCTGGTTGGATGATGTTGCACTTGTTGGACTTGAATCTTATTCTTGTGATGTAGTTTCCATTCACTGTCTTACTTATTATTTTGGTGCTATAGTGTGTGGAGTGCTACATTTATATATGTATTCTGTGGATGTTATATATTTTTGTTTTGATGGTGAGGTCATTACATGACTATGGAACTTACCGTGGGGGTTCAGACTTCTATTAGATCGGTTTCTCCTATCGGTATGGGATAGGAGTATTGGGTCTAGTAGGAGTAATATTGCGCGAGTCCATCTGTTAATTCAGGAGTCATGAATCCTGAGTTGACGGTGTACCCGGGAGATGGGATCCACATTGTTAAGGAAAGTAGGTGTGTAATGATGTGTTATATCCTATGTTTTTCGTAGGCTACTCAGGTTGGTATGGGACGATCTGAGCTGTCTATATGTAAAAAAAAAAAAAAAAAATGTATGCCAAAAATCAGCCGAGGAAAAATGGGGTGTAACAGTCTTCTTCACTCTTTCTCCTTTGCTAAATAAAAATTGCAGCACAGTAACAATGCCCTTCTCAAATTTTTAAACTCTATTGGTCACCTCCGCCTAATGGTTCTTGATGTACTCAGCTCTTTGATAACCTTCACACACTCAAGTTCTCAGTCACCTTCACTCATATAGACTCCAACCCAAATTCTCTTCCATCTGATTTTATTAGTGTGCTAAAGGCCATCATTATTAATTTCATAATTGATTTGATTAAGGAAAACATGTAGGTGATTTGATTAAGTGCATGTAAAATAAAAATATAATTCTTTTATTTAATTAATTATCACATCTATTTCAACAAAATAATTATCATTGAAATGCACATCTACCACTATGCCAAATGTTATAAGAAGCTAGAAGAAAACTATAACCATAGAAATTAATATTTTATCATTCCAATATTTTATTATCTATAGTTCTATCTTTTATCAAGCTAATTATAATTATGCTAAAATTCTTAAAATTATTAATCGAGCTTAAGAGAATTTACTTTTTATAATTTATAATTCTACTCTCTACAAATTTATTTTAATCGAACATAAAATTTCAAATATTATAAATCTATGATAAACAATATCTTAGAAATTATAATGAAGCTTATTACAGAAAGGAAGGCTCTGCTACTTATGGAGAAGCCAAGAGGGAAGAGAAAGACTGTCAAGCAAGAAAGAGGAGTAAAGAGAAGGGAACTATTAGGAGGGTCTCCATTAGAAGAGAAAAGACAATGAGAGAGAAAGGGGGAAGCATCAAGTGAAATAAAAAAAAGAAAGACATTTAAGCAAATGGAATAAGAGAGAGAGACAAGGAAACCTAATAACATGTATGCATTAGGAGCATATAGGACCAAGGAAAGGAAAAAAATGAGAAAGGAAAATTAGAGGAGAGAGAGAGAGAGAGAAGAGAGTGAAGTACTATAACAAAGTTTTTGGAAAAAAGAGAGACATTGTTAGAAATTTTGGTGGGGAGTGGAGAAAAAGGGAATTTTGTGAAATTGTTTGAGAAAAAAATTGAGGAGCCAAGCCAAAAGCAAAGTAAAACTAAAAAATAAATATTTGTGATGTTATCATATAAGAGAGAGAAAGGAAGAAAGAGAGATAAATCAATTACATGGATAAATGGGAGGATTTTGAAAAAACTCCAATAGCAACTAGTCAATCAAGGAAGATAATGAATTAAGCTGGTGAAGGCTTCATGAATGCAAATTAAATTTTTTGGTGTGACTATTACATCAAAAACTTCGTCACCAATGTTGTGTATCATAGGAGCATTATTATGATGTATTGGTGGATGTTGTTTTATTACTTTTAGTTGGGATTTAAAAGAGAAAAAGATTATTGGTTCAAATAGTTGCACATGCATTACATGTATGATATATTACTATTAGTGACATGTTCATAAAATATATTCATGTTTAAGGAAATTGTTTCATGGGTGACTATTTGCTTGGATGTAAACCATGTTTGTCAGTCATAGTTGAGATTATCATGTTTTATTTCACATGTTAGTATTGACATGCCTAAAACTAATATGGGATGTTTCATATGTTTTCGTATTATGTGACTTATATTTATAAACAATTGAGACATCATCATTAAAATAACTATGAAATTATAAAAGAATTTTTATGAGATTCCTCACAAAGAAAACAAATCATATATGAAAATGACTCAAGGGTGTTACTTAGGTCGAACAGGGCCTCTCAAGTGTGCATCCTAAATTTAATATGAGATTCCTTGAAATAGAAATGTAAATTTATATGAGAAATTTATTAATGAGTGCTACTCTAATAGAATGAGGCTCACTAGAGTGCACTTTTAGTTTGTTGTTTCATCATAAGATGTTGCTACGGCTCCATGGAAGATGAGTAGCACTATTCATGTGAGCCATGACACCATGCACTACTCCAAGCAAATGTAACAACACTCTTAACCAATATATAGTTTAGTGCAATTTGCACTATCAAAATTTTACTATAACATGAGGAAAAAGGACCAAAAAAGTTACACTTTGTAAGCCCCACCCACCAATCACATGTGATGTCCCATGGCACAAGTGCAGTGGTTTCCACGTGTTGCATAATGCATTGCCATTTGAGAATCATGTTGCACTATGCCAACTTCTCCACTGTGTGCGCAGTTTTAGCGACGTGTAATATCGTACCACACATTGCATCTTCAAGATTACATATAGTGATAATTCCCTGAAAGAATAATTCAAGTCTTCCAATGGGTCAGCATGTTATCAATGGACAAAAAGCAATATGATTAAAAATACCAAAAAAACTTTCACTTTGTGGGTTCCACTTGTTGCATGCATAGGATGCCATGGAGCATGCACAAATTGCCTATTGTGTGCACACATATTGCATTACCACATGGGAACATAGTGCACTACTACATGTTTAGCTATTGTGATGCATGGCTAAAGCCACCGCACAGTAAGTAGAAACCTTAAAGTATATTACACCATCCAACTTCTCCATGGCCAATGATATGTGGCACATTTTTCATATGAATTACATATTACGATAATTTTGTTCAAGAGGAAGGCAAGTCTCTTAATAGGGTAACTCCATATTCGTGCCCAAGAATTCATAAGTGACAAATACAATAAAAACATGACACTTTTTACCATGCTATAAAACAACTACGACTGTCCCTTCAATAATGGATGCAAGCAAGTGTGTGAGATTTTTGAAAGCTACAAGAAATTTATTGTTTTTTGGGGATTGATAAGCTACATCATAGGGCTGAATCTTATTGGATCATGACGTTCTATAGAGAAATCAAAACTACTATAATTCCCACAATGCACCTTCCAACATTCATGACGATTAATGTTAGGCATTTCCACCTTAAACCCTGGCAAGTCTCCAAAGGGCACAACATGAATTGCATAGTACCTTACAAAGTACCACACAAAGAATAAGTACCACAAATAGTACCACAATAATTATTGTAATAAGCATCACAATAAGTACAACAAACTATCACAATAGATGTCAGAATCAGTAAAGCAAGTGGAGCATGCTAAGCAAGTTAAGAAAGCTAAGAAATGGCCAAGGGGTCTATTGAAACTTTTATGACGTCTATAACGTAGAAGTTCTATGACATAGGGTTGGATCTTAATTGATCATCGTAGCAAAGCCATCTTGCCATTTACAATGCCACATCACCAATTTAAGTCATTTTTAAACAATTCTATCCATTCTTCACACTTAATTCCACTTTTTATAGTTTATATGCCATCCAACTTTCTACAACATTAAGTGAGCTCGTGATTGTGTGCCCATGGGGGTAAAATCTCCTTTTATCGACCAACAAGAGACAATGCACCTAAGCATCCCATCTTAGCATGGATTCTAACTTAAAGTCGTTCAATCATAATCTTACACTTGATAGCTTTACACCATTAGCTTTTCTACCTAGTGTGATGACAAAATGTGTGAATCATTGGTTCATCACTTACTAGGTTGAATTATTATCATGACACATTCATTAGTTGGGCAAAACAAATATTTCTTATGATGGCCTAAACCCATCTTATATTCCCTATTAGTGTGTGAAAATCTAACACTTGGTGAATTGTGCTTCATAATGACAAGAAGATATTACATTAATGGATCTAAAAGTAATGCCACAATGAATTCCTTCTTGCTACAAACATGTTATCCCTCTGGTAATTTTTGTGACATCTCTGGCCACCGATTTTGAAAGCTTAAATTTTTATAAGCCAAGCTTTCATGGTTTGTATTTGCACTAAAAATAAAATTCAAACAATGTTTTGCTCTTTTGTTCCTCACAAGAATTCATTTCTTATTAAGCTCAACCTAGGATACCTATGTTATCTTTCAACAACTATGCCACCCTTACCAAGCTCTTTACCTGATAATGTCTTCCACCATGATCAACCAATTGAGGCAACATATGCAGCCAAAAAGTGGAGTTGGTCCCCACCTCTTTCCCATAGAATTAGTAAAATAACATTAAAAGTAGTGGTATTTCAATGCTGTCGATATGATGACTCCCACCAATGTTACAACTATTTTGTCATTTCATAAAGTCAAAAGAGAGTCGAGGTCAATAGGGACTTCTTTTCTCATTTATTTTGCCAAGTGCAATTCCTTAATTGTGGTTTCATTGGATAACAGAAAGAAATAGTAGGAATCTCATTAATCCATTCATGTGCAACACTATATAGAAAATGAGACATCTAGCCAATTTAAGAGTGTTTTAGTTACTCCCATTATTACCCACACTTGGTTGAATTTCCTGACTCTAACAGTTTGTGTACTAGGCAAAAATCCCATGGCATAAGCATCCTTAACGACAATCACAAATCTTTGATTTGATTGAATAACCAAAATCCCCAAGTTTGTGCTTGTTCTGAGTAATTGTTCAACTTTTGGTGAAGGCCCCACTGGGGTGCCTCCCATAATTCATTCCATAGCCAACACTAATTGACCCACTCTTGCCACACCACCAACTTGAGTAGTACATTGATAGTTGATTGTTGAGGAACTGGGACCCATATGAAAGCCCTTTAGAGCTAATCATTTTCTTAAAATTATGGTTCAATTTACCAACTTACCTTACCAACATTACTACATCAACTAGAGGTTATTCACCTTGGAGATTTGATATGGTTATGAGTATTCACCTTTCCTTAAGCTTTTTTAAGGATAATAGGATATTAAGCATAAAACATAGCTCTACTTGAGTGACCTATTAATTTCTTTAGACTACTTGATGTTGCCATTGAATTTAAGATCTAGAATCAAAACTTTTAACTCGATGACCCTTTGAACTCAAGCCAAATGCAACCCTTGAGTGGGTTTCCAACAACTTGTAAGATGTACTAACCCATGCATAAGTGTCCTTCACATGGAACCTTCCCATCTTTTGCCTTCAAAATTCTCATTTCAATATTTGCTATTGCCACAAAAATCTACACTAGTAGGTGCTCCATGTGGGCTCACACCTTACATTTTATAGTGATCTTTGCACCCTCCAACTCATCCAGTTATTGAATTACACTGATGACCAAGTGTGTGTATGCATATAAATGTAATCCATTTTCAAGAAAAGTTAATTTGGTAGGTGATATGTCACACACTCCTTAGGAGATTTTAACTTCCATAACCACCTTCCTACTATCTTAATTGACCAACACCCATTGTTAGCTCTAGGTTAGTGCGTAGTAGGAACATTATAGCCTAGCTTTCAATTCATCTCACATTAATAGTTCTACTTACCAAAAATGTCCTACTTTTACCTTAGATTCCTTAGCTCAACTCATCAATGTAGTCTGGCCTTCCTACCTATTTAAAGTTTGAGAAACATTTAAGGGCATTGTTCCCCTGATGCCTCTAATAATTCGTTTAACCCAAAACAAGTTCCAATGTGGCTCTAAGTAACATAAGGGAAACATTGAAGGGAACTGACTACAAGATGCTTCGATTAGTCATTTGCCTTTATAACAAAGTTAGATGAATGAATTGTGTATTGGAATCATTGTGTGCCTCTACATTAGTTTTCTCTAGCTTCAACCAACTTAGGCATAGTTCACCATCATTAGAGATCCACTTCCATGCTCTCACTTGAACTCTTTAAAGAAGATTTTGGTTAGTTAGCAGCTCACACATACAACAAGGATACCATGAATTATAGCTTCATTGCACCTTCAAGGCTTGAAAATCCATTGACCCAAGAGCTTCTCAAACTCTTTCGTATGTTTTTCTATACATGTTCAGTGTTGAGTTTGTAAGCCATTGCCAATGCACATTGTGTTATCATGGCATGCCTTGATAGGGGGGCATTATGATTGACAATGATTATTATTTCTCCATGGCAGATGTTCGAACATTCTTTTAACACTACAAAGGCTCAAGATAGAGCCATCATTGAGCCATGAAGCAAAATATTTGATGACATCCTACATCTAGTTGAGGCACATTGCTAGCCATCATCTGCATCTTATTATACAATTTGAAGAACTCTTTCACTCATTTTTTAAAGTGCTTCTCATCTTTCCCTCACAGTACTTGTTAGTTATTAGTCCTTTACAATTATTTTTCCTTGGATAAAATTTTCCACAAAATTTGGGGTGTATTTCAAAACCACCTAACCTTTTATAACACCTTTGTGTAGTAGCAAAGTATTAGTTGAATGAGGCTCTCATCCTCTCTGGTGTTTGCTTCAAAGGACTTAATCTTGGTCCAATATTGGTGATGGCACTCGTTATAATAATTAGTGCTTTAGAAATCCCAATTTTTACCATTGGTTATTCCTATTTTGCTTACTGTTACAAAGGGAATCCATGTAAGTTACTTCACCTCTTACTCATATGCTTAAATTTAATGGGTAGCTTCACCAAACATGAGGTCGCGATTCCATTTTGTGGAGCATGGTGTCATATTTCTCAGAGACATCTTCTTGCCATGTTACAACATCAATTCCTACTAATCAACAACACAACCCATATTGGAATCCACCTCTTATAGCATCAATTGTTGATGCTCACCTAATGTTTCATGTCATGCCATTGTACAAATGCTACTAATAGCCTTCAAATAGAGGCCAAGACCCAAAGTTGGGATTCTTAGCCTCCATAAGGAGTGATAGGTCACATGAAACCCTTGCATGCATGCCCTTAGCTTTCATCCTTGGGCACAAATTTTTCTTTAAAATGATGGTCTAAGGGATTCTATCATTCACAACTTGTAGTCCATTTCATTGTGTTCTTCGTCGATGCAAGAGTCCAGATATTGAATGTAGATAGTTATAAGATGTGTTATTGCCATGCCTCATTAGAGCTAGTGATGGACATAAGACACATTGCCTGGTTATCATTATCTCTCCCTTGGTGCTCGACCATGTCCATAGGCCATTACTTATCTTCTATAGAATTGAGCTTCATATTGAAGCAAAAGCACACTTGATGAAAGAACATGACATCAAATAGGCATCACACACCAACAGGTTACACATATCACTCGATAATTTGTAGCTCTTGTCAATGATCCATCCATATGTTCACCTATGAAAACCATATTATGACTTCTCCATCCAATAAATGATAATATTTAGTGGACTTCTTATTAAGTAACACATTGAAAACTGCCCACATCACAACTATCTAAACACTTATTTGGAACATTCAATTGGTAGGGGGAACTGGTGGTGCGTACAAAGACCAAGGACATTGTCAGCATGTGTTGATGACATGTGCTTGCTAAGAATTATTTGTTAAAGATGAACAATTGTAATGATCTTCCTAATCATGATCTATTTTACAAAAGACTATCAAGGCCTTTTGACGTACGCAATGGGCTCATTGAAATCAATAGTGTAGTACATGTGCAAACCATAACATCTAAGGGTATCATAGTCTTGTTATTGACTCAAACTTTCATTACATAAGTGATAATAGTCTCTTTAAGAAGCTTATCACATGACTTTCTATTCACATAGCTAGTTAGCAAGTAATGGTCTTATCTATTAACAAATTTAACTAGAGGAATTGCTCCATCAACTAAGAATGGCCATAAACCATCATCAATAAATAAAGAAAGAGTTCTCAATTTGTTAATCTTTAGAATGTATGAACTTTGTAAACTTCCCCATGTTTAGTGAAATTAAGCTGTAGGCCACAATCTTGGTAGTGCTCTTCCATCAGTTCCTTTAAGCTTCATCCTTATGACTGTGGTCCACTTGGAACCAAAAGATTTTTAAATGAGGCCTATATCACTAAATTGAGAATTTGGACTATGTTTAATGGTGTCTATCGATTGTAGATTGAAGCAAGTATAGATCATAAGTAAGGATTTCTACTCTCACTGTACCTTTTTACTATTATGTTTAAGTATCTCTCACGGCTTATATAGTACAAACTTGAGCATACTAGCTAGATACAATTTAGGACTGACACTTTCTTTTTAATAATTACACATTACACACCTTCTATATCCTGATGACAACATGATTTATACACCAATGATTTATGTTGTAATGATGATCATTTGAGATATTATGGAGTTGCATAGGCAATAGTTAGGTTAAGTGGTAAATCATAACAAATCTAGTGTATTATTTTGCAAAGCAAAAGATTACAAGTGTAGAAGAATGATAGTAAGAAAATTATGTATACCACAAGCTATTTAATTGAAATATCTTGGTATACGAATTATAGTAACTAAACTAGAAAACAATGCTACAATTTTTCTATTAATCAAGTTGAAAGTTGTGTGTCATGATGGATGATTAGGTCATTACCAATGGTGGGCCATATTATCATGATCAACTCGATATTAACTACTATTCCTATGTACTAGTTACTTAGTATTACAACTCCTTGGATAATAAATAATATAACTTGGTGGATTGTTGTGGATAATTTTGTTTCATTCCCTTTGGACAATTTCCTTGGCATATTTTAAATTTCAATGTGGCCAACCAATCTTATCATGAAAGTGGACCATCTAACACTTGTAATGGAGCTAGTTATGGAGCACAATGTTCAGACAAAACCTATTTGCACCTGATATGGTAGCTCAAATTTCTATATTCTCCTTGGTCAAAATAAAATGAAAGGGATGTGTTTTCCTTCAAATAAAGTGAGGATACAATGCTTGTCATAAATATTATCTACATTGGCAAGTATATGTGCCAGAATTTACTAGAGTAGATGTTGCATGGGTTCAAAAAGTACAAATATAGCCTCAAGTTAGCATACTCTTATAGAACTTTATGCTAAATCTACTTTTGACTTGTTCTTAGCTTCATACAAAAGGGATTAAGTTGCTGAACATTTGTCCATGGGATTGTAATGTGACTAAAGGTGTGTAAATGAAATTATAGGTGCACCATAATGCAAAAGAATTTTTGTTTGACAACTTCATAAATAAGAATTTTATGTGAAGTGTTGTGAACCATAGGGAAATTACTTCATTAATCAATCTTTCAATTAGATTTTTGTCAATAAGTTGGTGCATTGTGTCTCATACAATCAATTTCATAACTTTTGCCTTATTTAATCTTTGTCTTAAAAAAATCTGCAACACATGTTAGAATGTCTCTCAACTCACCAACACTCCAAAGAGCTCTAACGACTTTGATGGCCTACTTGTTTTCTATTATTAAACCTACTCCAGTGAGATAGGTTAACCTCAATTATGATGTAGCTGTGCAAGAAGATCATAGTGTTTGAATTGGTATTGTTATTCAAGATGACATGGATATACCTATTTCTATTATAGGTGAACCATTTTTTGGAGTGTAATATTATGAAAAATAAGGTCTAGGAACTTTGTAAAGTATTACTTCACCCTTGGCAGGATTAAATGAAGGGAAGTCACTTTAAGTTTTGAGCTTTTTTAATAGGTGCAATGAATATTTGTGTGGCTACAACTTCTTAGATAGCGAAATTTGCATCTTTGACATTATTCCAGCTTTTTCTTGATAGGAATGAATACGCACAAGTAGCTAATGTACTCAATATAGATGCACTTCAAAGAAACATTTCAAGTGTTGCTACTGCTTGCTTCAACTCTCCAAAACCATCCTTGATAGGCTGCCTTCTTGTTAGATTCCTCCTCTATTGGGTTGGATTAAATTCAATTATGATGCAACTATGAATGATAACTTTATTGCCACAATTGGTATTGTTGTACAGAATGACATGGGCATAAATGTTACTATTGTAGAAAAAAAATGTGGTTTTAGGTTAAGCTTTGATCATGGACACTATTTCTATTCTTGAAGTAATGCAACTTCTTTTAAGACTACAAGTAATGTCTAACTAGTGGTGATTGAATTACATTCTACTATAACCATTGCTGTAGTGAACTAGTTGCTTTTGTTTAACAAACAATGGTTCCTATCACAGTGTCATTGCATAGGGAATGAAGTCCTTCAAATTGTTCTACATAAAGTACCAAGGCAATAGTGTTATAGAATAGGTTATTCATGAAGAACATATGTATTATTTTGTTTAGGACTAGCAATACCACTTCCCAATCTACTTTACCTTTACCTTTTTACTAATTTTATGTATGAACATAATTAAGGAGAGATGATGTAAGCTTCACCATTACCTTATGAAGAAACCCAAAGACTTATGTTTCATTTATTATTTAAGGAAAGTACAAAGTTATGTGGAACTAATTTTGTTAAGATAATGAAAACAAAAACGAAGAAAGGTAAGGGAGCTCCTGGTACAATAATATAAGTTTGGTAAAGCATTGAGTGATGGTTTCAATTTTCTAAAAAGTTTAGAGGAGACCCATTCATCGAGGCTTTTGTTGGGATTACTTGGAAAGCATATTGTAGATTTCTCATGGTTTTATCTTGATGTGAAAAGAGGTTACTATGACTAGGGCTAGCAAGGATAGAGTGATTATTTGCGCCATTACATATGAGCTTGTCACATGAAGCTTACTTGTCACAAAATCTAGGTGTATTAGATATCTTGTGTTTGGTCTATTTTGATGGATAATGATTGTACTATGATAGAATATTTCTACTTCTATCAAGAGGGTGAAGCAGGATTGCTTTTGTATTAGTCATGATTATTAACAACTTAGCAAATACTTACTTCATTTGGAGTAGAGACTCTTTTGATCCAAGCAAAAGGGAGGAAGTAAAATTCTTTGGGTTATACTTGATGGTTGATGGATTGAGAAATTATAAGTCATTGTGTATCTCAAGGTTGCCAAAATAATTATCAAGGAAAGTTTTGCTCTCTTTGTATAGTGCTATTACATATACTACTATAAACGATCTTAGGGTTGCAATAATGGTAATAAGCCTTTGAAGCCATAGAAAAAAAAACATAATTGGAAGAATTATTATGCATAGTACTATGGTACATCCTCTAATGGCATAAATAAATTGTTAGTGGCTGGATGGTAAGACAACTTTTGTTTTGGTAAGGCTACTTTCCCTTTTTTATCCTTAGCTATAAAAAGGCATTTTCTTGTGTCAGTTTGCTATAGCTAGTGCAAGCTCAAAGTGTTGGCTTTTAGCTTTGAGTGATAGGTTCAAATGGAAGCCTACTATAATATATGAATTGTAGGGTGTGCAGAATGATTTGGTAAAGGGGACATCATTGAAGTATGCTAATATTACTATTGGGAAGATGTCACTTTATTTTTTTGGTAGCTATAAGGACTAATGTTTTTGAAATATTATACTTTGTTTTCTTACTATTAGTTATTAGGAGCCTCAAATAATTATTGCATCAATTAGCTACCCTAAATTTCTATATGGGAGGAATAAAATTATTTTAGCAAAGATGTAGGGGCCATCGGCCAAGTTGTTTCTAGAAATGAGGGGCCCATAGGCTTGTCAACACCTATGTGCAAAAAATTATTATTGCATTTCCATTTATTGCAAAGGGTGACCCATTGACGTTATGGAAATCTATGTGTTAGACGTTTTGTCTAGAGGCCAAGTTAATTAATGTTTTGTTATGATTGTTGTGTTGGAAACTCTCTTTTGCTCCAATTGCACTTAGTATTTCATAAGAAAGTAAATTTCTTTCTTCAGTATTTTTACATGGCTAGGGGCTAGAATTCAAATTTTGTTCCAAGTGAGGATTTGGACTATTATGTAGTTAAATACATGGATAGGAACAACTATAAATATCAAGTAAATGTGGTAGAAGATAATCATAAAAGTTATAGCAATATTCCTACAAAAGGGAAAACTAGGCACTTCATCATTCCTTTTTGGTGCAATCTTATTATATAATAAGTTTGTATATATCATTATTAGGTTATGGCTATTGGTGGCTACTACATCACCTGGTTTTCAATGTACTACTTGATTAATGTTATAATGATGTGGGTGGTGCAAATATTATGTGGAGTTATTATTCTACTAACAAAAAATTTCAAGAACATAGTTTTAGAATGCTTCCTTTATCCAATTGTATGATCAATTTCATGAATTGTCTTAGTACTATGTGTTGTTATGGATTTGTTCTGCCTATAAAAAGTGGACTTCACATAGATACAATTTGTAACATTAATATGTCCAATGGTAATAGTATTTTTATAATAAATTATGATCTAATTTGTTGTGTGTATATCTCTGGGATTAAGGAAGCTTAATCTCATGGCTACTTGTAACATTTAATAAGGAAGAATCGGGTCTTCATGATTTGTCTTTCAGAAACTCATGTGGAGACATTTAATTACTATGAGAAGGTTCAACTTTTTGTTAAAAACTTGGACTACATTATTTGACTTTCAACTAGGCTACTTGGGGGAACTGTAGCACTATGGTAGAATTTGGCATGCTTAAGACTATGGATCACTCTTCATAAGTGGATACTATCAATTGAGATGTTATAACAATGAAATTTGGAGGTGTTGTGTAGTGTATGCATCAAAATACTATATAAAATACTAATTAGCTTGGGACTAAATTAGAGATGCTAATATGTTTTATGGACTATTACTTATGGTAGGGCACTTCAATGACTTACATGCATAGTAAGAGAAAATATAGGAAATAGTTTAGCATTGGCCAAGCTTAATATGAATTCTGTAACTCAATTCATGATTTGGATCTAAATATCCAAGGTTTCACTAGAAATTTGTTTACTTGGTGTAATAACAAAGAGCGGAATACCTATATCTATTAAATATTATATATAGCTTTTATCAATATTGATGGTATGCAAGCCTTCCTAAGCAAAACTTTTCCCTCGCATGACCTCAAGCGACTACCCATTACTGTTATAGTTTAAACAATAATTATAGGAAAAACTAAATGGAGAACCCATTTTTAAAACATTTGATTATGTTTTCCCTAATAAATTAATGTATTTAATATAAAATGTCAATTAGAGGAAACCCAATGGGTAGTTTGTCACTAAATTTTATAGACCTTTGTCAACATTAAAGAAATGGAGCATAACAAAGCTTGATAACATCCAAAAAATTCTCTACCAAATAAAATAGGGAATCTAGGATCTTCAACATATGGAATCAATGGGTGGCTTAACTGAGCTAGTAAATGATCTTTTGGCATAGCCTATTTCTTCATATCACATTATATCTAGGTGACCCTTGGGAAATAAATACAGTTCTCTTAGGAAATAGATACCTTTACTTTTTAGAGAAACTATATCTAGCAACATAAAAATGATATTGCGAATCTAATATCCTCCCTAATTGATATTAAAAACATCTTTTTTTTCATTTTTTGTAAGAAATGGTGTAGCCATCTCCATTATGAACCTTTTCCACCATTCTAGCATTTGATAATTATTAATGACGAATATAAGACTACACTTATGACTCACATCATTAATGATAGGATTGAAATTATGATGATTTCCAACAAAAAAAATAAATCCCATGTTATGGATGGATTCTCGACTAAGTTTGTGCATGGTTTTTGTAAGATCATATAGATAGACATTGTTATAACAGCAAAATAGTTCTTTAAAGATTGCTTTAGGCCAAAAAGTTCAAAAGCCATGCTGGCCATAGTCATTCCTAAAGTTGAAGAAGCATAAAAACTAAAGCAATTTGGGCTCATAAGCCATTGTACTAACATTTACAATGTAGTGACAAAATTTTTTGTGGTTAGACTAAAGGTAATGCTTCCTCAAATCATTGTTAGGGAGCATGTTGCTTTTGTGTTAGGCCATGTTATATCTAATATTTTTTTTGGCATAAGAAATCAAAACCTATTTGCACCTGTTTACTTTCATAGAAGGTTTGATGGTAATAAAATTAGATATAGACAAAGCTTATGGTTAAGAAATAAGAAATTTGTGTTCGAATATGGCTTATATTTCTACAGCAACATTTACGATTATGTTTAATGGTATTTATCTATAATTGATCAAATCAACTAGGGTCCTTAGATAGAGATGTCCTTTCTCTCCATACTACTTTACTATTATGTCTTAGTATCTCTTATTACTTATTAGTATCAACTTGATCTTGCTATTACAATTGGGTTTACAATTGGCCCTTCTTCTTAAATGATTATAAACCTCTATATACTGACCAGATGATGATTTATGCAATTAGACGTTATGTTATAATGAAGAGCATTTAGGATATTATAGAGTAGTATAGGCATCACTCTGGTTAGTGATGAATCTAAACAAATTTAGAATGTTATATAGTAAAGGGATGTAGTACAAGTGTCAAATGTTGACTTATTGAAATTTTCATAGACATAATTGAAATATCTAGGAAATCAATTATATCAACAAAACTTTAGAAAAAGACCTTGATTATGTTGTTAATCATGTAGAAAATTTTGTCAAGATGCATGATCAAATCACTCTTAATGGTGGGAAAAAATTCCATGATTAACATGATTTTGACTATTAATCATACTTTTTACTTAGCCTACATTGTAATTCCAAGCTAAACTATTGTAGAATCAAAAAATGTTACATCATCAATTATGAAGTAGTTTAAATGATAGTAGTGCAAACTACTATGCCTATTGAGAAACACAACTCCTCTTAAGGAATGTCACAGACTTTGATTTCATAGTTTGTTAACGTAGTAGTCAAGGTTAACTACAAAACATGGTAGGTGTAGAATTTCTCAAAAAGACCATTGATTTGTTTAACCCATTAGATCAAAATATTTTATGACAAATATTGCTCTACATATGTCTTGTGGTTCATCTCATACGTGCAAGTTACTCAATATTAGAGCCCTGGACCACAAACATTATGATTTTAGTGAATTATTGCAAGAAATTTTTGTTTCCTTTTCTATTGTTACTTTCCTTCAACTTTCCTATTTTTACATAGACAACCAATCTTAACATGGATGTGGTGAATCTAACATTTGTAGTAGAGCTAATCAAGGAGCATAATGTGTAGGATCACAGAATGATTCAAAAGTTGTCCATGTCTGATTTTGTATTTTAGTTTCGATATTCTCCTTCATTTAAGTCAAATAAAATGAATGTGTTGTGCTTCAAATTAAGTGAGGATATGGTGTTGGACTAAAAGATTATATGCAACAACATGTATACAGGCCATAATCCATTAAGAGAGGATTCAAAAGTGTAGATGCAACATGGAGTAAGCATTTTCCTTTGGAGATTAGCATTAAATATGCTTCCTGCATACACTTTGCTTCATTTAAGAGAGGTTGAGATGTCTAAACTTTGTCCTTAGTGATGTACTACTAATGAAGATATGAAACATTATTTCTAGGAGTGCTATATCATGAAATAACTCTTGACTAGTAGCTTTGTAAATTATTGATTCACGCATGATGAAATTAACTGTAAGGAGATCACTTCTATTTTTATGTTCCTTAATTGGACATCTATGAATATGTAGGTCGCTATGACTTATTAAGTAGTGACATGTGATTCTCTGACTTTATTGCCCCTTTAGCATAACATGAATTTATAGGCATAAGTGAAAACTTTATTCAATTTACCTACACATCAAAGGAGCTATTGCATTGTAGTTGTTGCTTGCTAACACTCCCTGTTCATGTCCACTGGAAGCTCAGGTGGTCTTGATTGGTTGTTTGTTATCTCTTGTTAGATTCCTCCAATGGGTTGGATTAAATTTAGTTGTGATATTGTTGTACATAAAGGCTTCAATGCTTGAATTAGGATTGCTACATAGAACGATATAGTTAGATCTATTACAGCCATTGTTAATTTCAACACAATAATGACTGAATCAAATTAAATTATAGCCATTGCTATAGTTAATTAGTTGCATTTTATCAACACCAAATAATAATTTTTATAGTAGTTCCTATCCCCCATAATGTATGAAGGCCAATATTCAATACATTAGGTTTCTCATCATGTATTTTTGTATGATTTTATTTGAGACTAGGTAATGCACCACACAAACATCTTTAACAATATCTTTCTATTTATTTTAAGTATGAAAATTCTTAAAGAGAATATATTGTACGATTCTATCATTACATTATCAAGGATTGTAAAGTCTTTGATTTCTTATAAGGTGCTAAAGGATTTTATGAAGAGAAACATCAAGTAATCCCTGGTTCGCATCATTTATGAGCAAGACTAGGATGGTATCTAATCATCTTCAAGCCCTTAATACTCTTGTAATGGTTTTTCTTTCATAGATCAAACAATTTTAACGTCGACTATGATATATGCATGGCAAAATTGTTTCTCTAAATCTTTACTTTTATTTTAAAGGCCATCAAAATAGGATCAAAATCTTTTGATGTTTATCCATGGTAATGTATCTAGAGCATGGCCATTTTTTGAACACTTTAGTTTCTTCAAAGTAATGATGCTACAAGAAATACGTGGCAAGATAAAGAAAAACTACATTTAAAAAAAGTTTATGGCAAGCAGTGTACACCAACCAAAAAAATGGGGTAACTGAGAGCTTTTTAGCTATAATAACTTAAACATACGCTGTTGAAGATAGAATTATTCTGGAGGCTAAAAAAAGGCTTACTGTCCAAAGGATCATCATTAAGAGATTTAGATTGTACTCATTCCAATTACAGAACCATCGAACTAGGTATTGTTATCAACTATCAATACCTCCCCACATCAAGATTGAGCAATTTGCATGTTTGCCACCATTCTTAGATGTTGTAGCCATTCTCAAGCTATCTGTTTAAAATCAAACCCTAATTTTCTATCACCCATCATAGCCATGTTAAGCCCCTTTACTACCATCAAAAGTTGATATGATAAAAATTTGAGTGAAGCATCACCTACCCTAACATCATGTGATATGACAAGTTATCATAAAAATTTAAGGAACTGGGTGAAAGCCCACATCAAAATTTTACCTAATAAATACATCCCATAATAAAGTTAAAATATGATGAACGTGTTAGCTCTTAAATTGTTATGGATTTTTTAGTAGCATGGGCATACAATTAACCAGAACTATTTGTTTGAGTCATTCACTATTTCATAGTTTGAAAATATTCATAACTACACTTGCATCGATTAACCATTGAGACAAGCATATGACTACTGGTAAGATTAGCCACATAGAAACACAAAGGTAAAGCTTTAGGCATCTCCTCATGTCATAGTTTACATGTTCACCATGTTTGGTGACACTCCACAAAGGAAGAACAAATGCTGTCTTGTTTGGATATTATCCATCAAGTTTTGAAATGTTGATGCTTAATAACAACATTCTTTGATGACAAACCTCCTTGGTAGAGAACGAAGAAAAAAATGAGTGATTCCCAAGATTATGCCAACATAAGAATAGGGAAGATTACTTGTTCAATAGCATTACAAAATGTCAATCGTTCTAATGCAAAAGAACTATTGCATCAACAAGATAATCAAATGAGAACATAGAAAAGTAAGAAACATATAAACTTCCTTCTTTGCAAGGTTTGATTACATGACAAAACCCTACACATAATAGCCAACCACACCAAGAGGTAACCAAGCCATAAGAAGCTGAACCATTGAAAACATCTCTTATGCGAAAGTGATCTCTTGCCAATCTAATCCCATTAGTCTAAGGATATTTAAAGATTTATAAAAAGAAGCAAAAAGGGTTTAATTCTAGATCGAAGGACTTAGCTAGAACTCATATGGCATGTCAACCAACAAACCTTAGAAAAATGGCACAAGTATAAAAATAATTAAATATGACCTACACCAATCAAACAATCATTAAAATGGCTAAAAAGTATTCCACCTACCAAATCAAGGATGTTGAACACTACTAATATAACTATAAAATGTTTTGTCCAAGATATATGACAATTAGAGCAAGAACATTACATGCTCCAAACTTGGCCAACCATGAAGAAGCACCATGTTATTCACAAAAAAAAGTTATAATTACACAACTGACAAGTCACGCTTGTGGTGCTCTACCAAGCTGCAAGCATATGAAGACATTGCGTGAGGGTGAGGCTTGCCACCATGCCCCATACTTTTGTAAAGAAACAACATACTTAACCAACACATGCACGAGTGCA
The DNA here is from genome assembly GCA_023846275.1 of Vanilla planifolia. NCBI lineage: Eukaryota > Viridiplantae > Streptophyta > Magnoliopsida > Asparagales > Orchidaceae > Vanilla > Vanilla planifolia. The sequence goes on from JAIUJO010000097.1 coordinate 104,837, forward strand.
ATTTGCATCATAAATGTTTCACAATGACATAACAAAATATCACACCAAACGAAGCCTTGAGTTGTTAGAAAGTATCAAAATTTCACATTGCACCATGCCAAGTCCCCATTAGACAAACACCTCATTCTGGCTTCAATTATCCTAAGAAATGATAACAGTTAGAAAGAGCCACATGTTTTAGGGAAAAATGTTGCACTTGTAGAATTCCAACACACAGGACATGGGGATGTTGTCATTTGTGGTACCAAAGGATAAGAGCATGGATGAGATAGACATTACTAAGAGCACATGGCATCGTCAGGCTTTCACTACAAAATGAGCAACACTAAATCTCATAGTGGCCACATAGAGAAAAAGTGACATTTTCTACCTACACAAAGACAGATCTCGCAATAAGACATCATCTTATACATGTATAAACACATCGTAGTGCTAAAAATTGCAAAAACTATTTCATCACAAGTCACTTGTTCAGGATGTCACAAGGCACTCATCAGAATAATGGACTGTCACGCATGATTAAAGATGTAGCACAATATGCACAAACCCTAATGTATATTGTACCATCAAACTTTTTCTTCATCATAAGCTACATCGTGCCACACATAAACACTTCCAAATTGCATGCTTTTATAATTTCATCAATGTTGAAGACAAGTCTTCTAATAGGACATCACCTTATCAATGTGCCATTAGTCCATCGCAAAAACATCCAAAAAGAAGTTGCACTTTGTAGGCCCCAATAAACACATGCATTGGATATAAATGGACTGTCCATATTTGTTGTTGCATGTGTGAATTGTACACTAATAGTGCTGTAATGTGCCCATTGCTCTACCACACATGTTGCTTCAGTAGCCTGAAGCTAGGGCTATAAGGAAGCTTACAAAAACCCTATTGCATAATGCACAATCTAACTGTCATTTCACTATTGGAGGCACTACATTGCACATTGCTTCTAGGGGATTGTATGTTGTGAAAATATTGTGAACAAAGGAAAGTCTCCTAATAGCCCTCACCTTATCTAAGCTCTAGTAGTCCACAACATAAAAAAGTAAAAATAAGTATTACACTTTGTGTGCAACACTACTCATATGTAGACGATGATGTTGGGCACATATGATCTAGCCTTTAGAAGTGGACAAAGTGTTACAACACATGTAGTTTTGTATAGTGTGTGATTAAGGGTGTAGCTTTGCATGCATAGACCTTAACACATACTACATCAATCAACTTCTGTTTTACTACAAGTCACACTACCCTACACATTGCCCCTATGGATTGAATATTATGTCAATTCAATCATGAACGAATATGTCACCCAATGGTGCTTCACCTTATCCATGAGCCAATAACTCGTAGTGTTAAATATGCCAAATGAGTTACACTTTAAGGTCTCCACAAATCATTCACAAACCATGGCATAATTAAAGACCCTTGTTGCATGTGCATAGTCACATATCGTGCATGCAGCTACAGTAGTGTGTGCCCAGAGTTGTAGTCAAACATGCACAAACCCTAATGCATATTGCAGTATCCAACATCCACTTCATCGCAAGTTACGCTATGTCACATATTGCCACCTAAAGATAGCATTTTGTTAAAATTTCACAAAGGAATAATTGAAGTCTCTTTTAATAATTCGTCACCTTATCCAAGTGCCAGAAAGTCAAGTCACAAAAAATCTTAAAAAAGGATTGCACATTGTTGGCCCCACTAATCACACACATAAGATGCCTTTAAGAAGTCACAAAGTGCATGCAAACTAGTTGTTGTGCACACATACAACTTCAACTTCATAGTGGATCATACCGCGCCCCACATTGCCCTTTATGGACTACATAATATGACAATTTTGTTAATGAATAAGGAACTTCTCCCAATAGAGTGGCTTTGATTTCATTACCCAAGTAAACATAAGAATTTACACAATTGTCAAATAAGTTCTATTTTACCTCAATATAAAATTGTTCGAAAATTCTTTGAAGTACCAAAAAATTGAAAAAAAATAATGCATGATTGTTTTAATATTACATTTATATATTAAAGCTAAAATGTGATTAATTGATTGATATTGTGATAACCAAATTTAAATGATCAAAAGGTTATTTGATAGAACATTTAGAGTTAAATAGTAATATAGCCAAATCAATCTAAGAACTTTTAAGAAATGAGAAAAATTACATATAAAAGTTAAATTCCAGAAGATCATGTGAAACATTCCCAATCATTAAAGTAGGTAAAAAAAAACAAACTGTCTCATAAATCTTACAAAAATTAATGAAAACAAAATATTTAAAATATAACATCCAATATTTAGCTTAGTAGAGCTTATAGTAACAAATTCAACAGTATTTTTTTTATCTCAATTAGAACTTTTTTAGAAATGTTGTCAGTTACAAAAAAAGCGTATTAAAATAACTATGATTTTAACATTAAGTAAATAAATTTTAAATATAAAATAAGATAAATTGAAGCAATATAGTACAACAAAATAAAAATAATGTAAATACTATTTGTGAAATGATTTTGAGATAATTAATAACATAACCAAATAAGAAGAAAATATTTCAAGAAATAAGATAAATTGTATGGAAAAGTTCTATTTTAAGATATTATAGAAATTAAGGGTAATTTCCTTGATCATCAAATTTAGAAAAAAAATAAAATATCTCATATAGCATACTAAAACCTAAAAAAACAAAATATTTAAAACTTAAAAAGGAATATTGAACTTGATAATGCTCTTTGAGGTGAGTCCAAGGATTCTTGTTTCCTCTCAATTGGACCACATTTGGAATAAGTGTGAATCAAAAAAGTAAATAAGAATAAATAAAAATAAATTATTATTTAATATCAAGCGAATATTTATTAGAGTTAAAATTAGTTAAATTGAAGTAATGTAATATAACTAAATTAAACTGATGTAATGGTTGCAATAGTAATGGTTTAGAGTTTTGTAATAATATAAACAAATCAAAGTAAAAATTTGAATAATTGAGATACATTAAATAAGTGAGTCTTATGAAAGTGCTTAGTAGATCAAATATAACATCCTTATTCATAAAATTTGACATGAATCAAATAATCAAGGAACTATAAAGTTATTAAAAATAAAATTTAAGAAAAAAATAAAAAATAAATATTTAATTCATTAGACCTTGTTAAGATGACTCTATTAATATTTTTTGCTACTCAGACCTCATTTGTAATATAAAAAATTAAAATAATGAAATATAAAAAAATTAAAGTTTTGAAAAAACAAATAAAAGTAATATAACAAATCAAAGAAAAACTTAAAATAAATGAGATAAATAATATAGAGATATTGCATTACAATTAACATAGAAAATAAAGTGTAACATCCTCAATTATTAAAATTGAAACAAACTAAAATGGCTTGTAAACTTTACATAAATATTTAAATAGATAGAGCTCATAGAGTTGAGCCCAATAACTATGCTGATCATGCCTTGTAACACATTATTAAGAATTACCAAAATAAATCAATATAAAAAATAATATTTTTTTTAAATATTAAGTAAATATTTATTAATAATGAATTAGATTAAATGAATCAAATTAATATGACCAAATCAAAGTAATGTTAAGTTCACATGAGAGAAGAATAAGAGTTTTATATTATTAAAACTAAATCAAATTAAACAAATTTGAAGAAATGAGAAATTATATAAGAAAGTTGCATTTCAAGATATTAAGAAGACTGAGTATAACATCCTTAATTTTTAAATCATGTGTGAATCAATATCTCATAAAGCTTACCAAAATCTTAAAAAAAATATTTAAAACTATAAATAAATTAGTTAATTACATCAAGCTCATCAAGATGAGTCGATTGACATTTCTTATATCTTGATCAAACTTCCTTCTTAATTACTACGAATTATGAAAACAAATACCATAAATAGTAAAAATAATTATTTTAATAATAAGAAAATATATGTTAAAAATGACATATGTTAAATTGAATCAATATAAAATAATTAAATTAAAACAATGTAGAGGTCAATCAAGACGAGACTTAGCATTACATAGTAATATGACAAAATCAAAGCAAAAAATTTGAAGAAATGAGATAATTTCTCAGGGAATGTTACTTTCTAGGATAATAAGGACATCAATTGTGAAATCTTGGTCATCAAATGTGGTAGGAACGAAAATATCTCAAGAAGTTACCAAAACCCTAGATAATGAAACATTTTAACAGCAATTCAAAAAATAAATATTTAATTAGAAAATACTCATTAAGACGACTCCTAATAAAGAATGCCTAAAAAAGAAAAATTGAAGCATTATAATACAACTAAATCAAAGCAATGTTAAGGCTAAACAAGAGTAGATATAGAGTTAAATAGTAATAGATGCAAATTAATGCAAAATAGTTGAGGAAATGGTATAAATTTTATAGGAAATTAGCAATCCTTGAAGCAAAGGGAACCAAATGTAACGTTGTTGATCTTAAGGTAACGCGCAAACAAAAATTACTTATATAACTTACTAAAATCCTTAAAAATAAAATACTTATAATAATTGAAATGAATTTCTAAGTTGTTATAGCTCATAAAGATGAGTACAATAACATTTGTTTTAATCTTGATTACACATCAATTAGAATTGCTACGAATTTCCAATGTAAAAAATAAATAAATAATAATTAATTATGTTTATATTAACTTCATGTATAATAAAGCTAAATTGAGATAAAGTAAAGAAATGTAATCTAACAAAATAAAAGTTATGTAATGGACACACAAGAGGAAAATAACGACTCAAGTAATGTAGCTAAACAAATTTAAAAAATTTAAAGAAAGTAGATAAATTGTGTAGGAAATATTACATGATGTTAAGGTGATCGAGTTTAACATCCTTAATCATCAAATCAAACAAAAAAAATCTCATAAACTATGCCAATACCTCAAAAAATAAATATTTAAATAAAATTGGACAATGAAATTTTTATTTAATAAAGTTTCTCAAGATGAGTCAAATGTAGATCGATTCATATGAATCTCACCTTGCTTCAAATTACTATGAATTAATAAAATCAATAAACATTAATTATTATTTTCATATTAAGTAAATAATTTTAAATTTGAAATAAGATTAATTAAAAAAATGTAATATAATCAGATCAAAGTGATTTAGAGGTTAGATAAAAGAAGAATTATAGGTTCATTGTAATTAAACAGATGAAAGCAAAAAAGTTGAAGAAATTAGATAGATTGTTTGGGAAAGTTTCATTCTAAAATACTAAGGAAATCGATTATAACATCATGGATTGTTAAATCATTTACAAATTAAAAAATCTCATAAAGCATTTCCAAACATAAAGAAATAAAATATCTAAAAAAAATAAATATTTAATTCGATATTGAACTTGAAATTACTCCATTGAAGTTCATTTAATCTCAAACTAGGCACTTTTTGAATAATTGCAAAACATCAAAATAAATTAGCTTAAAAATAATAAATTCTTATTCTCACATTTAGAAAATGTATAATAAAGTTTAATGAGTTAAATTGAAGAAAGTAATTCATTGAAATCAAATTGATATAAAGGTCACATGGGAAGAGAATTATAACTCGTAGTAAAAAAATTAAATAAAATAAAAAATTTGAAGAAAAGAGATCAGTTGTATAGGAAAGCTGCTTTCTAAAATACTAAAGAGATCTATTGTAATATCATCAAGTAACAAATAAGTTATGAGTCAAAATATCTTATGAAACATGCCAAATCCTTAATGTTTAATTAGGTATAGCTTTTTGAGTTGTGCCTAACCATACTAGTTTACTCTTGATCTCAACTAATTTTGTATTAATATAAATTACAAAAATAAATAAAAATATAATAATAAATCATAAAATTTTAATAGAAATTAAATATATTTTAGTTTGGAAATATGATCAATTGAAGCCATGAAATATATTCATATAAAAGTCATGTAAAAGTCATATCAGTGGAAAATAAGTGTTCAATAAAAATTTCAATCCAAGCAAAAACATTAAAAAAATTAGCTAAATTATCCAAAAAAAATTGCATTAATAAGACACTAAGGAGAAGGATTTCAACATTGATAATCATTAAATCTATTGGGAATAAAAATATCACATAAAATATGTTAAAATATAACAAAATAAAACATTTAAAAACATAAAAATTAAATATTTGTTTGAATATAGTTTGTCAGGATAAGTCTAACGACTTTTGTTTTATCTTGAACAAGTCTCATTTAGAATTGCTATGAATAAGAAACATAAATAAAAAAAAAATATTAAATATATATTTTAATCTTAAATAAATATATAGTAAATCTAAAATTAGATAAATTGAATGAATCAAAATACAAATAAATCAAAGCTATGAAAAGGTCATATGAGAAGAGTAATAGACAACATGGTATCATAAAAAAATCAAACCAAAAAGTTTCAAGAAATGAGATAAATAATAAAAGAAAGTTGTAATCAAAGATATAAAGGAAATTGAGTCTAACATCCTTAATAGTCAAATTAAGTGCCACTCAAAATGTATCATAAAATGTATTAAAGATTATGAATATAAAATATTTAAAAGTATAAAAATACAAATTTAATTTGATAAAGTACTTTGACATTAGTCCGATGAAGTTCGTTTTATCCAGCACTAACCTCCTTTTTAATTACTATGATTTGCAAAGCTAAATTATCATAAAAAGTAACAGAGTTTTATTTTAGTATTACAAATATATATACTAAAGCTAAATTTAAATAAATTAAAGTAATGTAATATAAAAAAATGAAAGAGAAGTAAATGTCACACAAAAGAGGAGTTAGAGTCTCACTATAAATAATCAAATAAAAAAAAATTTGGAAAAAAAGTGATAATTTATATATGAAAATTACATTCTAAGACAATAAGTATGAGTGTAAAAAGTTGATCATTAAACTAGTTATCAAAAAAAATATCTTATAAAGGTTCCAAAACAAAAGAAAACAAAATTTTTAGTAATATATAAAATTAATTTTTAATGGAACAGAGCATATCAAGATGAGTACAACATTGCCTGTTTCATCTAGATTGAATCTCATTTAAAATTATTTCAAATTATTATGTAAATGAGCATAAATATTAGCAATTTATTATTTTAATATTAAGCAACTTTATGTTGAATTTGAAAAAAAAAGATAAATTTAGTTAACATAATATAACAAAACAAAATCAATAAAAAGACCACATAAGATGAAGCTAAGAGTTACAAAGTAATACAACCAAATCAAACTAAAAAATAAGAAAATTTGAGATAAATTATAACAGAAATTTACATTACATGGCACTGAGAAGATCTAGTTTAAGATCATTGATTGCCAAACATGTATAGCATAAAATGTCCAAAAAATAATGAAAAACATTAAAAATAAAACATTTAACAATATATAAATTAAAAATTAATTTGATAAAGGATGATGAGATGAGTTCAAATTTGTTTATTTCATATTTATTAGAATTGGCTTTGAATTATTAAGAATTACTAATGAAAATAAACACAATTAATAAGACATAATTATCTTAATCTGAATTAATTATTATCGTAGAAATTAAGTAAATTGGAGCAATGTAATGCACATATATGAATAATATGTAAATGTCGCATCTCAAGTGATAAAGAAACATAACAAAATAAAACCTAATAATTTGAATAAATGTGATAAATTGTAAGAGAAAATTCCATTTTAAGGTACTAAGAAGATCAAGAGTAACATGTTCGATTAATTATTCAAGTGATAGTTTAAATATCTCTTAAAGAATAAAAATATTATAAAAAATAAAATACTTAAAAATAAAAAAATATTTATATTACATTTGATAGTACTCATCAAGATGAGTCTAATGAGATTTTTCATATCAATAGATCTCTTTTGGAATTATATTGTACTATCCAAATAAATAAATAAAAATAATGACAATAAATTGCACTAATATTAAGTAAATATATAATAAAAAAATAATATTAATTGAAGCTATGTAATATAAACTAATTAAACAATAAAATTGAATAAAATAGGGTAAATAGTATGAGAAAATTGAATTCGAAGGGACTAAGGAGGTAGAACATAGCAACCTTGATCATCAAATTAGAAAAAAAAAATTAAAAATGATACATAATATGTATAAAACACTATAAAAAATATTTAAAAATATAAAACTGAATCTTTTAATAGATATAGCTTATCATGACAACTCTAACGACATATATTTCAACTTTAAACCATTTTTCAAATTGCTAAGAATTACAAATATAAATAATCTTAAAAAATAATAAACTGTTATGTAAATATTAAGAAAAGACATATTAAAGGTAAAAGATAAAAATTTAAGTAATGTAATATAATCGAAGGACAGATATGTTGAGATCAAATGCATAGGGGTTCAGTGCCACATTGTAATATGACTAATTCAAAGACAAATGTTTTGAGAAAAAAAACAAATTGTTCAAGAAAGTTAAATTCTAAAATACTTAGGAGATCATGTGTAAAATCTCAATCATCAAAATAGTTATGCGTCAAAAGGTTTCATAAATTGCTCAAAAAATGTGGAAAATAAATTATTTAAAAATATAAGAAATAATTGTTAACTTGTAATACTTGTTAAGACACTTCGAATAACATTTCTTTTCTTTTGATTGGGCATAGTTTGGAATTATTATGAATCACAAAAGTAAATAAATATGAAAAATTACTATTCATTCTTTTTAAATTAAATAAATATGTATATCAAACCTAAAAATGAGATAAATTGATGTAATATAATATAAAAAATTAAGACAACATAGAGGCATAAGACAGAGTATTGGCAAAATATTTGAGGTAATGTTATAATTTTTTTGGAAAGTGGCTCTCAAAGATGTCAGGAGAACGAGAGTTATATTCTCAATCTTGTTTCATCTTAATTAGACAATGTTTCAAATTTTCTAGAATTATAAAAGTAAATAATACTAAATAATCACATATAATTATTTTAATTTTAAATAAACATATATTGAAGCTAAAATTGGATAAATTGAATGAGAAAGTTGTATTCCAATGTACAAAGGAGATGAAAGACGACATCTTTGATTGTTATGTTAGGAACAAATTAAAATATCTAGTGAAGTATGGTGAAATTATCAAAAAAAAATACCTAAAAATATAAAATTAAATATTCAATTGGATAGAACTTGACAAGAAGTGTTACAACAAAGTTTGTATCATCTTAATTGAACCTTGCTTCAAATTATTACAAATTATAGATGTAGATTGTGTAACATCCTCAATAACCATATTACATATGAATCAAATTTTTTTATAAAAATGTGCAAAAACCTTAAAACATAAAATCCTAAAAAATATAAAAATTGATATTTAGTAGATACAGCTAATCTAGATTTTTTTTCGTCTCAATCTAACCCTTTTCAGAATTACTCTGATTTACAAAAGTAAATAATGTCAAATAAAAATAAATTATTATTTTATATTAAGTAATATATATATATATATATATATATATATATATATATATATATATATATATATATATATATATATATATATATATATATATATATATATATATATATATATATATTAAAGATAAAATAAGATATGTTACAAAGAAAATATACATTCAAAGATACTAAGGAGATCATGTAAAACATTCTCAATCATCAAGTTAAGATTCAGTTGAAATGCCTCATTATAAATGCAAGATTCATTGAATACAATATCTTAAAAAAAGATGAAATAGATATTTAATTGGATTGAACTCTTCAAGATGAGCCCAACAATTTTTTTGTCTTGACCAAACCTCATGGTGGTTGACTATGAATTATCAGAACAAATGAAAAAATAATAAAAAATCATTTTGATATCAAATAAAGATTAATAAATTCTAATATGAGATTAATTGAAGCAATGCAATTTATTAAAGTCAAAGTAATGTAACTGTCAATTCTAAGAATACATAGAGTTTCATAATAAATATCTAAATCAAAGAAAAACTAATTTCAACATAAGATAAATTCTATAAGAAACTTGTGTTCAGAGGTATTAAGGAGATCGACTTAAGTTCAGGATCGTCATAGCAAGAATGAAGCATAATATCAAATAAAACATACAAAAATCATAGACATAAATTATTAAGAAAATAAATAGAAAAGAATATTTAATTGGATACAACTCATCAAGATGAGTCCAATGAGATCAGCTACATCCCCATAAAACCTCTAGAATTATGATGAATAATAAAAATAAAAAATCATAAATAAATCAGAATTATTTTTTTAATATTTAGAAAATATTTTTTAAAACTAAAAATAAGATAAATTTAAGTAATTTAATAAAATAAAGTGAAAATGATGTAAAGTTCAAACAACATGAATTTAAGAGTTACATTGTAATATAACAAAATCAAAGCAAAAGATTTGAAGAAATGGGATAAACTGAATGACTCTTATGTTCTAATGTATTAAGGAGTTTGATTGAGACAACCTCGGTATTCAAATCTAGTATAAATCAAAATGTGTCATAAAGAATTCCAATACCGTAAAGAATTAAATAACTAAAAGTATAAAGGTGAATTTTTAAATAGATAAAGATCATCAAAATGATCAAACAACATTTGTTTGATCTTGATTAAATGTCATGTGAAATTTTTGAGAATTAGACAATAAAATGACTAAAAATAACAAAAAAATTTTCTTATTGTAATATCAAATAAATATGTATTGAAGCCATGAGATAAAAGTAAGACTATAATTAAACAAACCAATCCAATCAAAAGGTGAAAGTTTTGAATAAATGAGAAATTATATAGGAAAGTTGAATTCCAAGGTGTTAATGAAATCGGGTGAAACACGCACAATCATTAACTTAAGTACCAACGAAAATGTCTTGTAAAACATGCTAAAACTAAAGAAAATAAAGAGTTTAAAAAATATAGAAATTAATATTTAATTGAATGTAATACAAAAATTATAAATAAAAAATTATAAATGTAATATTAATTAATGAAATAATGAAGTCGAAAATGTTAAATTGAAGTAATGGAAACGTCACATTAGAGAAGATTTAGAGTTATATACTAATATAAACCAATTAAAATAAAATAACATAAAAAATGAGATAAATTTTAAAAGAGACTTATATTAAAAGATACTAAGAAGATTTGGTATAACATCTTCAATTTATTAAATCCAGAATAGAAAAAATCTCATAAAGTATGTTAAAACATAAAAACCAAATTTTTAAAAAATATAAAAATGAATATTAAAATTAGTAGAGCTCTTTAAGATGACTGAAATTATATTTGTTTCATCTAAATCAAACCAAATAATATAAGTAACAATTATAATAAGTTGTTATCTTAATATTAATTGAATGCATGTTAAAGTTGAATTGAGAAAAATTGAAGAAGTGTACAATCACCAATTAAAGTATTGTAGTGGTTAGATGAGTTAAGTTTCAAAGTTACATAGTAATATAACCAAATCAAAGAAAAAAGTTTGAATAAATAAGATATATTTGCTTAAGAAAGGAGCATTCTAAGATACTTTAGAGATTGAGTATAACATCCCCAATCATCAATTTAGGAATGAATAAAAATATATAGTTAAACATTGTGAAGGAATTAAAAATTAATTTTTTTGAAAATAAAATAAATATTTAATTTGATACAACTTATTGAGATAAGTTAATCCATGTTTTTTTTTTCTTGAATAGAGAACATTTTAAATTTTTGTAAATTACAAAAGTAAGTAAATGTAAGCAATAAAAAATTTTTAATTCAAAATTATGTAGATATACAATAAAGCTCAAATGAGAAAAAAAACCAAACAATGCAATATAATAAAATCAAAGTGATGTAAATAGCACGCAACATGACATTAACAATCATATAGTTATATAATGAAATGGAAGAAAAAATTTTAAATAAATGCGAAAAATTCAAAGGAAAATATTTATTCCAAGATACTATGTTGATTGAGTGTAGCTCTTTTTATCATCAAATATTGCATGAATTTAAATGTCTACTAAAACATGCCAATAGTATAGAAAATAAAACATTTAAAAATGCAAAAAAGTATACTTTATTTGATAGTTCACATCAAGACTAGTGTAATGACTTTTATTTTGTATTGATTGGACCTCTATTGGAATTATAATGAAGTACCAACACAAATAAAAATAAATAATAATAATAAATTATCTCTAATATTATGTGAGTATATAATAAAAAAAATTGATAAATTGAAGTTGTGAAATACAACTATGCTAAAGAGAAAACTTATAAAAAAGCGAGATAAATTATATAGAAAGTTCTACCCCAAGATTCTAAGGACATTGAGTGTAATATACTCGACCATTATATTAGTTATGATTCAAAAACTCACATAAAACACACCAAAGTCATATAAATTAAAATATATAAATATATAAATATAATTTCAACATTTGTTTCGACTCAATTAGGCTTTGTTAAGATTTACTATGAATTACAAAAATAAATAAGCAAAACTAAAAAATAAACTATGATTTCAATACTAAGAAATAATGTGTTAAAAAACATAGGAGATAAATTTAAGTAATGTAATATAACCAAATCAATTACATCTAAAGGTCACATAAGTGGTGGGATAGAGTGACACTATAATATAACCAATTCAATGAAAAAAATTAGGGAAAAGGGATAAATTGTTTAGGAAATTTCCATTCTAAGACATTAAAGAATGTCATGTAAATCCTCATTCAGCAAATGTGGTATGAGTAAAAAATAGACTCATAATTTTTCCAAAATTCATGAAAACTAAAATATTTAGAAATATAACAAATAAAATTTAATATGATAATACTACTTGACTTGTCTATTGACATTTGTTTTGTCTTGAATTAAACTAGTTTAGAGCTACTACGAATTACAAAATTAACTTCCCATGAATGATAATAAATTATTATTTTAGTAGTAAATAAAAAAATTGAAGATAAATGAGATAGATTGAAGTAATGTAAAGCAACTAAATTAACGTAATATAATGACACATAAGAGAGTATCTAAAGTCACATTATAACATAATGAAATTGAACTAAAAAATTTTAAAAAATAAGATGCATTATAAGGGAAATATGTTCTCCAAGAGCCAAAGAGATTGAGAGTAACATCCTTGACCATAAAATGACATACTAATCAAATTATCTCATAAATCATGCAAAATCTTAAAAAATAGAATACTTAAAAAATAAAAATGAACATTTATTAACATAAGGGTTGTCAAGATGAGTTTAATGACATTTGTTATGCATTGATAATCAGTCATTTGGAATTAGTCATAATTAGATAAATAAATAAAAATAAGTAATCAAGAATTACTATTTTATTTTTTAATAAATACATATTTAAGTTGAAATTAGATAAATTTCTTGAGAAAGTCACATTCCAACATACTAAGTACATCAAAGACAATATCTTTGATCATCAAATTAGGCATGAATTGAGATATCTCAAAAGGAGTAGTGAAACTATTGAGTAAAAATTATTTTAAAAAATATAAACATAAATATTTAATTGGATGAAACACATCAGAAGGTGCTCAACAAACTTTGTTTTATCACGATCAAACCATGTTTGGAGATACTATGAGTTAAAAAATAAAAAAAATATAAATAAAAATAAAGTACAAAAATGAATATTTAATTTGATTTTGACCATCAAAATTAGTCTAATGACATTTGTTTTTTCTCGATCTAACCTTGTTAGGAATCAAAACGAATTAAAAGTAACTAAGCAAAAATTATGAAATTTTATTATTTTAATATTAAGAGAAAATTTATTAAGATAGATATAAGATGAAATAAATTCATATAATATAATAAAAAAGTTAAGTGATGGTCACATGATAGAAAATTTATAGTTACATAATAAAATAACCAAATAAAAGAAAAACATTTGAAGAAATAAGATAAATTACATAGGAATTTTGCATTCCAACCTACCAAGGAGATCAAGAGTGACATCTTTAATGGTCAAATAGAGTAAAAGTCGACATATCTTTCAAAGAAAGCCAATACCCAAAAATAATATAAAAAATATTAAAAAAATAAAATGGATAAAGCTCACCGAGGTTTATTAAATGACATTTACTTCATCTCGAATGAATGTTGCTTGGAATTTCTACGAAATACTAAATTAAATAAGCAATAAAAATAAAAAATTATTATTCTAATAATAATGAAGTACATAATAAAGCTAAAAAAATTTAAATTGAAGGATTGTATTATGACAAAATCACAAAAATTAAACATAGGAGCAGATTTATGATAACTTTTTAATATGACTAAATCATTGACAAAGAATTTTAGGAAATGAGGAAAATTACACATGAAATTTAAACTACAAGATGTTATAATATTAAGACAAACATGCATGAACATTAAATCTGGTATAAAAAAAATATCTAATAAATCTTATAAAAATAAAAAAAAATTAAATATTTGAAAATGTTAAATTCACTAATTTGTTAAACAGAGCTCATCGTGACAAGTCTAATGACGTTTTTCATTTTGATAATTCAAGTTTTGCAATTTCAATTAATTTGCAAATTAAATAAGCAAAAAATCAAAAACTAATTTAAAATTTCACTATTTAATAAATAAATATTAAAGTTAAAAAAATTGACTTAATGTAATATGATGAAATCAAAACAATGTAAAGGCCATAGAAAAAGTCATTTAAAGTTACATAGTAATAAAATAAATCACAACAAAGCATTTAAGGAAATGACCTAAGTTGTACAAAAGACTAAACATAAGATACCAAGGAGATCGAGTGTGATACACTCAATTGTCAAATTATGTAAAACACAGAATATCTTGTAAAGAAAAATATTTGAAAAATATGATAATGAAAATTTAATTTTATAGAGCTCCTCGAGACTATCCCAATGATATTGTTCCAATCTCCATCAAATCTCATTTCGAATTACCAAACATTACAAATATAAAAAAGAAAAAAAAATTGTTAACTTTATATTAAGTAATTTATATATATATATATGAGATAAATTTAAGTAATGTTATGTCATCAAATAAAAGCATTATAAAGTCATAGTAAGAGATGTTTAGAGTTACATAATAATATGACCAAATCAAAGAGAAATATTTTTAATTAAGGAGATCAATAAATTTGCATTTTAAAATATTTAGGAGACCATGTACTACATCCTCACTCATCATAATAAGCACAAATCAAAATATCTAGAAAAGGATTTATAACATTTTTGAAAATATAAAAATAAACATTTAATTGGGTAGAGTTTGTTGAGATGAGTGCATCAATCCTTAATTCTTCTTCACTAAACCTCATATTTAATTTTTGTGAAATACAAAATTAAATGAATATATATATTCATAGATTTTTATTTTAATATTAAATGGATATATATTAAAGTTGAAATAAAAAAACTTGAAAAAGTATAATATAATATAATGAAAGAGTTTTAGGTGTCACATGAGATGCAGTTTAGTTTTGCAAGGTAATTTAACCAAATCAAAGCAAAAATTTTAATAAATGATATAACATTTATAAGAATATTATGTTGTAGTTATAAAGGAGGTTGAGTGATACCACCTTCATCATCAAATTATTTATTAATCAAAATATCAAGCAAAATATGTTAAAATCATAAAACATAAAATACAAAAAAATATAAATATGAATATTTAATGGATAGAGAACATCAAGAGAGCTAAAATCATCTTTCTTTCTTCCCAGTTTGACCTTGTTTGCAATTTTTAGGAATTAAAAAAATAAATAATGATAAATTGTATAATTTTAATACTAGGTAAAAATATAATAAAGCTAAAAGGAGATAAATTATATTGAAAAGTTACATTTGAAGATATTTAAGCGATTGAGGGCAACATCTTCATTATCAAATTAACATTAAATTATAATACTTGGTAATGCATGTCAAATCAATTGAAACAACAAATTTGAGAAAATGAGATAAATAAGTATAAATAATAAAAAAGTAAGTATAACAAAAAAATTGTTTTATCAAGATGATGTTTCTTTCATCTCAAGGTAACCTCCTCGAACATTACTATGAATTAGTAAAGTAAATAAGCATAAATAACAAAAAATAAATATTCTAATATTAAGAAAATATATGTAAACATTGAACTAAGATAAATTGAAATAATATAATATAACCAAATCAATATGATGTAAAAGTCATAGAAGAGAAGATATAGAGTTAGATAATAACATAAAAAATTAAAACAAAAAAAATTAAAAAAAGAGATAAATTATGTACAATTATTGCATTCAAGGATATCATGGAGATCGATTGTGAAAAATTATTTAAAATGAAGCAATGAATAATTTATTTAATAAAGCTTGCTGAGATGAATCCAATAATGCCTTATTCATCTCAATTGAACATCATTTAGAATTATGGCTAGTTAATTAAATAGAAAAATATAAATAATAATAAATTATTATTTTAATATTAAGTAAATATATATGAAATTTAAAATAATATTAAATGAAGTATTGTAATATAACCAAACAAAAGAAATATAGAGGTTACATAAGGGAAGAATTAGAGTAGTATAGCAATATAATAAAATAAAAGAAAATAAATTTTAAAAAATTAGGCAAATAGTACTGGAAAGTTATACTCTAAGATACTAAAAAAACTTTGTAAAATCATTTATTGTTAAATCACGTGAAAATTAAATATCTTGTAAAGCATGTTAAACTCTAAAAAATAAAATGCCTAAAAATTAAAAAATGGATATTTTTTTGGATGAAGCTTGTCTGGATGAGTCCTTTGCTCTTTTAGTTCGAAACTAACCTCATTTTGAATTACTACAAATTATGAAAATAAATTTGCATTTGAAAAAAATTATTATTTTAATGTTAAGTGAATATAATTGTTTGTGAATCCCATAAGAGAGGAGTGAATTTTTTATTTTAAAATATTTTTTTACTTTGATGTAGTGTTTATTTTTCATAAAACTTTTATAAAAATAATTGAATTTTTTCAAAAAAACCTTTGATTATTCTTAATTCTTATGATTGGCAAAAATGAAAAAAATTAAAATGTTACAGCAAAAGTTTATTTTATTCCATTTAAATTAGAGCATTCATCCACTCCTAATTGGTGATGTAAAGAACTACATTATTAAAAGGGTTGACATTTGAGGTTTTGCTTTATAGTTCACCTCTAGTCTACTTAAGGTCTTTCTTTACCTA
Organism: Vanilla planifolia; assembly: GCA_023846275.1. Classification (NCBI taxonomy): domain Eukaryota; kingdom Viridiplantae; phylum Streptophyta; class Magnoliopsida; order Asparagales; family Orchidaceae; genus Vanilla; species Vanilla planifolia. Next base: position 122,121 of record JAIUJO010000097.1, read on the forward strand.
GTTAAGGTTATTTCTTGCCATTTAACTCCTTCCTACTATCTTTTACTAAATCAATTATGACCCAAGCTTTGACCAACTCAATATTTTAGAAGACAAAATTAAACATGGGGTGTTGTTAGGTAGCCAAACAAAAAAGAAAAAGAAAATACATTAAGGAAAGATGTTTTCAACAAAAAATGTAAAAAAGAGCTAAGAATTATGTAGAGAAACACAAAATTGGAATCTTAGAAGTGTTAGGCTTAGCTGAAAATTTTTTAACTTGGAGTACTAAGTAGTAGTGTGTTAATAGAAAAGTTTTACAATAATAGATTACCATGTAATGCTTTTTTGGGATTTTAAAAGTTGTTGCATTTCTATTAGGCTTTTCATTAGTAATGATCAGGTTTATCTTGGAAGAGTTTTATCATAGTTTTTAGAAAGTTAATGAAAATTTGTTTTAAGATCTATTACAAAATAACTTAAATATTTCCTTAAGAATGGTTGCACAATAGCTCAAATAGTTTCCAAGGAATTAGTATTTAGGCATGATCAACAAAGTCATTTGATCTGATCAGAGAAGTCTAGTATGTCAGATTAAAGACTATAAGAGTGGATGTTTTATGGATAGTTTAATCAAGAAAGATTAGACGTAGGCCATCCAATCTCTTTGAATGAGATCTGGATATTTTGATTTATCAATTGTAAATGTAAAACTAATTTTAGGCATAAGATTTAAAAAGGATAATTTAGGCAATGTGATTCATGGAAAAGGTTGAAATGAACTTCTATTGAATTAATTTGGATGAGACTATGGTTGTCTGATCCGAGCATTGAAGAAAATGTAAGAATATGTTCAACCTTATCAAACTGACCAACAATCAGATGGTATGAATTCATGTAATGGTGATATGGCTTGGACTTAGGACAAAAGTTTAACACTACACTATGAAATATCAAAGTTATTTCCTATTTGTATAATCTTTTGCAAACCATTAATTCGAGCTAAAATCAAGCCTAGCTTGTTGCCTTTGTGTATTGAGTATTAATAACCTGAGCCAATTGGAAGCATACAAATATAAAATGATTATAGGCCTAACCTGACACATTACGCACTTGATTTGAGTTCTACCCAACCTTATGCTTGCTCTACCTTATTATAATCAAGTTTCTTGATTACCCCCTAAGAAAGATCAGGTATGACTTAACTTGGTTTCAGTTGGTCTTCTAACTTGAGTCTTAAGAGTGAGCACTCAAGCTTTTTCTGTCCGAGGGTATTGCACTTGGTCACATGGTTAGATTGTGGCCAGGATATATCAACATTTTTAGATATGAAAATTTAAATATAATTATGTTTTGTTATATAACAAAAGTTTAACATGAACTTTGACAAAGACATATAACTAGGATTTAACCAATGATAGAATTAAATAATTGAAAAATGAAATCTTACAATCTACAAATCCAAGAATGGTTTAAGTAAAATTTTAAAATATTAAATGATTAAAAAGATGAAATCTTAAAATTCTTAAATAAAAGAAAGTTTTAATCAAGATTTGAAAGGATTTAAATAGAGAGATGTGCTTTATGATTAATACTAAATAAGTCAACTTATATTTCATAATAAAAGAAGAAACTTTTCAAAACTAATGTGCTTGTCTTCAATCATTAAAGCTTGATGAACACTGGGAATTTTCAAGGTCATTAATCGACAAACTTGGAAAGTTCATGACTTGTTCATCACAATTAAGCCTAATTCACACTAAAATAAGTCTGTTATAATAAAATGCTAAACATTTATGGATTGGCTCATTAATTATGAGGGTGACCTATGACATCCTTGATCATAAAATTATGTTCAAATCTAATAGTCTTATTAAGCACATTAAAACCCTTAAAAATAAAATATTTAAAAATCTAAAAAAATATTTTATTAATTGGAACTAGTCAAGATGAATTTTATAATGTTTATTTGTCTCCATAATGCCAAATATAGAATTATAACAAATGAACAAAGTAAATAAAAAATAACAACAAATTATTATATTAATATTCAATTTGTATACATTAATCTGAAATAAGATGAATTAAAGTAACATAATATAGTAAAATCAAAGTGATAGAAATGTCACAAAAAAGGAGATTTAGTGCTTCAAAGTAATGTAACCTAACCAAAGAAAAAGATTTGTAGAAGTAAGATAAATTATTTGAGAATTCTACATTCTAAGATATTATGGAAACCAAATGGAACATCCTTTATCATCAAATTAGGTATGAATCAAAATAATTTTTAAAGTGTGCAAAAACTTTCAAAAATAAAATAATTAAGACAATCAATTGGTTAAAGTTCATCAAGGTGGGGAAACAACATTTGTTCTATCTTTATCATACCTCATTTGTAACTTTCATGAATTATCATTGTAAATAACAAAACAATTTTAAAAAATAACAACAAAATTATTATTTTAATGTTTTGTAATTATATTTTAAACGTGAAATAAGATAAATTAAATCAATGATATAATAAAGTTAAGGTCACACAAGAAGAATTTGGAAATACAAAGTAATATAACCAAAACAAAGTAGAAAAGTTAAAGAAATGAGATAAATTGTGTGAGAAAGATGAATTCCAAGATATTTAAAAGATTAAGTTTGCATCCTTGATTACCAAGCTAGGTACAAATCAAAAAAAAATTTAAACAAAAATATAATAAAAAAATTAAAATCGAAAAACAAATATTTAATTTGTTAGAGGTAATCAGGCTGAGCCCAATGACTTTTGTTTTGACTCAAACGAATCTCATTTCAAATTAATAGGAATTATCAAAAGAAATAACGATAAATTAAAATAATTCAATATTTTAATATTAAGTAGAAAAATCCTAAAGCTTAAAATATGTTAAGTAGAAGAAATGTAAGATAATCAAACCAAAGAAACTTAAATGCCTCTCAAGAGGAGATTTGAAATATTATAATAATATAACCAAATCAAAATGAAAGATTCAATGAAAAAAAATAAAGTAAAAGAGAAACTTGTATTCTAAGATTCTTAAAAGATCATGCGTAACATCTTTGATCATCAAATTCAGTGTGATTAAAAATGTGTCATAAACTATGCAAAACTTCTTGCAAATAAAATATTTTAAAAATATAAAAATGACTTTTCAATTTTATAAAGCTTCTCGAAATGAGCCCAAAGGCATTTTTTCCTACATCAAGCCTCTTTTGGAATTACAATCAATCACCAAATTAAAATAACATCAATATTATTAAATTATTTTTTGAATATTAAGTGAATACATATCAATGCAAAAATGATATAAGAATTAAGTAGTATAATATAACTAGATTAATGCATTGTAAAAGTCACATGAAATGAAATTTAATATTCGATAGTAACTTAAACAAATCAAAATGAGAAATTTCAAAAAATATGATAGATTGTATATGACAGTTGCAGTAAGAGATATTAAGGAAAAAAAACAATAACATCCTTAGTCAACAAAAAGGTGAAAATGAAAATATATTTTAAAATATCAAAAAACATAGTCAAAAAGTTTTAAAATTATATAGAAAAATAATTTTAAATTAATTAGTGCTTACTCGACAAGTTCAACTATTAAATAAACAAAGTGAATAAGAACAAATAATAATGAATTATTGTTTTCATATTAGGTAAATATATATATTAAAGTTGTGATAAGGAAATGTAAAGTAATATAGTATAACTAATTAAAACTAATGCAAAGTTCACATTAGTGGAGATTTAGAGTTAAATAGTAATATAACCAAATAAAAATAAAAAAGTGAAACAAATCTGATAAATTGTATGATCAAGTTTTATGTGTAACATCTTTGATCATCAAATCAATAAAAAGTAAAATTATCTCATAAACATGATGAAATTTGAGAAATATAATTTTTAAAAAAAAATACAAAAAAGAAAAATTAATTTGACAAAGCTCATTAGTATAGGTCCAATGATATCTGTTTCATGTCAATCCTACTTTATTTTGTATTAATACAATTGCTAAAAGAAATAACCATAAATATCAAGAAAATATCATTTCACATTATGAAAATATATATTGAAGATAAAAAAAGATAAATTTGAGTATTGTTACACAACTAAATGAAACAATCATAAGGCTCACATGGAAAAGAGATTTAGATTTACGTAGTGAAATAATATAATAAAAATAAAAATTTTCAAGAAATGAGATAAATTATACACGAAAGTTGCGTTTGAAGACACTATGAAGATCAACTATAACATTATCGATCATCAAATAAAGAAAAAATAAAAATGTCACGTAATTCCTTAAAAAAGAATTAATGGAAATTTAAAAATATAAATAAGATATTTAATTGCAAGGAAGTTGTCGAGATGAGCCCAAAAGATAATTATTTTGTCTCAATCAAACCATGTTTGGAATTACTACAAATTATCAAATTAAATAAGTATGAATTATATTTTATTATTTTATTATTTTATTATTTTATTATTAAGAAAATAAATGCAATGCAAAAATTTCAACAAAGAAACTTAGAGTTTCATAGTAATATAACTAAATGAAAATAAAATATTTAATAAAATGAGATACATTATGTGGAAAAGTGCGATTCCAAGAAAATAAGGAGGTAAAATATAACATCCTTTATTATCAAATTAAATATACGTAACTAATAATACTTTATCAGTTTATCTTTTACAAAATAAATATAAAATATAAAGTAAGATAAATTTAAACAATGTAATACAACTAAATCATGCAAAAATCATATGGACGCTTAGAGTTACATAGTAATATCACTAAATCAAAAGTAAAATATTTAATTAAATGAGTTAAATTAATTAGGAAAATGTCATTATGAGAAACTAAGGAGATCGAATATAACATCCTCAATTATCAAATTAGGAACAACTCAAAATATCTCATAAATAATAACAAAATAATTAAAAAAATAAATTTCATAAACTATTCCAAAAATATAAAAAAATAATTTTTAAACAATATTGAAATAATATTTAATGGGACAAAGCACATTGAGATGTCTCTAATGATGTTAGTTTCGTCTTCATAGTAATTTTTTTAGAATTACTTCAAATTAAGGAATTAAATTAGGATAAACAATAATAAATTATTTTTTAAATATCAAGTTCTTGTAAATTAAAATGAAATAACACAATTAGAAGCAATATAATATAACCAAATTAAAAAATATCACATAAGAAGAAAGTTAGAGTTACATACTAATATGACAAAGTGAATGCAAAAACTTTAAAAAATAAGATGAATTTTATGAGCTAATTAACTTCCAAAACTCTAAGGGAATTGATTGTAATAAAATTTAGGACCAATTGAAATATCTCGTCATGCATTGGAACACCTTAGAAAATAAGATATTTAGAAAATATAGAAAACAAATATTAAATTCAATAAAGCTCATCAAGATGGGACCAAAGGAATTTCTTACTCTCGATATGACCATGTTTGGAATTGGAAGAAATTATTAAAGTTATTAAAAAAATAATAACAATAAATAATTATTGAAATATCAAGTAAATATATATATATATTAAAGCTTAAATAATACTAATTAGGGTTATAAAATATAACAAAATCAAAGTGTTGTCAATGTCATATGGAAACAAAATTAGAGTAACACAATAATATAACCAAACCAAAGCAAAACATTTGAAAAAATGGGATAAAGGATGCAAAAAAGTAAACTCTAAAACGCAAAGAAAGTTGAGTATAACATCCCCTTTTCAACAAATCTGTACTAATTTAATTGACCCAAACAATAAGCCAAAACCTCAAAAATAAATAACTTAAATATAACAAAATGCACTTTTATTGGATAGAGCTCATTGTGATGAGTTGAATGATTTTTTAGTCTTCTTGATCAGATCTACTATAAAATTATTACATGTTAGAAAATAAAAAGCATAAGTAATGACATGTAATTACTAAAAAATTAAGTAAACATATATTAATATTGAAATATAATAAATAAAATAATATAGTATAACCAAATAAAAATAATTTAAATATCAAATGATTAGAGAATTAAGGAAAATATCAAAATCAAAGCAAAACATTTTAAGAAATTTGAAATAATTTAAAGTAAATTTGCATTCCATGATACTAAAGGCATGAGCACAACATCCTCGATCATCAAAATAGGTATGAATTGAATTTTTAAAAAATTTTCAAATTCTAGAAAATTAGATATCTAAAAATTCAAAAAGAATACTTAATTGAAAAATTCTAGTTAAGACGAGTCCAATGATGTTTGGTTGTTCTAAATAAGATAATGCTTTAAATTACAATAAATTACCAAAGTAAATAAGGATAAATAATTAGAAATTATTATTTTAGTGTTATGTTATATATATTGAAAAAGAAATAACATAAATTGAAACAATGTAATATAATCAAATAAAATAAATGAAAACATCCCCTAAGTAAAGATTTAGAGTTAAAAGTTAATGTAACTAAATCAAGAGGATAAATTTAAACAAATGAGATAAATTATACAAAATTATTGCGCTCTAAGACACTAGTGAGAGTGAGTGTAACATCCTTAGTCGTAAAAAAAAGTTACGAGTAAACAGTTTTGTAAAGCATGCCAAAGCCCTAAAATATAATATTTTAAATTATAAAAATAATTACATAAATTGATATGACTTATTAAGATGACTTCAATAATGTGTTTTTGCCATAATTGAATGTGATTTGGAATATAAAGAAATTACCAAAGTAAATAACAATAAATATAAACAAAATAAGATTATAATATCAAGTAAATAAATATATTAAAGGTGAAATGATGTAAAATGAAATAACATAATATAACCAAATCAAAGTGATGTGAAAGTCACATTAGTACACATTTAATGTTATAAAGTAATATAAATTAGTTAGAGAAAAAATTATAAGAAATAACATTAATTATATAAAAAATTTGCATTCAAATAAACTAAGATGATCGAGCATAACATACTCAATGGTCATATTAGGTACAAATCAAAATGGCTTATAAAATACACTTGAACCCTAGTAAAGAAAATCTTTCAAAATACAAAAGTAAATATTTAATTAAATTAATTATTTGAGATGACTCGAATGACATTCACTTCCTCTCAACTCGACCATCTTTGGAATTACTATGAATTACTAAAGTAAATAAGCATCAATAAAAATAACAATTGATTTATTATTATGAAAATATATATTAATGCTAAAATATGATAAATTGAAACATTATAACATAACCTAATCAGAACAATATAATGGGAAAATAAGGAAAGAATTAGATTTTGAAAATAGTATAAACAAATCAAAACATACATTTTAGTGAATACAAGTTATCTTTTGTGATTGTAATATTGGATAAAGTATTATTAGAATTTTATGAACATTGATTTAGATATTTGAAATATTTAAAATTACGAATAAGGTTACGCTTAATTATTTTTTAAAATATGTTTTAATGCACAAATTTGTTGTGGGCTACGTCTAGACATTTCTCAAGATGATTTTTTAAAATGAAAGCTTTTCATGATACAGTGTACACACAAAGTTCAACTTCATAAAAGAGAGATTATGTTTATGATTTTTTTTTGCTTCTCTTTCCATAATTCTTTTTATTTATGATGTATATTTTTTATTTATATCTCACTTTGACTTAATTATTTGTTTATATAAAGGAAATTAAACATTTAAAAACTTAAAGGTTATTTTATAATTTCAAAATATCAAGTTATTTTAATAATTAAAATATAATAAATGTGAAATATAAATTACAAAAAATATTTAAGATAATTAAAATATTTCTAATTTTCTAACTAATAACATAACTATCAAAAACCCCTTTCATAATAATGTGAGCTTTGGAGGTATTTTTATATAAGAAAAAGTGAGAGTGAAAATTAAAATTAAAAAAGAAACATTCAAATTAACAAAAATTTTAAAAGGTCTTTAAGAAAAAAAGTTTAATAATGCATGAATATGAAATATAATTAGTCATTATTTTTCAAGGAATGTGTTTAAGAAATATAAAAAATCATGAAGATCAAAGTTTTATTTAATATAACCCTCATAACCTAAACATAATGGCCTTGTTTTCTTATTATATGTCACTAATAATTAGGATCCTTAATATAATTCTTCTTCTTTCTAAGTAGAATTACTGTTTGATAATATAGATTGAATATATTTAATTCTTGATTATTTACAAGAATAGATAATAAGTTTTGTGCCTTGATAAATATAGAAATGTGTCAAATATAGACTTTATTATATGTTTTTCATTTAAACATATTGTTTGAATGTATTTTTGATCTGAGGCACTATGATTGTATTTACAATTACTCACAAGTTTAGTTGATAACATGATATGTTATAAATGGTAGTTTATTGCTAAAATCATGGGAAAAAATATTTGAAATGTAATGTGATATATGTTATACTATAGATTAAATAATAAAAAAGTTAGAGGCACTTGGAAATAAATAAAACAATCCTCGATAATGTTGTAGCCAGCCATTTCTTTGTTTAGGGTTTACTTCTTAAGCATGGAACCATAGACTTAGCTATGTTATAAGAGGCATTGGTTCAACCTTCAATAGAACCTAAATAGATTCCAAGGTGTGTGTCATTCTTGCTTACTAGTTTAGAAAACCTTAGAGGGACTCATTTTAAGTCACATGATGACACTTTTGATGGTGATCTAAGGAATATGTTAAGGCTTAGGAGAGGCCTTATTATTATTTTGATGATTACAGTTTTCCTTAGAATCATAAGGGTCATAATGATACTTGTGTGGATCGAGGCTGAGTTGTACTAGCTATAAGTTAAATATATAACCTAAGGATAAAAGCTAAGCCATTATGAACTCTATGGTCAACTTAAATAAGAAAGATCCAAAACAAAGTGTGGCAAGATTAAATATAAAAAAAATGGGCTAAGAATATCTAGATAGCTAAATTAGGATTTAATAAGAACCCCAAGTCTTCTAGATATAATCGACTCTAAATTAATAACACTCACTATGGAGATAGAATTGTCAAGAACCCCACACCATTGGTTAGTGTTAATTAAATGTTAATGGTTAATCCTATAAATGGAGTGTCAATTTCATGGTATCAAATTTTATAATTTGCAGGAACCCCACACCATCGTGTGCTTTGTTGTATTGGGGACTACTTGTGGTTCATGAAGACTCTTAGAATCCTACATGGATTCCCATATGATTATCATTAGCATGTCAAATACTAGATTACATTATTTGAAAGAAGCGACAGGGATTGCCATAATTGTTTTGTATAAAAAGTTGTATTATATTATGGAGTAGATGCTAAGTATCTTGTTGTCATAGTGTAAAGAAATACATGTTGAATTAGTTGGTAGAAGATGATATCCTTTTGTTATTTGGAAACTAATGTCATTCATTCATGAGATTTATTCTATTGTTACATTCATAATTCATATTTGTGTATAATAATGTTATAGTATGGCTGAAAGTTTTCTTGTTGAGCCACCAAACTCTCCCATTTATATCAAGATCAAGTTGTTAAAAGTTGAGTAACACTCGAGCTAAAGATTATCAGGGTTAGTAAATTAGTTGAACAATTTATGTTATTTACTTCATCATGAATAATAATAGATTTTATACTTTTTTCTCATTAATTCTATTTTATTAGATATAGAATTGCATTTGATTATGTTATTAGACTTGGTTCTTGTTAGTTATTTTTTCTATCAGACTTTAGTAATTATTCATGATATTTCCTTAGATTAGATTAGAATTTAATGGTTTTATTGATTTTGTAGATATTTTATTTATGTTTTGATATTGTGCAAGACAAAAATTATTGGATTCTTAGCATAATAATATTTTTCTTGGAACTTACAAGTACAATATGATAATATTATTCTTTATAATTTGGTTGCACTCATGTTTTCTTAAACAAATTTTAGGCTTGGTAGTGTAAGAAAGAAAATTTGAGAGTTATGCTAAGGCAAAATGATATATATATATATATATATATATCTGTGAGTGTGTGTGTGTGTGTGTGTGTTTGTGTGTGTATGCGTGTGTGTCTATGTGTGTGGGTGAGCAGCTTTGTGTATATGTGTGTGTGTGTTTGTATGTGCTTGTATCTGTCTGTATATAATTGCATCTTTTTTTATTAATAAGAAGTAGTTATATAATCAATTGAATATAAATAATACAAGTTAATTTTACTTTTAAAGGTTTATTTTTGCTATATTATAAAATGGTGAATGTTGTTATCATGATGGTCTCATGAACAATCAAAGTAATTTTGATGATAATAACCTAATTATATGAGGTTTTAACATAATCATAAAGCTTGGATATATTTTGTCTAGATAAGTGTTGAAGAGGAGCTTTAAAAAGATGTCAAGAAGTTTTATAAGCTTGATTTTATGATGTTAATTCCAAACCATGATACTTAATTTGATAGTAATAAGAAAAAATATTTTTGGTGAATTTGGTTGGGCAAATTTTTAAATTTTAGATAGTTAATGTGTTTCTTCACAAAAGATGTTAAAGAAAAACATAGTAAATATTAAATCTCATGAAAATCATCTTTGTTAAAGTGATAGGCCATCAAAACAGATATTTTGAATAATGATATCATGATTGTCATAAGAATCACTTTTCTTAATTTTTTTATTTTTGTTTCTATAATAATTAATTAAATTTAAAAAATAAGAAAAACTAATTCTACTAAAATTGACTAATATAAACATATGTAACAATTTTCAGGCATGGAGCATTAATGTCGATCCCATTCGCTACAATAATCAGAACAAGGCATCACTCCTGAGCTTAGATAGTAGTATCCTGAATCAAGGCACTACTCACTACTTTTATGAATTAAATAATCATGTTATTTGATGTGTAGTGACTTACTCATGAACAAACTTTATAACACTTATCATGAAATCAAGCTACTTTTAGAGCAAACAAAGTGTCTTATAAGAAGAAAAAAATAAGAGCAAATACATCATTTGCGACTAAAGTATAAAGCTTTTTCCTCGCAAACTTCTAAATTACTATGGTCATTTGTGCTATCTAATCATGTAATTTTACAATAAAATGATCATTGCTACAATTGCCCTTTTTAATCGATAATTCTACTCATTGTCTAATCTCTCCATTAAACGATTGCATGGTCCACATTTAATATACAAGTAAAATTAAATCTTGTCATTATATCATAATTAAGAATTAGCCATTCATATGAAATCCAAATTTTTAAAGTACTCTAATTTTTTCATAACTGGCCATTTGTGCAGTTTTCATAACAAAGTGTTCCAAGTTTATTTTAATCTTGTCACTCCCACACAATGACAACTTTTTTGATAAATATTTACTAGGTTTTATAAATTTTATTTAAATAATATTAAATTTTTAATTAAAAAACATCTACTTATTAATAACATCAAATGGTTAGTTTGTTAAACACTTTTAGCCATTAGGAAATAAATTGGGTAAATATTGATCAAAATAAATTGATGAAATTTTTACAAAATTCTGAAGAAACATTTTAATTAATGATATTGAAGGCATTAATAGCTAGTGCTCATTGTTGCCCCTACACATTGTGTCCTTCTTCACCAATTCATTATTCCTTCTTAAAAACATCAAAGTTCTCATTTCCTCTTTTTTCTATTTAAAAAAATTAAAATACTTGTGCTTTGTTGAGCATTCGTCAAGCATAGGAATTACTTTGCATAAATTTTAATTACCACCTTTTTTTTCCTCTTCTTATAAATCTTACTTCAGTATAAGGCCTTTGTAGTTAGTGTTTTTTCTATTTAATTATTGTGAGAGTTTACTAAACCCATTGTTTGGCAAAAGCTTATATAGATTTTTTTAATATCATTTTTTTTCTAGGAGTGGTTGTACGGTTAATTTTAGGATGAATAACCTAAACAATGCTTAAGTACACTTTAAAATTCTTGTTAACCTTACTATTATACAATTTCCTTAAAAAATTATTATTGAATAAAAATTATCGTTATTTTAAATGAAATTTAAATTTTTTGAAAAACTAGTTTTAGATATTTGTTTAAGCTTATTGCAAAAAATTTTTAAACATTTCCTTAAAATATTTTTGTAAGAAACAAATTTTATTTTTCTAATAATAAACCCATTCTCTTATTGAACTACTCTTGACATGATGAGAAGAGATAATTTTCTTAACATGAATGTACAAAACTCAAATGAACTAAACTGAGTTAATTAAAAGGAAGGAACTTAATGAAGCATAAGCCAAAAAAGTTGATATTTGAAATGAAGAGTTAATAACATTGAGGTTATATGGCAGGCTTGAATAATAAACAAAGAAAAATAATAGTAAACATGGAGAAATTTTTGGTTTTTAAAATCATAAAAAGGTTAATTTTGACACAAGTCTCAAAAGAACTTCACAAACAAACATCAAAGTGACAGTGAGGTGGTAGCATTTTCCAAGTTTGTTTTAGCATGGTGACACTTCCAACATGACTCTAGGAACACCTTCTTGTAAGTATGATCCTCTCCCTTGTTGGGTATATCTCACGTATATCTCACGTGTGTATTAGCCTCAAGGTTTTTCTTTTATGTTGAATGTGGGAAAGTTTTTTATCCTCACTAATCATGATAGCACCAATCTCTTTTTTAAAGTGTAAACAGAAGGTTATGTTTGATGATGATGTCTCTAAAAAGGTTGCCCCCTTCAAACTTACTCAAATAGGTAACATTTTCAATTGGATGACCAAGCATGGAATTTCAAAGAATAAGAATTCAAAACAATTGGCATCTTTGAATCTATCACAAAGTGGTAAGCATGTGCTCCTAATATTTTCACTAAAATTGGAAAATATTTAATGTTGGATGTACAATATTTGGATTACTGTAGTCTTTTGAATGATGGTCCTCAAATGGTTCCAAATTTTTAGCTCAATACTAAACCTTTGTAAGCTTTAGTGTATATCTCATTAAAGCACATTCCATTAACCAAATCCTACATGCACATTCTTACCAAATCGTTTGCAAAAGTCATGGTTTGAAAATATATTGGACAAGAAGAAGTTAATAAGTGCAATCTTTGATGAACAAAAACCTATCTACATCCTCATACTGAATTAATATTTAAGTAGAAATCTACCAAATTTGACTTCCTAGAATATTTTTTTGTATCCAATTTTAGTTTTCCAAATCCTTCCATGTATTCTAAATCTACTTCTTTATTTTGATGCATAATTTGACAAAACACAACTTGAGTAGATACCATTATGACTAAGTTTTTTTAATAATTTGCTAATCGGTTTATCTATTTGAAGAATATTGTGCTGAGATAGCTTTCATTAACTTAGTTTCTCATCTCCAATTACTATTTTCTTATAGTTGTAACTCTATAATCAAGACGTGCTTAAGTTTTCATTTCTGGCTTCATATTATTGAAACACACATAATATTTTATTCATAATTGGTTTGATAATAACTCTATTTAGACATTGAGAAATGACATCAATTATTATGGCATTATGGTTTTGAGATTCTATATCACCAAGGGAAAACTAAAAGTAGCTTCTTTAGTTTTAAGGAGAGAAACATTGTATGATGGATAACATAGAGGATGCTAAATTAATTATTTAGATAGATAATTTAGAAATAGTAAATGCCATATCCATAACAAATAAGAATTGTACTATAATGGTCATTTATGTATATTGATAGCAAGAAGTTATTATTTTAGGATAGCTTTGTGATGTAAAAGTAAATTTTTTTTATTTAGAAATGTTAAATTAAAATTAACTTAAAATGGGGTTATCCACCACAAAAGTTCATATGTTGCCTCTTAAGGCACATTTTGTTTTGCAAAATAATAGGTCAAATATATGCTAACAAAAAAGTAAGAGTTATGTGGCATAGCAAATACAATTATATTGCAAAAGGATTCCAAAGTTACATCATACTTTTTTAAAAGAATGCATGATGCATATTATAGTAAACTAATGTTTAACACAACATTTTAGGCTAAAATAGAAATTAATGAAGGAGAATATTTAAAGGGCTTAAGAATATTTTAAGGTTATGAAACTTAGGTTTCTGATCTAGCTAGAATTATTATTTGACTTTTAATTAATTTTCTAATACAACAAGAATTGTTAGCCAATCATGGAGATGACACTTTACATAGCATTATATAATATTCTAGATTATTTATAATTATACTAATATGAATAAATAAAGAGTACTCTTCTTGATATAGATATGATTTTAGTGACTATTAAGAATATCCACATAATAAAAACTTGAATTAATAAAGAATAAGTTTACTCCATGGAAATTTTGAAAGGAAATTAAGAAAGTGGACTTTTAAGAAGACGATCATGTATTCATAATGGTACATCTTATGAAATGCATTATAATCAGTGGAAAAATGAGGATAATTAAAGACAAACTTTTGTTCCTTTATAGATTGTTACATTACTTATAAGATAGTTTTGCCATTCTCATTAACTAGAGGACATCATGTATTTTGTCTTTCAATTTTAATAAAGGTTGATGCTAACACTACATGTATAGCATGGTGGTTCGTCAAAGATTGTTTAATGGGCTTCTTAACATGAGAAATCAAGAAAAAAGAAAATACAACATCCCATGCTGAATGTACAATAGACAAGTTATACTAAGTAGTACTACTTCAAAAGTAGAGGAAAAGAGAGTTTATAGGCATCCCAAAATTTTTTTAATTTCAATGATTAAATTCGTATATGTAGAGAAGTTTACAAAATATTCAAAACACTTTAAAATTTATTGAATATTTGTTGGATACATGCAAGTGCATTTTAAAATTTATTTTGAATGTGATGGAATGAAATTTGCATATGGATATTTTTGTATAAAATCACAAAGACTATAATTTAAAAGAACTTATAATATGGATGAGAAGTCAAATATCATAGAACAAATGAAAAGAAACCCTAAATAATTATTTTGCTTGAAATTGAAGTGGTTATGTCATGAAACAATACCATCACTTATTGAAAATAATATTGATTTAATTCTAAGTGGTTTTTTAAGGAAAATGAACAAAAGAGGCAAGAGATGTTAGAAATATATGATTTTTTTAATTAAATAAATTGCCGTTGGAGTAGTATTTTTATGAGATTTGTCAAAAAAATCTTTTAAAATTCATTTGCAATAAAATGTGCAAGAAAATATAGTCATTATAAGGTTTTTGTCACAAGGGATATCTAACAATATAAAAATTATGTACCAAATGGGAAGAATTCTGAGAGGAAAGCAACCAATAACATAAATATTATCGTTGGAAGTGAAATGGAAATTTTTTATAAAGGCTAGTAAGAGGGAGACAAATCAGAAAGTGCCTTTAAAGAGGGAGAAGGAACATGCTTGATGATGCAATTTTATGATGCCTTTTTTAACAAAGGATGGTAAGTCACCTCTCAATGGTGGATTTAACTTTCTCAAAAAGTTAATAATGTTTGAAGTCAATATGTATGTGGCACAAGACAATTTAATATTCTTAAAAAGACTTTCATTAGTAGAGTACATCCCAAGTGGAATTTTACAATGGCAAAGCCTTGATGCAAAGGAGAGATTATTTCATGTGGGCACCAAATTATTCCATAAATTGTTGGAATGGTCCAAAACTATTGTAGGAAAGAGATAATGTCACTATCAAGCGATAGTCAACAGTTTTATGATCATTTCATAGAGTGTCGGATTCATTAATATGTCATGTTGTTGACATTTAATCATGATATTTTGTTTGATGAAAACTAGACCTAAGAATTACTAATAGATTTTTTTGAGTGAATTGTTAGATTTTCAAAAACTAATATTCATGTTTGTGGGAGAATTTAAAAAAGAAGAAGAGTTTTGGTTTGAATTGACAAATAGATTTATTCTAAATTTAATTTTAGTTGTTTCAATTTTTTTAGGTTAGATATTAAGTTTATTGAAATCACTCATACAAAGAAAAAATGCTAAATTTTTTTGAAACTAATCACCTTAAAAAAGTATTGGTGTTCTAAAATAAAAAGCTTATCTTTACCATCTAAATAACAATTCAATTTTTATCAAACCATTGAAAACCCTTTTCCAAAAACCTGTGTCAAAAAATGTAGTCTAATTATAAAAAGTAATTAGTAAAAACATAATAATATATTTTAAAAAATAAAAAAAGTATATTACTAAAAAGAACCATAAGTATCAACTAGACCTGCCTTAAAAATTATGCGAAATGTTTGACATAGGAAAGCTCTAATAAAGCAACGATAATCCATCATTTATTCAATGTGGGATTAAAAATTATATCCATTTCATATCATTGCATAGAAAATTATGGGAGTGATTTTTCCTATCAATTTGGGCAATTTTGTGATTGGATGATTCTATTCTCATCCACCTTTTAAAGACACCTATTTTGATCTTCTGTCCAATCATGTAATTTGTTGATCTCATAATCCACGATTTATCCACATGTAAGACCAAAATCTATCAATCAGATTATTATTCAGATGTAACGATCTAAATCAAATCATAATTTCTAAATAGTTATAAAGGAAGAATTAAATCAATTTAAAAGGAATTGTGTACTAGACCACTAGATAAAGATATAATTTGAGCAAAATAGACTTAAAGACAAAAATTAGTTGGTTGATAATTTCACAAAATTATTAATTTGCCAACAATTTACTAAATGTAGACTAACTCTCTTTAAGTGATGTTAAAGAGGGGAAGAATAGAATTTAAAAGATTAAAAAAGGCATAACTTAAGTTGGAGCATTACTGACGTGCATAAAGGTGGAGCATTATTTGTCATGCACATTGCATTTATAAGTAGTTTATATTTTCATCAATTTCATTAAAAGTTTTGTTAGCATCAAGTGGGAGAGATTGTTGTCTTGACCTCCCATCATGTTGTTTTGTTTGATGATCATAAACCCAAAGCATTACTAATGAATCAATTTGAATAAATTTTATGATTTTAGATAGATGATAATTGTGCTAATGGGAAAATTTAAAAAGAAAAAGAAGCAAAAGTGAAATTCTATGGCAATCATTTTGCTTGAACTCACAAATAACAAAGACAAATATTTTGCGTATGGATTTAGTTATTACAATTATATTTTAATTAAAATATTAAGCTTAATTAAAATCGTTCTTTTGAGGGCATAAAAACTAAATTTTATTTAAATTAATTATTTCATAGAAAATATTAAGATTCTAAAATCTTTATCATATGTGAACAATCTAAAAACGTTTTTTATTCTTGATCATATCTTTGCAAATATCATATCAATTACTTATTCCAAAAAGCATTATAACTGTAATAATTAATTAGTAAAATTAGTAACATAATTAAAATAATAAAAAAGGAGAACCTGTTACTAATAATATAGAAAATGCAAAGTTAGAACATAGCTCCTAAATATAGTGAGTTGAGCTTATATTTTTGATAAAAATAACATCACAATTCATCAAATACTTTTGCTTCAACACATAACTCATCAAATAATAGGGGAAATCACTCTAGAGCAAACCAAGGAATGCCAAACGATGCACTTATTATGTGACATACGAAAATTCTCATAAAGTAATAATAATCCATCATTCATGAAATTTGTAACTAAAATGTTTATCCACTTTGCATGACTACACTCAAAATTGTTGGAATGTTTTTGTCATTTTATAATGCAATTTTTTAATAAAATGATCATATTATAATTATAATTTCAAAAACACCTAAATAGATTCATTATTCCATAATGAAATTTTGTGATCACACATCTCATGCTTTGTCCATGCATAAGATATAAATCTAGCTACTAGAAAACAATTTACATCTATTGGTTGAGATCAAATAGTGCTTGCTTAATCCAAGCCATCTTATCTTTCATTTTTCATGAACAAATGGTCTAAGAGCCTTTTGATTGTGCAGTTCTTGGGCAATATCACTTTTAGCCATTATTTCAAGACATTTGGATTTTTTTAATATATTAGTAACAACTAATTGATTTGTTTTATAAGTAGTTTTAGCAATTACAAAAATGTCTCTAAATAGGACAATTGTTGAACAAAATTGATTGATAAAAGTTTCTTAAAATTTAAAAAAACATTCCAAGTGATGACATTCCAGCCATTAGCACCTAATGCTCATCATCACATTCTTAAGCTTCGACCACCATGTACAAAACTCATAATCTCTATTTTGTTCAAAAATTAGTGAAGTTCTTAATTTTTTATTTCTAATTCACTCATTTAAAACACTTGTACCTCACTAAACATTTTTCAAGCATAGAATTTCTCTAAGCATTAATTTTTATTTTTACCTTATTTAACTCCAAGTTTATTTGGTTGTGAGGCTATAGTAGTAATTTTTTATTGTTTTGTTACGTTAATACTTTTACCAACTCGTCATTTAGAAAAATACTTATATTAGTTATTTTTTTGTTGCTTTTTGTTGAGGGTTGATATATGCTTTGTTTTAAACTAATCAACCTAAAAAGTATTTGTCAACCATTTCTATTTTTGTTAATTTTTTTATAATTTTCTTAAAAATTTTTTATGAAAAGAAAACCAACATTTTTAAAAGGGTTATCCTATTTTAAAATAAAATTAATATTTATTAAAGGCCACCTTTAAAGATCTACTCAAGTTTATTAAAAAATGTATTAAATTATTTTTGTAAAATATTTTCTAGAAAAATAATTTTTATTGCTAACAATTCACCCCTCATATTATATAGCACTTCATATTATGCATATGATGAAGTTTGGAGCTACAAAGATGTGAATTACTAAGAATAAAAATTTAAGTTTCTTAAAAAAAATATTTAAATAAATAGTTTAAAAGTATTTTATAAAAATTTATAATTTAATTTAAAATTAATTAATTTTTCAATAAAAATTATTTATAATATGACACAAAATAAAAACTAAATAAGAACTAAAATATTCAACAACAATATTTAGGTGGCTCAGCTTAAAGAAATCCAGCATTCACCCTTGATAAAATCTAGGAAAAATCACTCGATATAAAACATTCATCGAAGAACAGGTAAGATAAACTCTAACAATAATAGCAACAAAAAAGAAAAAAAAATGTTACTATGGCCTCATAATCAAGATTAATACAAACCAAATCTTATGCTTGTTGAAATAATTAATGAGTAAAAGTATCTTAATTAAAAAAAGTTTAAATAGAAAAAATTAAAAAATTAACTAGCTTAAGAAGAAATTTACAATTAATAGTTTGGCAAGTGAAGGAAGTAGTTACAATATAATTATTTTGGGCTACTGATGGCTTGAATATTGTGGCTTGAAAATTTTATTTAAATTGTATGAAAATTCATCAATCCATTTTATTAAAAAATTTTCCTTTTGTAAAAAAATTTAGGACTAAAAGTACTTAAAAAACAAGAAAGGTAATCATTATTGCTTTGCCTAGTTTTTTTAGACAAAAAATTATATTTAAAACGAATATCTAAAGGCTAAAAAAAGTAGCTAAAAAAGATATGTATGGATAACTTGCATAGAATGAACTGAGACTAATTGTTTGGGAAAATTTTCTGATAAAAGAAGTATGATTTAATAGGGATGTTTAAAAAAAGTATTTGATCAAAATCATTTGATCTAAGTGTGTTTTTGATTTCTAAATTTAGATCTTACATATGGAAAAAATAAATCATGTAATTATTAAATAGTATCAGGATTTATAATATGATGCATAAGATGAAGGTCATTCGATCAATCTTACACATGTTGTCAGTCTTGCTTTATACATTGTATATGTGAATACAAGAGTGCTAACCCATTCTAAGACACAACTAAACAATGGATGTTGTTATACTTAGTACCACAACAGTCATATGAGTTTAGGGACTTGCATTCCGGACCTCTTCACGACAAACAATGTGTTTTAAGCGCTGTAATGACTTTTGGTTTTTATACTAATAATTAGAATTATTTTAATTGGCATTATTTATTATCAA
The DNA here is from genome assembly GCA_023846275.1 of Vanilla planifolia. NCBI lineage: Eukaryota > Viridiplantae > Streptophyta > Magnoliopsida > Asparagales > Orchidaceae > Vanilla > Vanilla planifolia. The sequence goes on from JAIUJO010000097.1 coordinate 142,150, forward strand.
ATTGTTATAATTTTAATGTATATTTTGCAAAAGGTTTTGAATAAATACCAAGATTTGATAAACATATAAAAAGATTTGCAAGAAAGTAAAAGAGAATAGATTAAGCTTTTTGAAACGTAACATTTTTTAAGAATATTAAATTTGATAAAATTTTATTTTTGTATCTCATATTAAGTATTTTGATGAAACTTAATATTTTAATTAACAAAACTTTAAATAACCAAAATTAAATTTAAAATATATCTTTTAGTGTTTTTTTACTCTACCTAAGAAGATCTTCCTTAGATTCAAAAATGCTAAACTTCGTCAAGCTTTCTTATGAGCACAAATATCGATTTTCAAAAATCTGACAATTACTTCAATAGATTTATTCAAAATACTTGGATTTGTTATCAATAAAGAAAACAGCATGTCTATATCTCAATATCAAAAAAAAAAATTATTTTGATGATAAGAAAACTTTTAATAAAATTAATAAAAATATAAATTATTTGTATAAATGATATCTAAAATAATTAAGGATAAACTCTACTTAGATGGATGTCACGACTAGATTATTGCTCATTCTTAACTTATACATATTTCTTTGAATTTTTATTCTATTTTCTTTTATAATATCACTATAGTTACTTAGTCTTTTTTTTTTGCAAATTTTTAATAGACTTAGCTTTCTATGAATTTTCCAAGTAATTAATGAATTGTTTTATGTTTTAAGAAAACCATTTCTCTATAATTATAATTTATTAGATTGTTTAGGGGTCAACTCACATAATTCCTTTTAAATTGTTTTAATTCTTTTTTATAACAATTATCATAAAATATTTTTTAAGGTACATTGTATTATTTTGTATACAAAAGTTTTTAAAAAAATTAATTATTATCATAACATTAACTCTAAAATCAATTAAAATTTCATATTTAACTTGTTCTTAATGATAATCCTAAATAAGTTTTGAAGTTTTTTTTTCCAACTACATCCCTTTTCCCTATTTATTTTATTTCAATATTTTAAATTTTATTTGTCAAGTAATTTTTTTATGTATATTCATTCAAATTTTTTAGTTAAAATTTATTAATCAAAGTTATATGCATAATACTTGATTTTTATTATTAGATTTGAGAACTTAACCCATTTTGGGTTCAACATATTTATGTGTAACTATCTTAGTTTTTTCTTTCACCCTCTGAGCAAAAGTTCGAATTTTCAAATGTATATTCGCTCTAATCTTACATGTAGGTAAAATATAATTGGGTAGTATGCAGTAGTGCCATGTAAACTTATGATTATAGCATATAAAATATCAACATACTTTTGTATATAAGATTTTTGGGCAAAAACTTCTATATAATTAGTTTTGTTTTTTGAAAATGAGCATGTAGACTGTAAGTATTTGATGTCACTAAATTCTATTAAATTTAGTAGTATTGAAAAGATAATAAAAATAATTTATGATTCTATCATTTAGTAGTGTATAGAAGTGAAAATGATCATAAGCTACAAACACCTTCAATGTTATGGCTTTAAAATTTTGGTAAGATTGTAAAAAGATTCATTAATCCATATTTTTAAAAAACTCTATAATTCATGGACATTTTCTATCAACAAAAAGTACATATTGAATGAGCAAAATGACCTTATTATTCATACTATTTTCTATATTTTTAATAAAAATTATATTCATTTAATCAAAAAATTCTAGTTGCTTAAAATAACAACTAAAAGTGCTATTTTGCAAGTGCTTCTTGATTAAAAGGATTTAGATTATTTAATTATAACAACTACATGATTGATGGATGAGATTTGATTGGCACTATTAGGAAATTGGATTTGATTGGGATCACTAGATTTGAAACACAATCAAATAACTAGATTTCAATTCGAAGTGCAACCATTTCAATTGGATTTGATTTGACTATCTTAGATCACAAACTCTTCTGACTTAGAATAATAGCTAAAAGGAATAACCATTACTAAAAGAAATAACTAGCACATACTCTTATTTTAAAAATATTGCATCATTTAATATATTTAGATAACTCGAAACATGCAACGCACCTTTTTGTATTACGGTCATGAACATAGAAATCTTATGCAGTTTTGGTTTTATTATAATTCTGTATTACGATTGATTTTGAAAGAATTTATTATTATAAAATAATGTTATTGATCTTTGTCTGGAAGCTTTTGCTTTCTTACTTTGGAATAATTTATATGCTTGTAGTTATTAGCTAAATGAGCAAGTATAAGATTTACATTGATTATGATAGTTTCATCAAGATAAAAGAGAAAAACTACTCTACATAATATTCCTAAAAATTTGATGTTTATAAAATATTATGGTTTGTTGCGCTTATGGCGAGATAACCTCTCATGCTCATAGTAATTTAGATTAACTGTAATATGTGATACAAGATACCCTTTATACAAAAATCATGTTTTACTTTAGCCTTTTATGGTCAATTTGAAATGTGTTTCTAACATTCTTATTTATCGGAGCATATTTTTAATACTTGTATTCTGATTTGTTTTTAACTAATATGAAATTTTTTAATATGTTATGAGTTTGTTGAATCATTATTCTTTATACTTTGACTATGCTACATGTATTATTTGTGAAAATATTTTTCTTTGTATTTTGAAAATTTATGTAAAATAATTTAAATTTCATGTACATTTAGCAAACATAACTATGTCCTTTTTTATTTCATAAAATGTTAGTTGAATTATTTAATAGAGTGTCATTTTTTCTTAATTATGATAGAAAGTTAATGACCTTGTTGTCATATTTAATGTGTCTTAACATTTATTTTAATTTCTTTACTTCAACATTTCTTTTTATTTAAATTTGACATTTTGTATTAACTTTATGACACTTCAATTTCTTTTAGATAACTCATTCATATATGTTGGTCTTTTGAAATGTCCAAAGAACGATATTTTTTCTTTTTATTTTTAACTTTCTAATTTCGTTGATATACTTCTTATTTTTCCTTCAATGAAACTTATTTTATTTATTTTTTTAATTATTTTGATTAATTTAAATATTTAGGCATGGAAAATATTATTATGTCCATACTAAAAGAATTTGATTAATTTGTTTGTGCATTAAGCTTGGATTACAACAAAAGATATTTTTCACAAAAAAACACATAACTTTAATATTAAAATATTTTAGTTATACTAAATATATTTTAAGAGTTATAATTATTCATTACACATTTATTAATTTTTAATTGCAAAAAAATATATTTTAACAAAATAAAATTCATTTATATGAATTTTCACTAATTGATTTCATTATTGTATACATAATATATTTTTGAATTGATAATTTATTACTAAGAGATATAAAAAAATAGTAATGTAAAATATTAAAAATGTTGAGAATTTTGCACAATGAAAGTTGCCAAAAATAATGTTAATAATGACTAATAAACGAGAAATACTATGTAATAAAATAAACAAGGATAAAAATGGATTTTTAAAAATTGATATCATCATTGCCAAAATATTGTACCAAAAAGTGCTTAATAAATGAGTTCATAAGAATACAAATTATGAAAAGAGAAAAGAAAGAGAAATGACCCAAAGAAAAATAAACTAAAGTTATTAAATCTCAAATACATAACTTATAGTATTTTTTAGTAATTAAATTATGAATATTGATTTATTAAAAAATGTTTTAAAACAAGAAAATGTCGAGGACAATAAATTTTTTTTAATATTTAGAAACATTTCAAATATGTTGTTAAAATTGTCATTTTTAAACAATAATGAAAAATAAAATGTTGATATAAATATACAAAGTTTAGTGCAATGTAATAAAATATAACTATTAAGACAATTACACACTTGAACATTTAAATAGTATGGTTATCAAAAAAGTATAAAACCCAACATAAACGACAAAGTACAAATTGTAAATACTTTGCACTTTAAATCAACTAAAGCATTACGGATGTAGCCATAATAATGGCAATAACATTGTAAAATATATAAAAATATGTTAGTTAGATAGTAAATATATTTAAATAAATTTGGTGACATGTTCATTGCAAACTTACGGCCAAAACATATTTTCACTTTGTTTCAAATAAAAATGTTCATAAAAACTTCAAAGAAAATTTTCTTTAAAATAAGTATTTTAAATGTTTAAATAAATTAACATGACAACATAATAAAGTATTATATTAGAAAATAATTTCTATTGTATAATATATTAATAAAAGGATTGCAACAATTTGATTGAGTTATTTTTATTGGTGAAGTTATATTGCAAAAAGTAATTGAACTATGAAACAAATAATTTGAGTAAGTATTTAAATATTCATACAATATTAGAAATTTATTGCTTAAAAACAATATAAAAAAAATAAAAATGCATCAAATTAGTAATATAATAACAAGTCCTTAACATTTAAAATTAATTTGATAACAAATCAAATTAAGCTCTATAAAATATATGGAGTATTCAAAATCATTTCTAGGAAATATTTTTTTATTTTAAATGAGATTTATAATTATTTCATTATAATTAAAAATCTGAGATGATTAAAATGAATAATGAAATTTTAAATATTAATTTAAAACAATCATTAATATAGACAAATAATTAAAATATGATAATGATAAAAATACTTATTTGGTTTGCTAACAAAACTTATTGTTAATACTCAAAGATAAACAAACTTCAATTAATATGTAGAAACATTCTACAAAATACAAAAATAAATGAAAATCGTTAAGGTAGTACACACTGAAATTCCTTAAAATTAACTGCACAATTCATTTTCCAAAACATTCTCTTCCTAAGAATTTAAACAAATTATGAAAAACAAATTGACAATTGAATAGATTATAAAGTGTTCAAGCTAGATTACATTGAAAGATAAAAAAGTTGTGAAATATTTCCAAAAACTTATGAACATTTGGCTCATCCTTAACCGTTCTTACATTAAATATAGAGAAATCATGTGACTACAAAGATTAGCCCTTCTTATGATCTATCTTGTAAAATGTTTGATTTTTAGAGCTGTGCTATGATTAGATTGTACAATACATTTAAAAAATCATTACAAAATAAAGCTTAATGATAACATGTGCAAGAATAATTCACTCAAAAAGTAATAAAAAATACTTAATTTTTTTTAAATATATTGTAAAAAATATTTAGTATTTTAGATATTTTATTTCAAATACATAAGAAAAATTTTAAAATATTCTTTAGAGATTGACTTCAAATTGCTCAATAAAATATTTTATTAAAATATGCTTCTTATTAGATAACATAGCAAAAAAAGGTCATAAGAATTAAAGCATGGATTCTTTGTGCTATATCTAAAAATTCTAAAATACTAAAAAAAAGTAAAAAATGTTATAATTAAATTTAAAAATATTAATATACTAACAAAAATGTCATTACAAGAAAACGATCACAAATGTAAGTAATAAAAATATATAAACTTTTTAGACAGAATAAAATCTAAATATGTACATTTATTTGAATAATATGTCTCGAAGTTGTTTTCTATCTACGCATCACAATACTTGAAAATTATAAGACATGTTAGACACATCACTCAATATGCTTATTGATGTCTTTATTATTCATAATTGGAAATATTTATACGATGATGATGCTCATCACTTTTGCATTCGACTTATGCACTATGTGAGCATAATAATAGTAATATCATATTGCCTCTAACTATATCTCATCTAAATGACGAATTATATCAGAAATCACATGATAATGTTTTGTACACGCCAACTAAATTATGTTAGATTAATCATCTAAAAAATATGTAATATTATGTTAAATATTGGATGTAATATACAAAAAATGTTGTAATAATTAGTATTAAATAAATTTTACTATATAAAAAATGGCTCAAAGTATTATAAAGAAATACCATTGCCAAATAAAAGAGCACATGGAATCAAAATATAAAAATCTTTCACATCAATAAAAAAATCTTTCTTACTTTAAAAATTTTTAATCTGTAAAAATGGTCTAATACAAATATTAAAGATATTAAATATTACGTAGCATCTAAGAATTTGAAATTTCATTGCATTTACAAAAAAGTGATCTTTCTTTAATAAATATTATAACTGAGAAAATTATAATTTTAACAAATAATTAAATTTAATATATAGATATGATTACTAAAAATACATTAAAGCTAAAAAAATATCATCAATATAACTCAATTAATACACTAAAAAATATAAATAATTAAAAAAATGAATGAATAATAAATCTTTTCTTGTTGGAAGCTAAAAACACTCACAATGCAAGTAAAAGATGTTAGAAATTAAAACATATACCAAAGTTGTAATTATTTAAGACGGTAAATGTGTTGATTGTTAAAAGTGTACAAAACTTTTGGTAAAGGTAAATAAAAATATATATTTAATTAAAAACAAAAAGAAAAAAGAAAATATTCATAGAAAAGTAAGTAATATAACAAATTAAAGGTCATTATCTAATACAAACATTCAATAATATGGGTAATGGTTAAGAGGATGATTTTTGACAATGTTAATTAGTATTTTATTTTAATATTGGTTGTATTTTATATTATTAGTGACTATTTTAAAATAATGTTAATGAGTCAAATGAGACTATATGTAAATATGAATTTGGATTGGAATGTCGTCTCTATCATATCTTTTAATCAATTATAAAATAGACATTTTTTCTAATTTTTATTTGAAATGTCATATTGTTATTCTTGATAGTTATTTATGGTTTTGTTAATATAACAAAAACTTATTTATTTTACTTCAAATATTTTAGTTTATTTTTTGTTGTAATTTTTTTATTATCTTGTAATTTTTAATATTTAATATTAAGTGCATTTTATGAAAAGGCATGATCTCTCAAGTAGTTTTAATATTTTGCATTGTTAATGATTTTTTTTGAAATCCAAAAAACATTTTTTTAATAATATTTGGTCGAACAAAAAACATATATCTCTATAACTGTTTATCAATGGAATGTGACAAATAATTTTAAATATTTTTATGCTATTTATCAATAATTATCATTTACCTCCTTTAAATTTTTAATTTGTATTGCCATTTTTTAAATGTTTGGAACCATAGATCATATTTTTTTTAAAAAAAATTATATTTATTTTTTAAACCATTTAAATATTTAATAGTAATGATGTCTTATTTTTATTACTTTATTTCTAAATTCTTTATATAATGGACTGTAATGAACAACATATTCTCAAGATTATTTAGCAAGTAATGTACCTTTTTTTAATGTAAGGAATTTTGTTGTTAAGAGTTTTAGTTATTGACAATTTAATATCATGATAACTAAATAACAAAAGGAGTTAGGTTAGAACTTACCGTTATAAGTGGTAACAAAAGTGAATTTTGGATTGAGAAATTTATGAAATATTTTAATGACAACATAATTTTATAAAAAGTTTTGTATTTTTGGAGAATGTCAGATGCTTCGATGAAATATTTTGAAATTTTAACAACTTTGGCAAACGACTATGATTCTTTGTAAATTGAAGATGTGCATCATTTGATGTGGTTCTACATAAATGTTTCATTACTACTTATGAGAATTGGCCAATCAAAGCTTGATTCTTTAACTATGAATCCAATATTTTCTAAACCCATTTGCCCTTTCCTTTCTTTTTCCATGTCATGAAAGGCCTTATGAATGGGTGTTCTCTTATGTACCATTGACTAATTTAATTATTGAATTCATTCAATGCTTACTACACAGGATTGGAGGAACCCTTGTATCAACCAAGTGTAGTGTTTATATTAAAGTTAGTTATAGCCAATAACAAAGCTATAGTTTTCTCTATAATTTTAGTTCACTGGTACTAAAGTGCCTTTTCCTTAGCCAATTAATTTAGCATACATAAAAAGGTGCACTAGCAACATAGTGCTCCTTTGGATTATAAATGAGCATGTGAATGGAGTACTCATCCTCATTTAGGGTTAGACGATGGATGCTTTTCAATGATAATACCTTAATCTTATTTGTTGTATTCATAGCTTGTACTTATATTTTAATCTCTTTGATAGTTTATTCAATTTGTTATTATAAATCAAATGTTTCGTGACTAAGATGTTATCCACAAAAGCTATTTGTTTTGCAATTTGAGCGAATCAAGAACTTCTATGAATGTTGCTCAATTTGAGTTGCTTCCATTAAACATTTCTAGTCTCTCTTTAAGTGTCTATGCTAAAATGAGCTAGCATCTTTCTCTTTAAAATACATTAGACAAGCATTTGTAGTTCTTTTAAGTAAGTCATTACTGAAATCTCTAAATGATTATTAAGTTATAATGCAAATAAACTTTATGCTATAATGCCACTAAATCAAAAAACATAGTTGTTTAATCTAGCTTTAGGTTTTTTAAAAGAAACTTAATTATCAGTAATTTGGATTAAAGATTCTTGTTGTTCCACGTCAATTGATTGGCATTCTTTGTTTTCCTTGAGCATGTGTTAATTATTTTGTCCATTTTATTAGCACAATCATTTGTAACTTTTTTATACTCCTTCATTGGGGTGTAATAACATGGTTGTCCCATAATATTTTTTTGAAAGCATGCATACCTAACATTAAACTATTAGAATGAAATGATCTTTCATTTACCATATTATTATCCAAATTCATAGATTTGTCCAAGCTTGTTAGTGCTTTGGAAGCCTCAATTACAACATGAATATCTATTTCTTTTTTACTGCGAAAGAGGTATGACCTTAACATAGAAGTCAATTGAATAACAAGTTATCTTATTGAATTCTTTGCCATGATCCATTTGAGTTTTCCCCTTTTTTTTGATGTTTATGAAACTAGGTAATTCCATTACTAGATCCATATCAACACACATCCTTGCTATGCTTAATCTTGTTAGGCTTAAAGTTGCTATTACCACTTGTATAGGATTTTTTTACTACCAAAACTAAGTTCTACAAATGAAATAGTTAATGGAGGTGAGGCCCACCAAACCAATTATGAAGGCTTATTTGCCAATTGGGTTGGAATAATTAAAATTTTGTCCTGTGCTCACTTACAAGACTCTTGATCACTCTTCTGTAGCTACAAATTAGGATTATTCCTTTATACTGTTGCTACGTTCTTATCATAACCATTGTTCATTTTTCTAGTAATATAATATTGTTATTCATGTATTTAATGTAAATATAAACAAATATGATTTGGGATATTACATATTTAGTAATAATCACTTATTAGCCATGCCATTGGGTTGAATAATAAGTTAATATTATCAGACACTAGAGAATGTAAAATAATCAAGCTTTCTTACATGGCAACTTGTCATGAGACTAGACATTAATTCTCCTATAACCCTAGTTCTATAAGTAATTAGTGTACAATAATGGGTTGAGATATAAAAATTTACGGTTCCATAAATACATATGAATTTATAATATTAACAATTTGAACATGTTAAACAACACATGCATTTAAGGATTTAGAATACTAGTTCATCTACATTCCATATTTAACATAGGTTTATTCACAAAAAAATTAATAGAAAGTTGAATTATATTCACAAAAGATTTATTGTTATTGGTTATTATCTTGAAATCTTAAAGCATTATTCTATGATTAAATATTTATAGTGTGATGTAGGGGTTGCGTAATTGATTTATTCTTATTGCAAATCATTGTGAACATAACTTCACTAAGTTTATGACATATATCAAGAAATTGTGAACAAATATTGAAATGAAACTGATATTTAAAATATATTTTTGAATTTTCCTATAATGTAAAGGACCAAGATAGGATAACATTATCTACTCATACAGAATAATTCAAAATTCAAACACTTCAAGATGTAAATCTTAATAAGAAATAAGGTTTGGCAATTTGAGGGAAACAAAGTTAAGGTTAATGTTTATAAGAGCTTAAAATTGAAGGAGTCCTACACAATTACCTATGCTTTGTATTTAGGAATCTAGATATCTTGGAATTAAATATAATTAGTAGTGTTTGATGAGTGAAGAATTTCATGTCACGTCCAAAACAATGTCACGTAGGAATCCAAACATATTTACATATAATTAAAAATATGGTTTTCATTAAAGGTTAGTCTAATAAAATATGAATTTGTCTACAGCAATAATTGGGTATTGTATTTGATGATATGCACGAAATGCATGCTAATTTGTCCTAAATGATAAGGAATTTGCATTGATAATCTTTCTTTAGTCTCAAATTTAACAAAAGTTTATGATGATGCATGCATATGCACATCTGATGTGTAAACTAAAAATATTTAATTCAAAGAATATATTTCATACAAATGAAACAATAGCAACTTTTTATTCTTCTAATTTAAATATTCATTACTAAGCAAGTTATTTTCTATTATCGAATAATTGAAAGTTGAACCTTGTTCTAGAAAAACAATGTCACAGTAATCATTTTTTATTTTAATTCACTAATGAAAAAAATGTTCCAATATTCCTCAATGATAATGGTCCATGTTTTACGTAACCTAGTTATATTTCATTTCTAGATCATTAATGTTATTTTCATTAATGTACAATATTTCTTTGCAAAAAATATTTCTTCTTATGTTTTCCAAAGATGTAATGACATTAAACAATTGAGGAGGATGATTCATCATAAAGTTAAACATTTGAATTAACATTCTTATATGAAGAACATTGACCTTGATAATGAGCGATTGTACAAGAAAGCGACAATGCACATTTGTAGCTCTCCTTTCTCTTCCTTTTCTTCCCTTTCTTCTGCTTTGTTTTCTCCTTATTAGCTTATTTCTTTCTTTTCCATATTACCCAGCTAACACACACATAACCATAAGGAAAGTGCTTTGCATTAAAACTTTATTGTAAATTCTTATGATATAGCATAAAAAATTTTATTTATAACTTTTGAATAATGTTTTGCCATTAAGTTCATAGGAAATTTTCTTAATAATGACATGAATTATTAAAATAATTTCCTCAACTTTAAATCAAAATCTTGAACAAAATAGTTGGTAGAACTTTTCCAAAATGAAAATTGTAGACCTATGAACAATGGTAGGTAGTTAAGCATTCTCCCAAATGAGATTTTGCAAACTTTAAATAAAATTATGTAATATGCTTATAGTAGATCTACTGTACAATGTTAAGGCTATGGAATAGATAACTTCTCCACATGAAGCAACAACCTACTTTGATACATTTTTTCCCCTTAGGCATAACGAAGGTGGAGGATTTGGATTAATAAACTTTTTTTATAATTCAAAATCATACTTGATTTTGAATTTTTCCATTTTGTTTCATAAAAACAAAATATGAAAAAAAATGTTCGAAATTAAGTCCCACAAAATTTTTTTGATATTCAACTACCGAGTTGTATTATACACCACCATACAATTTTAGAGATTTGGGTATATAATCACTCGTTCACTTAACTTGAGCATAATGAAAAGGCATCAAACAAACATTCTTTTATTAAAACAATTTATGCTTAATCTTCAATAAAAAGAATACAATATGCATTTACTTCAATAATATGCTTTATCCAAGCCTTGGATTAAATCTTTCAAATCTCTACCAACAAAATGTCTCACTTTGGGAGTCAATGCTGTGCCAATACATTGCCTCAATGTAAGGTTGCTAATCTTCCTCTCATTAAAAGTACATGATTTAGAATCTTTCCTTACTCACAAGTAGAGCCAAGGGAATGTTTAAGAATGTTGTAACAATTAAATTGAGAAAACATTAACCTTATTTGAACTAAACATTAGGATTAGAAGTTTAAAAAAATCATGAGATTTGTATGATTATGAATGTATGGCAGTGCTATGTTATAGTAGTAGAAGAATGTACATGAACATTATCCAAAAATGTTATTGCAAATAGAAGTCCTTTGATAGAACACCCTTTAAATGAAATGATGCTAGATGATGGAACATGATTCAAATCTATCACATTTTTTATAACAACATTATGGGAGAAACATAAAAACCATTTATAGGAACTTGAAAACTCTTAATTTCCCACTAATTGTTATATTACAACTAAGCAAAAATTCTTTTCCCTCATAATTTGTAAATGTCTTCATAGATTTCCTATTCTAAACATATTATTATACAACATAAGCATACCTTAGAAGTTCAATTTAGAAGAATATTTAGCACTACAATGCCACTAATATATGAAATCACTCATCACACAACTCTTATGCAAGTTGGCATTGCACAATGCACCTCTAAGTAATAGTACTTACCAACACATTGCATCCTTACGTGAACGACTCTACTTACATATCAGAAGTTGGTATCCAACACCATGAAATTCTAGGTTTTACACTCACTATTATGTATCTTTAAAAGCATGTATATTTGATAACATTATGATAAAAAAAAGCTTCTAATGGATGTAATTTTTTATATTAATGTTAGTAGTCTTTTTAGTTTCCTTTTAGTAAGCTCAAAAATGTTTCAAAATCAACCAAACACCAATTACTATGTGATATGTTTGTATTGTGATATAGTAATATTTTTTCAAACTCTATTACACATGTGATGCATAAGTCAACTGAAGTGAAGCTATAAAAAGCATGATCTAATATTAACATGAATCATTTATCTAAATAGCTTTGTAATTGTTATGATGAATAGTAATGACTTAAGTATTTTTTTCCATATATAATTCATGAATAAGGTCATTTGAAAATATAATTTATTGATCTAGGGTTGTCCTATAAAAAATTATTTGATATTTATGTATGCATTTAACTATAATGCTCATCCTATTAGAAAAATAAAAGATTCAACATACTAATGCTGATGTGAAATTATAAGCTCTTAATTTTAATAACATAAGGATTTATACAATAGTTATAATAGACAAACCTTTAGGTCTCATGGGACTCTTCATTAATGACTATTAGCATTTTTAAGTTATTATGGTAATTATTGTAAGGTTTGGAGTTCAACTCACTAGATGTCTTATAACTAAACCCATGATGGGGGTGAATTTGGAGTTATTAGAGTTTTGAAGTCTTTTTTAAACAATTATAGGAATCATCAAATGTTGCATTTAATGATTGAAACCTTTGAGAGGAATCAAAAAATAAGAAAGATAAAAGTGTTTTAAAGAAAGGCACTCACAAAATACTACGTGGTTTTCCCAAAAAAATTATGGACTTCATCGGTCCTTAATTTAACAAGCTTAAGCATGTCACTACCTAACCAATCCTTCATAAGTTGAGAAATGTTTGCAAATCCTATTTACATAGGCTAAAGAATAAAGTCCTGTTATCCCAATAGAATTACTATCGACCCTAACCGAGTCATTGCCGATCGAGTCGAGTCACTATCATGTCCTATTGTATCATCTCAACATTAACAAGATATTGTTTAATAGTGTCATATAGTTTTAAGTGAAAACCACTTGAATGAAATTTTATCGTATCACTTCAGCTTATGCTAATGGTATGCTCTAATCTTATTCCAAATAAATTTAAAAAATTCATTCACATTTATAGAATAAAATTTGTAATGTTTATTTGTTCATCATTGTAGAATGTGAACTTATAAGAAAAATATTTTGCATTTGGAATCGTCACTATTCCATGGAACCTAATGCTCATTCTCACTTCCTTACAATGTGTCTCTCAAATCAATTAAGTTCTCAATGTTTTCTATTTTTAATGGATTCAATTGAAACACTTTTATCTCATTAAGTACATTCCAATCAATAGTTTTTTATTTGTATTTATTCCAATTTTTTCCTATTGAATTATTTTATCTGTTTTTTAAATTTAATATTTTATAAGACCATATTAGGTTAATTCTATTATTTTTGTTATTGTAAAAGTTAAGCGAAATTATGTTATACTGAAAGTCATATTTATTTCTATATTTTTACTTGAGTTTTCTTAGGGGTAGGTGTTGGCTTGATTTTAAATAGAAATACCTAAAAATAATTTAGGTATATTTTTTATTTTTATTAATTTTTTCATTATTTTTATTAAACATTATTATTATTTAATCAATGTATTTTAAAATGAAATTAATATGTTTTAAAAGAAAATTAACATCTGTTAATAATCACTTTTAAATATGTACTAAAGTTTTTGAAGAGTTTAGTTTAAAGCATTTCCTTAAATATTCTTCAAGGGAAAGTAAAATTTTTAATCCAATAAAATCAAGCCCAGCAACATAGAGTGCATATATAACTATATAAATAATTTTAGTATTTTAGTTCAATTTCTTTGTTGTAATATAAATAAATGAACTAATGATCTTTCAATGAATTTGAGTAAGCCTAATAGTCGACTACATAGTAAAATTGGAACAAGGAGTGGGATTGGAATGTGGATTAAATTGATGCTACATGCTTATGATTGTTCTTACTCACCCATTGAATTGTTCAAAAGATTGGATCAAATAGTTGTATGACTTAATAGATTATTTGATAAAAGTTTTTTTACCACAATTTGATGGGTCAAGGATGATCTAGATAATTTAAATAAAGCAAGATAAGCACATTGGAATTTCACTAAAAGGAACACATGCTCTAAGAGCTTCAAATGTGGTGGACACAATGATGAAAAAGTAACATGCACATTATTGTAATGATTTCAAAAAAATATGGGTGGTACAAAACAAAAACCCTTACTACAAATAATATTCATCACTAGGTAGATTCTTGCAAAATAGTATCCAATTTTGAGATCTATTTTATAAAATTTGGTGGCTCCAACTATTTGAACTAACCACTCGTAGAGCATATGAATTGGAAATCTATACTTAATCATTATTTTGTTAATGACATGATGATCTATGTGCATGCATCAAGTTTAATCATTTTTTGTAGAAAGGAAAGTGATGTTACCAAATGCTCTAATACTTTCCATAACAAATTTCTTTTGAATGGGCTCATTTACCAATCAAATAATTTCTTCTAAAGATAATAGATTTAATAAGTAATTTAGTAAATGTGACAGTAATGTGTTGGGAACTACATCAATAACATGATAAATATCTCTTAGTTGTTGGAGTGTGTTTAGCAAGTCATCAGGAACACCTTTGCAAATTCTTTTAACAAGGGTTAGACCATGAGTGATGGGGTGGTTATACTAGTAAGGACTTCATGAAATGTTACAAACTGCTTAATGTAACACTGATTATATCCCTCATAATCTCAAGTTGTCAAATGACAAATTACTTTATCTTTCTCTTTATTTTTTTTGGGTGAATGTAGGTTAGAAATTCTTTTTGAAGGGGGTAAAAGATATTGTATGATCTTTTCTCCTTGTTATCCAAAAGTTCAAGTATTTTCACTTCCAGTTAAGGTAACATCTCAATCGAATAACCAATGTCTTTGTTGAATAAGACCATCTACTTACATTGGGATAGCATTATACCATAATTCCTTAAAATATTGGCCAGACATGATAGGAATGCAACAATTTGTTTTGTAAAAATTCATGTTTTGTTGATCAATGATACCATTTATTGGTGGAGATGGTCTATGAATTTTAAAGCTGTCCTTTTTATAACATTCTTTGATATGACAATGTTATTGCCATTTGTAATGATCTTACAGTTTAGTCTTTAAATCTAATGAATTTACAATTGATTTTCATTCGCCAACAATTTTTATTTATTCTCAGTGTAATCAAACTACATCTCACAATAATTATAGGCTATGCGATATATTTAATTCTTTAATCTAATACTTGTAATTCTACTTCAATATCCTCATGTGGCTATATAGCCTCATTTTCCTTAACTTTAATACTTTCTTTCATTGCTTCTTTTAAGTTTTCGTCTAAGGCTCTGTTAGGATATTATGCTATGACATGCCCTTTCTTGTGATAATAATAACACTCTACTAAGAAAAGTAGTAGAAGGTTTATCCAAGGGTTGAATTGAATGAGCTAGTAGTATTTGTGACGAGACAAAGTTTGTTTATGGAGTACAAGTAGTAGAATAATGGAATTAGTGATATGCATTTTTGGGTAGGAAGTGTTCAAAAGAATCCAACTCTCACAAGTAATTGATATATTAAATCATAAGCTATTTTATATGCATTTTCCAAACTAATAATATTTCTTATGTATAACTATATTGAATAGTCTCTCTATGCCTAACTTTAAAAAATAATGCTACTTGATCTAGTTCCAAGACACCACATTAAAGCATATAATTCTCAAATATAGCAATGTATTTATTAGAAGTCTTTCAATATTAAGATAAATTTTGTTATTTATTCAAAAGTTCATTAAAATAAGAAGTGAGTAAATATTTAGCTTGCTAGAAAATTTTTATTTCTTTCCATGATTAGGGTAATGCTTGTTTTTCAAAAAATTACATTTTTAATGTGTGAATAAATAATCTAGTATGTGATATGAGCCTAAGCTTTTGCAAATTAGCACTTCTCATGCTTACTAAGATCATGTCATTTAAAATAATATTGTATTCACAATTTCAAAATTTAATATCCTTATGGGTCTAAACTTCCATGAAATTTTGCAACTCATATTTTAACCATGTTAACGTAGTGATGATTATCCGTACTATATCAGCTATCATGGGCATGTGGCATAGCTTAACATCTAGTTTGACATTCCATTTAATTAGGTTCATTCTTGAATGATATTTCCATCACGACCAACTTACCATATGAGTTCCACCACATCTATTTTTATCACATTGTTCCCTTTGGTCAATGCATGTTATTATGGTTTCTCAAAGCTTTTGCATAAAACGAATTAGTTTTATAATTATAGGTTGTAATATTAGGCCAACAAATGCCTGACTTGTAGAGAATTAGATATTTTATATTATTTTATTGACCTACTTGTCAAACAATTTGGTTTGAAAAATGTTTTTATTTTGAGATGATACAGATAAAGAAAAACAAAAAAATCATTAAATGTATTAGCAAAAGAACATATAAATAAATACATGTTGTAGGCTTAGACTTGAAAATAAGATTTTTTTTATTGCTATTTTTTTTCGAATAATGTTTAATAAATTTTAGCTATATAAAATGCATAAAACTAAAAGATGTTAGATTAAAGATAAATTACAAATTATGCAAAATTCTTACAAGTAACGATCTTTTGATACAAAGTTAGCATGTGATGATATGTTACAACCTATTTTTATGTCATCGATAATTGAAAAGATCTTAGGTTCAAGCAATATACCTATTTAAAGGACAACTAAAAGGTGTTATTGCTTTGCAATAACAAATCCTTGTGTCATGATACAAGTAAATAACTTTTGAGAATCTTAAAACATAAACTGATCATTACCATAAGGGATGTTAACCTAAAGAAAAAGTGGTTTCAATAACCAACAATCAAAATACTCAAGTTAGTGGCTAAGTATCAGGGTGTAGATGAGACAATTAATTCCCAAAAAGTTGAGATTAAGTGAATGAAAGTGTTCATAGGGATTTGTTGCCCTTATGAATATTGAATAATTTGTTAGGATCTCTTTTTTTTTATCCATTCACTCTAATTCTAGGTTACCTCTAGAATCACACTATTACATTGAATATACACAACAAGCTTCTACTAAACTAGCATACTGGTAGCACTTTATTTTTTCAATCAAATTACATTGCTTACAATATTGTAAGATCATTATTTATAGAGATCTCAAAGCCACAATCATAATTTGTTATCCCAAGAAATAAAAGGATATTATTGAATACTATGGAACACATATTAGAATCCAAAAGTAAATTTTTAGAATTGAAAAAGTCATCACAAATTATTAAAAAAATAATTAGAATTTAGTAAAAAATTTTCTTTGAAATGAAGCAAAATTAATTTGGCATAAGAAATTCCCAAATTGGCATGCGCATTTTGAGTGTCTGTGTAGTGAGAGGCAGGGAGGGATTACGTGATTACTGAAGCACAGGCAAAGAGAAATAGTTGGACCTCAAGTCTAATTTCGAGGTCAAAACGAGCTAACAGGTCGACATGTGTTGATTGGTTTGGGAATTTCATGGATTGTAGATTGACATTGGTGAGTGTGTGTCGAGATTATCTATGAGTTCAAAGCATCAAGGTGGGTCATGCATGCCAAACAAATGAACACTATTAGAGGTAAAGATGAAAGATTACAACATGTAGTAGCAAACAGCAACCCAACACTCAATTTTAAGCCATTTCATAGCCATTTTGAAGCAATTATTTTTCCAACAAAATTTACATTCTACTATAAGAATGTTTTAGATATATTTTATAGCTATAAGTATTTAGAAAGCTTCTAATCAATCCCCAAATGAATTAAACTTAATTATAATTACAAATAACTTAAAAATTTACAAAAAAAAATTAAAAAGTGTATAGACAAGTGTTACTTGAAATTGGCTCCCATAATAGGAATAATTTCATAACATTACTAAGAGTAGAGGTTTCAAACTTGGAATGGCCTTAAATCTTAATGGACTAGTATGTCTCAAGTGGAATATTTGTGTGTTCTATGGAATGCTACTATTTCACAACCTTACTAATACTTTTTGGATGCTAAAACATAACTACTGAATGAATGTTTTTAAAGGATGAAGCTGAACTTGATACATAATTCTAAAGTAAAAAAATTCGACAATTTTCTCTTCAAAGATGAAATAATGTGCAATTTTGCACATGATGTTTGGCATTATATGAATGCAGATACCAAAAACTTATATAATTTATTTGAACTATGTTAATGACATAAGTGATCCTTATAGCTTCCATAATAATCACATGGCTTTATTAGTGATAATGAGAAAATTTCAGGTTTTCAAAAAATTAAATAATTTAATTATGTTATGTAATTACATTAGTGGATAATTATATTAAACAAAAGTTATATAGTTCTATTTATTTTTATTATAAGTATTTAACTTCTCATAAAAGCATTTAATTATATTTTCCACCATTTCAAGTCTATGTACACCATTTCTCAACCTTTTCTTATATGAAAAAAATATTACTACATATTGGAGGTTACAATAGTTTTGTTTATTACTTAAAATGCATTATTATTTTTATGAAGACTCCTAAAGATTGCTATTGATATGTGTGTGTGAAGATGACCATCCCTACGCTTTTGATGTTTTGTTGCACTTGAATTTCATATGCTAAATAGGTACTATTCAGAGATTTGGAGTGTCTCGTTGAAGTATCAATTTTACCAATTCAATTTATTAGTTGGAATGGTTCTAATGCATAGACGTTTCTACAGTGACAATTTTAGATTCCATATAAGTTGTGCATTGAACTAGTATAAGAACACATAAGAGTGCAAAGCCTGACCCTAGTCTAAAGACTTATCATATTCTATGATGAGAATCATATTTCTTAAGATTTACGATGAGAGTTCACAAAAGGTAAATCATGCTAGTTGAGGAACTGAACAACGAAAATTGAGACAATGTGCCTAAATAGATGAGTTTGATTAATGTATTATTGTGATGTTGCAAATAAATAATCTAAAACAACTCAAAGGTTTTTCAGAGAAATCGAAGTGGTTCATGCCATGCCAAATATTTTGGTGATGACGATCTTGGTACGAAGTAAATATAAAGTACTACATAGATAGATTCCATGATTGTAGGATGTATGAAAAATAAATTGGAGTCAACATATTTGTCTTATCCTTTCTAATGTGTTGTGGTGTTAAATGTCCATGACATAAAGAGGAAACATTAATGATAAATCTGATTGATCAGCATTAAGAAATGTTAGTTGCAAATGGCAGTTTTAATGTGAAATGTTATACTAGGCAAATTAAGAAATCATATTATACAGGCTAAGGATTTGTTCAGCATTGGAGTAATCCAAACTGAGTATTGAAGCATAATTAAATTTTTTTGGACCAATCTAAAAGTTGAATGTTAGGTAGCTACTTAGTGATTGTATTGCTCTGATGTAAGACATAACTCAATATAGTGTTGAAATATATAACCATACATGTTGAAATAGTCGATAAGTGTCATTTATTTGTTTAGTCATTAATTACAATATTAGTATGATTCAAAGCCATGATAAAGGTGCAAAGAATCCAAGTAAAGTCTCTCATGATTCCAAATAATTATTGAGTCAAATGTATTGTCTAATTGAGTCCATCATACTTAACTAATGCCATTGAATTAGTCTTCACATAAGGTTGATTTGGAGGATGTGCTGGCCATTGAATCAAGGAGTACAAGATGATGAGGCTATAGAAACATGTTGTATAACTAAAATTGGTGAACAATTAAATTTGCTACTAGATAAAACGCCAAAGAAATTATTGAGAAAGAGATGGCATTTTTTTTGTTCTTTACATAACTTATTCCTAAAAGGAACAATAAATTTGTTCGGTAGCTTCCTAATTCACAAATTTTCTATTGTATTAACACTACAAAAAACTTATTATTGTAATAGTAATACAATATATACTCAATTTACTTTAGTAAAAGTAGTCATAATTGTATGAACCTTAATTTTGCATTTTTTCTTGAATCAAGTTGAAGTTTGATTGGAATATATTGGAATGGGTTGGATTTGTATTATTTTTTAAACTAAAAAATAATGATCTTAGATATAAGAAAAATAGTTATAATTCGTTAAAATTAAGAGATTCTATCAATAATGGTTTCCCTACTATGAAATGAGCCACATGAAATAGGTTCACTCATATCATTCAAGAATATGATAAACTTGACATGAGTTATATGAACCCAAAGTTGTTTATAAAAATTTATTTATTAATCTAAAATAAAAGTTATATGATAAAGTCAGTGGTTTTCCAAGAATTTAATTCATTCTTTTTAACTAGAAATGCTCAGACATTTCCACAAGAGCAAATCCAAGTTAGTCTTAATGATTGTGTCAACGCATTTCTCACCTTTGATTGTGGAATATTTAGTTGGATGACTTTCCTTATGATCACCATATCAACATCTATCCTAATCATGCTTAATGAAAGCTTTAAACTTTTGGAATTTGTTTTTATCACAAACTACTAAATGAATAAAATTTTTAGCTATTTAAGCCTGTTATTTTGCTACTATGTTTCCTTTCCTAATTATTTGTTAGAACTAAACTATGTTGCAATGAAATTAATTCATTGTAATTACTAGAACTAAGCTACAATAATTGATTCCAATGCTTTTATGCAACATTAGAATGATTGATTAACTGTTTGATTTGATAACGATGTTAAAAAAACCCAAAATTTTCCCCTAAGTTTAAACCAAATAGTATTTCAATGGTTTCAACTTGTATATTTTTTAGATACTATGTAAATTCAGAGTGCTTTAATAGTTCTACAAGTAGTTTCCAATCACACAAACACAACCTATAAGGCCTTGGCTCTTCTAATCAATTCATTAGAATTAAATTTGACTAATTCCTTTACTAGAGGAGTGCATTAACCAACTTTTTAATGGTTCAATTCATCTCAAAAAATCAATTAAGTAATGAAATTTTTATTATTTGAGGATCTATTGAACTTCTTTACATAATTAGACAACATTTCAAGACATAAGAATTATGTTGAACTCTATCAAGGAATATGGAATATTTGCCCATTGAAATTTTTTGAATTTATATCTCCTAGATATTTTACCGTATGAGAGATAGTAGAACACTAAATCCCTTAATAGCTATTGAGTTTGGGTTACTACACTTCCACCATTGTCAAAGCAATTCATGAATCATGATGTTGGGTTTGTTTAATGCCAAGATTAATTTCAAATGTGTTCCATAAGATTCATTTGAGAGTTCTTATATACAAAAAAAATAGCATTTGTTTATAAATTCAAATTCAAATCCCTCAAGGTGTTACCAAAAGGTAATTAGTTATTTAGGAGTCCCCACATAAGTAAAGAAATTGTGGAAGGTTGGAAATTATTCTACATTATTTTTTTTTGACTTATGAATAAGGCAATTAATCACCTTTAAGCTTATCTTATTATGAATTGATAGTGAGCTTACCATCCTTGGCGAGTGTTTAGTAATTGATTCCACTCTTATCTATTTTGCTCAAAGTATTAAAAAATAAAAAATAGCGAGAATGATTTTTTTTATTTAATTACAAGTCATTGAGCATGCTCCATAACATTTTCTATTAGGGAAATTACATCTTATGTAAATAAAATAGATAATGCTTGAGGTGTAGATCTTCTAAAACAGCTACACATTATATGTGTCATTAAAATCTTTCAATTTCTTAAATAGTAATGCATACATTTCATAGGGGAAACTAATCTTGTTCTAGCTAGCCAAATGGTGCTTGCTTTGCAAACCATTATCTCCCCAAAGGAAACAATTTATCACACTTTTTGAAAAATTAATAGTATTATTAAGAAGATAAGATGTCAATAGATTATAAAGTATTATTAGTTGGATGACATGATTGACAAATGCTACCTCCCATTGTAGGGTAATTTCCTTTTGCATTTTTTGTCAATTTAGTGCTTTAAATAGACCTTTTGTTTCCTATCTTTGAATAATGCACTTTTGAGTTGAGTGATTTGAAGATAGTATCTTCTCCAAAGGAGGAGCTCCTTTCGATTTTCTTCTACTTGTGTTTCATTTTTGTACTTCTAATAAAGAAGATCCTTTGTGCAATAATCTATAAACATGATGTCCCTTAGAGATCAGAGAGGAATAACTTGATATTTTTTATTGAGCATTTTTCACCTTTTCAGAAGAGAATTAAGTAATCTACAAAGCACAAATGGGGCATTGGTTGAAAACCAGTTTGAGTGGCCTAGTGCTTCACCTTTCCTTGTATATGTAGATTGTTTAGACCTCATCTGAGTGCTTTAGCTACAATGTGGAGAAGATATGGGGATAGATGGTTACCACGCTTTTGCTAATAGGAGAGTTAGAAGGAACTATTTATTTTTTTGTTAAAAATGATTTTAAACAAGCCTATATTATAGATACTCATAATTGGATTAATAAATTAACTATTGATATTAAACTTTTGTAGTACCTATTTTCCCATAATATATTATTGAACACATTCTTAAAGTCTAGCTTGATAATAGGGCTATTACCTTTGATCTTCTCATCTATATCATTAGTTTGCCCTTATGAAAGGATGATTTCTTATGTAGGTAAGATATTTTTAGTGATATCCCTTTAGTAAAGCTGATTGCTCCATGGAGATGATGATGGGTAGGAAACACTATAGGCTAGCTACAACAACTAGTGTATTTTTGAGAACTATATATATCCAATTATCATAAAGTCTTTGGAAGATTTATTACAATTAATCTTTGGAATAAAAATTAAATTAGCACTACTACATTCTTTAGGTGATGGGCTTTCAACAAGAAAATCATTGATAGAGTCATAAATTTCATATTAAAATATGGACCAATAATGCTTATAAAATAAAACATCAAACCCATCCAATTTGTAAGCACATGAAGAATCTATTTAAAAAATAATTCATTGTATTTTCTCCTTATTAACAAGCTGAATTAGTATCATATAACTTTTTTGTTTGTTTAAGAATAAAAAAACAAAGAACCTCTCAATTTTTTTATAACGGAATAGAGAGATATAAAGCAATCCACAACATTTTTTGCGCTTAAATCCTTCTCTAAGACCTAACTCCCACTTGGATCTTTAAGTATTTATATATTACCTATCATTTGCTTATTATTGAATGCTATGTGGAAGACATTTGTGACTTTGTCACCATTCTTATGCTACACAATAGCTATCTTCTAACTCTTATACATCTGATGCAATAGCATCGAGCACATCATGTAGAAGTTTAACTTGAAGCAGTTTTAGTTCTTTTTGAACCTGTAGCTCTATCAGGATTCGCCACTACACCTCGTATTAGTTTTTTTTATCATAATCATTAAGAGGAATATAGACAAATTTAAGTTATGTAAAGAATAATTAAAAATCGTTTTAGTGATTTTAATCTTTATATTCAATTTAGGGTTTCCCTTTAACCATCTCACAAGTTTGTGAGTATAAAATTTGTTTAAAATAGATTAAAATTTTTCATAGAATTTAGGTTTAAGGTTTTTTTCCTATCAACAACGTTTGACAGCCATTGTCACCAACACCATCAGAGGCGACTCATCAATTCGTGCTAACTCTTTTCGATCTACATTTACCCTAAAGTGGACTCGAAGTGTCATCGCCTCTTTACCGAAGCAACTCAATGAAATTGAAACACAAAGTGATGCACTAATTGACCCCTATTGAATCATGCATTTCATATTACCTCACCTTTTGCCATTACTACAGCCTAACATGCATGTCCCAATTTTAAAACAAATTATAGTAACTAATTTTTTAGTGCTTTATGTCAATTTTTTAGTTTTTTTGAAAAATTTGAGGTATTTATTTTGTTATTTTTTGTGACATTTAGAATTCTAAAATATCCTTTAGAATTCCAAAATTGTATCCCTTGGCATTCCTACATGACTTCCCCTTTCATCTCCTCCATTTTAATAACAATGTTTAGTTCATATTAGCATTTTTTAGTTCTAGATAACACATTTGTAACACTTTGAAATTGTTCACCTTCTCCATAGCATGTTATTCTTTCTCTTCATTCTTGGAAAATATATGACCAAATTAAATTTTACTCCATTCTTTAAGGTGGGCTTTAGTTCTCTTTAACTTTTAAGTTAAGACCATCTTTCCTAACTTAGTAATTGGAAGACTCCAGTGCTAAACAACCACTAGGGAGAATTCTATGCTTTCAATCCAAGTGCTTTGGAATCCATGTTGTTTAGATTTGATTACATATAATGCAATGTTAAGTAATAGGGTTTGGTACAACGAGAACTTGTTGATAGGTTGAGCCACTATGTTAGGAAGGCTTTGTGCAAATCATGATTCAATAAGGTTCTACCCACAAGAGTGATGTTTATTTTTTGAACCTTAGTAAAGAGGTTTAAGTGTCCCTTCCATTAAGAGAAGAAAATTGGACTCCATCATTAATCATAAATCCCTCCAAAGATCCATTCAATTAATATAAGAGTTGTTGGCATACACAAAATGGTAACACATCTTTTACATATCATCATGTCAAGAAAATATTCCTAATTTTCAATTTTTAACGTTCTAAGTGTTGTAATTAAAAAGCCTATGCTTGTAAAATGCTTCCACCTCACTGTCACTTTGATTTTTGTTTGTAAAGTTCTTTTGAGAATTATGTGGAAATGAACCTTTTTATGGTTTTAAAAACAAAACATTTCTCATGTTTACTATTATTTTTCTTTGTTTATTGTTTAAGCTTGCCACATATCCTCCATGTTATTAAGTCTTCATTTCAAATATCGACTTTTTTTGTTTATGCTTGTTAAGTTCTATTTAATTTACATATTTTAGTTCATTTGAGTTTTGTTCATCCATCTTAAGCAAATGAGCTCTTTTCCTCACGTCAAGAGTATTTCAACAAGAGAATGTGTGAATTATTAGAAAAATAATATTTGTTTTTTACAAAAATATTTTTAAAAAATGTTTAAAAAAGTTTGCAAAAAGCTTAAACAAATATCTAAAAGTAATTTTGAAAAAAATTAATTTTCATTTAAAATAACTGTATTTTCTACTTAATAATAACCTTTTAAGGAAATTGGTATTTATTATTTTGTTATTATAACAAAAAGTTATTTTTATATTTTAAATATTTAAAGTTATTTTTTGTTCTAATCTTTTTTATCATCTTAAAATATTTTATATTTTCTACATATAAGAACTTTTTATGATAATACTCACCCTATTAAATCGTTTTAGTATTTTTCATTGTTAATTTTTTTATTTTTAACTCAAAAAATGTCTTTTATGACATTTCTTGACAAAAAAAATAGTCACCTAAATATTTTTGGATGGAATTTTATAAATAATTCTTATTTTTTTAATGTATATAGTCATATTTTAAATGTTTTGAATCATATTTAATTTATTTCTAAAACTATTATACTTTTAATTTAATCCTTTTAATTATTTACTAATAATGAAGTCTAATTTTTAACTTTTTTGCTTTTTAATATTCTATATTGGAAAGATATACAAAGCACACACGCTTGAAGCATTTAGAAAATAATATACCAATTTTTAATGCTAGAAATTTTATGTCAAGAGTATTCTTTATTTTTATTTTTTTATTTAATTGTTTGATAAACTTTTTAAATTAAGTTCATAAAAGGAAAAATATGATAACTATTTTTCTTTTGGACCATAAACTTCTTATTGCTTTAATTTAAATAAAAACATGCAATTAAGAAAATGATTATTATTAGAGATTGTTTAAAGTTTTTAAAATTATGTGCTACTATGTAAAAGAAATTCTCATAATAGTACAAAAATTTAAATAAAGTATTACAAGTTAAAAAATGTAACTTAAAAAAAACAATACACATTATTTTACACTTTCAAATTTTTATTAATATTATAACCTGATCAAATATGATAGTACAACAAAACTTTTCAATTAATTGTTAAAATTATTATTATAGAACTTAAGAATATAGTGTTTTTAAATAACATGTGTATATTTTTAATAAATGATATAGTAAGAATTTAAAATCCATATACAAGACAACAAAGATAAATAATATACAAGTTTAAAAAAACGGAAAAAAAATACAATGATAAGAAAAAAATAAAATCTTAAATTAGTTGTATAATGCTTGATGCTCAAAAATTTAATATAAAAAATTATAAGAATAATATTTTAATAATAATAGCAATACTAATGATAATATTACATAAAATTCAAGATACTAACTATATAAATGATATAGACAACCTAGCCACAAAAAATCAAGTCCGTAATATCATTTTGATGATGCTCCGATGCATTAAGCAACTACAATAACAGGATTTAAAATAAAAGATTTATATCAACAAATTTTAAATTCTTGAAGTCTATCATTTAAAAAATGCACAAAACTTTAAGCTATTTAAAAATAGTGAAACATCAATTTCTTTTATATACAATAGATAAAAATGAAGAAACAAATTGTGCAATGAAATAATTTTTATTTTGGTGATGGTATTATCAAATGTTCACTAAAAGATAAAAAGCTTATTTTTTTAAAAAATATTTTTATCAAATATTTAACTCGGCAATGAACAATAAGTTTCATTAAAAATTGTTCAAACAATATAAAAATTTGTGCATGAAATAAAATATAATAATTAAATGAAAAATATCAAAGACATTTACCATAAGAGAAAACAAAGCAAAAAATTTACTTTTCAATAAGACATTGAAAAAAATGTACATTGAATGAGTTTTTCAATTAATTATGTTATCTAAAATTAGTTAAAATAAATTGGACTTTCGATTTTTAAAGAATAACTTTTAAATAAATAATTAAATAAAAAAATATTACTATTATAAAAATTATAAATACATAGCAATACATAAATATTGTAAAGAAAAAATTTTATTATTAACACGAAATAATGTCAAAAATCGTTTCATGATATTATATATTACACAAAGTTAATGATACTAATAAAGTAATTTCAAAATTACAAACATACACAAAAAAATCAAGATAATAGAAAACTTAAAACATGAAACTTTAACTCTATATCTAGTTTACAAAGAATATTCTTTTCATGGTAACAATAATAAATTTGCCAAGTATTAGTACATGACTCACGATAGTGAAAAAGATACTTAGATATGTCAAATGAGGTAGAGGTTGATTTAGACAATAGATGTGTGCATAAATATTATCTAATGCATAAGCTTATAATAATTGATCCTAATATGAGAATATGGGAAAGTGAGAGGAGATCTAAGAAGACTATTTATCGATAGAGTTCCATTATAATTCATTTTTTTTATTTGTTTCTTATTTATTCAAGTAATTATAGAACGACAAAGTTTAATTATTAACACTTTTTATAGTTTCTTATGTTAGTTATGTTGAACTATAATTTCTTACATTATATTTTGATGACAAAAAATCATTCTTTTTTTAATTAATTTCTTTTGTTAATTATTTCAAATAATGTTTCTCAGCATGAAGTAGATTAATCAAATATAGAGCTCAATTAATTGACTCATGGGTAAATATAGAATTGAAGACAACTAAATGAGTGTAAGAGACAATGCTTAAGAATGCCTTAACTTCAAATTTTGGAGCTAACAGATGGAGCTCCTAGTGTAGTAATTTCTCATGTAAAACACATCTTCTACATTATACTTTGGGTCCAAATTATTAAACCAATCACTTAATACTCATAAGACACATAGGTTTATAAGTTCATTTTTCATATATCACTTTTAACATTTTGAAGCAAATGTCCACTATTCAAATTTGTGGTTCAATCAAATGATCTAAAATTAATTTACTTTTGAAAACATGTAGATCTAAAAGAAATTGCTTGATCTCATAGTCACCAAGATCAAATGTTCAAATACTCATCTTTTGAAAAATGTAGACTTAAATTTAGTTATTTGGTCATGCAATTTTCAAGATTGAATGGTTGATGATTGTAGCTTCCATTGTTAAATATATAGAATTTAATCATGGAATCTGATTATTCTTTTTTTATGACATAATGATCCAATTTAAAATGAATCATGTATTTATCATCAACATTAAAAAGAGCTAAGTGGTTGTCATTTACCTTGATCTAATTACACAATTTTTAATAATTCTCAATAATAAAATCCATCATGTGGCTATCATTTTTTTAAAATTTATCCTAGCTCAAATAGTCCTAATGATGCTCTTATGGATTGTAATGGTAATTGTGTGAGCACCATTAAGTCAGCCAACCAACTATTTATTGTAAATAACTTTTTTAAATAGTTAAAAAATTCAAGCCATCCTATCTTTAACGTCTAAATATGATGTTTTGTAGCTTCTATTATTTATGGAAATATGTCTATACATAACATATTCTTTTAATAGAAAAATTGGCAAAACAATAAAAAAAATTCAATCCATAGAATTTAAGCCTGAGCAACTTCTGAAATTTATTTCTTTCATTTGTTCTGCCCATTATTCTCTTAGCTCTAACTCTCCTTTCTTTTTTCATTCAAGTAAAAGAAAAAAAACATTTGTGCTTTGTTTTATAATTCATCAAGCATAGGATAATCATATTCATCAAAATCAAATGTCTTGTTATAATTTTTCTTTTCCTTCAAGTTTCATTTCATTGTAAGATTTCTACAGCCCTTTTATTTTTTTTCATTTTTGTAAGCATCATCATTTTCTGAAAGTCTGATTCTAATTAGTTTATTTTTTTCGTAGCCTTTATTTAGGGAGATTGTAGGTTTGAATATGAATTGAATCTCCAAAGATTATTATACTTTTTTATTATTTCCAATTTTGTTATTTTCAATTTTTTTAAAAAATTAAAAAAAAAATTAATATACTTTATAAATATATATTTTACAAAAAAAATTTAAACAATGATTTGTTTAAAATTAAGAGACAACAAAAAATTGTTATTGGAAAATATGTTTTAAAAATACTTTTTCAAAGGTTAAAATATCTTTGTTATCAATTCTTCCCTCTTGTTAACCATGTTTTATTTGGTATTAGAGTCAGATGCCTTTCCAAGGTGATTAAATTTCATGGTAAACAATTGGTTAAATTTATACTTGTCCATGTTTTGGTGAATGCGTTTTTGAAATGAAACGTAGTGTGTCAATTTTGTAAGATACGGGGTGAATGTTTTACTTAAATTTTTTTTCCTATTTTTGAATGTTTTTATTTCTAAAAAATATTTCTATGTTTATAAAATAACTATGAGTATAAATATATATATTATTTTTCAATTTTATGGAAAATAAATAAAAATTATAATACGACACCATAATTTTGAAGCACTTTTGTTCAAATTGAACCCACATTGTCCCCTAATTATGGTTGAGAAAACACCACTAACAAAATATTATAACATATAGTTTTTTGGTTCATTTCCATCCCACTATCTTTTATTGGTTCAATTATAACTCATGTTTTCCTAAGCTTAATCCAATCTTCAATTTTTAAAAGATCAAATTAAACTCAAGCGTTTGCAAATGTTAGTTAGCCTAACCCAAGAGAACAAAAAAAATATAGCAGGGAAAAAATATTGCGACAAATTCGGATAACTTCCTATATTTGTTGATTAACAAAACAAGACACAATGAGCTAAAATTTAAGAAGGTATATAAGAATTTAAAAATTTAAATGAATAGGGCTTTGCTAGAAAAATGTGGTGATTTGTGAATGACAAGTCGTAGTTACTGTTAGTAAAATTTATCTTAAAGAATATTCACCAGTATTTTGTTTAGATTTCAAGGATTGATTCATATTCCTTAGTTTTTTCATTTATACTTGTTAGGTAATTATAGAAAAATTTTTTGTTATAGTTGTTATAAAGTGTAGAAAAGTCATGTAAAAAGTTATAGCCAAACAGCTTACAAAGCTTGTATAAATTGGTTAAAATAGTTTTTTAAAAATTGCTAGTAGAAGAGCTAAATAATTAGCCATTAGAGCAGCATGGACTAAAGCAATTGGATCAGATTAAAGGTGATATAGACCATGAAATCTAATGCTAAATAAGTTAATGACTTATGGGGAATTCGATCGTGGTAGTTTTGATCTAGACCATTCAATCATGTTAAATAAGGTATGGATCATTCCATTCAACATAGATAAAGTTACAGCGGATCTCAATTGTAAGATTCAAATAGGAAAATGATGAGCAACATGATTTAAGGAAAAAATTAAAAGAGTTCTTGTCATCCAAAAAGTTAGGATGTAGCTATGGCCATCAAATGTTGCAATAAATATTATATAAAATCGATTGTATTAGTAATCGCAAATTAATAAAGTGGATGCGAGCCTCACCATGTGATCACAATTTTTGATATAGACTATATAGGTGATTAACATTCAAACCTAAATGGGGTTGGCTCCCCCTTTGTCGACTCATATACTTGGCTCGAGTGCTGCCCAGCTTGATCCAATGCCTGACCCCATTCAGTTCAAGAATTCGTCATTAGCCAGAATGACCTCGAATTGATTTAGTTCAGATTGTTTCTTGACCTGAGGCTTGCGGTTGGCCCCATTTGCTAGCCCAATCAGAGAGCATTGCACGAAGGCACAAGGTAGGAAGTGGAAACTTTTTTATAATTAATATTATGACAAATTTAAAATAATCGATGTTTTTAATTTAGTTAAAGTTTAGTAAACAAACTAAAATGAAATTTTACAAGGATAATATTTAATAAAGAAAATTATTATGGGATTAAAATGTAAAATCTTATTTGTTTGCAAAATCGAGGAGATGTTTGAACTGTTTGATACCTGAATATGATTCGAAATTAAAATAAAACGACACTATCACAAAATCAATAACCTAAATTTGATAACAAAAAACACTTTTTTATATTTAATGAACATATATTCAATCTTTGAAGCATACTAAACACTCCAATGTACTTTAAAAATCACTAATTCAACATCTTCAAATGTACATAGCTTATTATTTACATGTCAAAGTATTTTACATTAAACAACTATATTGAAATAAAATATGAAATATTAATGGCTTGACCCATCAAAGCCAAGGGTGACCTAACAGGTTCCATTAGTAAGCTACCACTTTTTGTGGTCATTATAATCTTTATTGAAATATTAAGACTACCATTAACCTGAAGATAGTAAGTAGGGAAATACACACTTAAACAATTCATAAGGAGTATTAAAACGAAAAAACATTTAAAAATGGATACAAGGAAAAAACATAGAATTTAATTAAATGATAAAGATATTAACACTTTAATTTGTTCTTTGAATGTTGTTAAGGATAATAGTATTATGAGTTTAGAAATTACTTTTGAAATTTACCACATGTTAATACTAACATGAAATTGTACATCTTTTTATTTAAGAAATTGAATTTGATATGATGACATATGGTTAAGAATTATTGAAAATGCTTTTTAATGTATCTATTGAAAGAATGTATATTTGATTTATTAACATTATTAATGGACTTGTTAGTCTAGAAAACACTATATCTATGAATTAACATCAAAAAAAGATTCTTAGAATTTTGCTAAAAGTGTATTAATCTTTCACCACAACCTCCAAGATTACTACTAGCATTTATGTTATAACATTGGATGACTTCATAGGTGAGCTAATGACTAAGGAACTATTGATGGAGAGGAGAAAAGAAAAGAAAGGCTTTATTTACAAAAAAAATTAATGAACAAGTACTAAAAAACAACATGAAACAAAGAGAAAGATATCGTAGAAAAGTTGACCACATATGAAGATAGCATAGCTTTAATTTTGGATGGTGTTTCTAAAATTTTTTGTGTTACAAGAAGATATATGAAACAAAGCTTCAATAAGGGGGTGAGAATAAAAGAGGAGTTCTTTTAACATGAGTGTGACAAACTAAGAAATACCAAACTAGCATGTTCTATGGAGTTAAATTGAATTAAAATTGAGAGAATACAATGAAGAAGAGCAAGAACTAGAAGATGAAAACATTGAATATAGCTTGAAGTGACTTTGAGTAAACAAATACAAGTGAAGAGGAAAAGAACAATGAAGAGCAATTTTTGATGGTGACCCAAGAGGATGAAGAAGAAATGTGAACATTATTAACTGAAGTAGTGGTAAGTTATTAAAATGAAGGATTACCTTAACAAATAATTTCTGAGTAATAAAATGATACTTTATGTAAGGAATATAAGAAACTAAAAGAAAAGCATAGCGAATATTTTAGTCTTTGTGAACATATTAAAAATAAGGCTAAGATATATTTAATGAACATGCGAAAGGCTAATGATGGATTAGAATAAAAAATTAAGGGCATGCATCATTATTTAAAGAATTAATAATCATAAAATCTTTAAACATACTTGTTCATTATTAAATGCAAAATTTATTCATAGAAATATTTTATTTCAAATGCTAGAATATATTATGTTCATTGGGATAAAGGAAATGCCAATATTTTACAAGATTACAATAACAATTTTGCATGCCATTATAGCATGGAAATCAACTATACATCACATATAGGTATTATTAAAGCTCATATTTAATCAAAATTTCCAAAAATTTCTTGATAGTTAGGGCAAACTATAATTCATCCACTCAAAAATATGCTTAACATAAAAAGGTTTGGCTTCATAAGTCTATCAATTAATTTATAACTATAGGAAGGTTTTATTTTGAAAGATGAGCAAGACGTGTCTCTTGGATTGTTGATGTTTGAGATACATTACAAAAACAATCAATTTATTATCCTAATAGGAAGCCTATGTTTAAGGAAAAGTACTACTTAATGAGAACTCAATGAAATATATCAAATGAATAAGTACTATTGGAATTTCTACATTTTTTATTACTAAGGTTTATTAGCTTAAAGGTTAATGTATAATTTCCAAAATATGAGTGAATTATGTGATAGAAATTTTAGTATTTATTTCATTCCATTACATATAAAATTCGTAAAGATTGAAATCTTTTAGTTATTGCAACTAAAAGAAATAAAAGATATTTACATTATTTGCAAAAAGTAAACAATTCTCAACAGAATGTTTGTGTCATATGTTAACAAATATAAATTATGGCATAGAAGATTTTGTCATGCTAGCACACATACCTTAAGAAAAATTATTAAATATAACTTAAAAAAGGTTAAACTAAATTTCCATTTCTAGATGATTATGTATACCCTTTGGACATTCTCAAATAAATGATTTGGAGATAAACAATACATGAGTATAGGGCAAAAGAATTATGGACTGGTTGTGTTAGAAGTCTATTTTAGCTATACATAAAAAAATTTCTTGCAAAAAAGGAGTAAATGTTTTAGAAAATTTTATATCTTGATAAATAAATTAGAAAGGGAGATTTGCCATAATTTAGTTTTCATTAAAAGCAATAATGAAGGTGAATTTAGAAGGGAGAAAATTATTAATTATTTTAATAATAATTGAAGAATTTCACTAACATTTTCTATATTTTGGATGAAGATTAGATACTTAACTCATATATTTTGAAATTTTAACAACTTTGACAGAGGAGTATGATCTCTTATAGATTGAAGTAAATGTGAATAAGTTGTTCCAATTCTACAAAAGTATAGCATTACTATTGCTGAGAATAGATCAATCTATGCATGATTATTTAGCAATCAATGTATCCTTCTATTGAATTTTTTCCCTTTTCATTCCTTATCCATGTAAATAAATGCTAAATGTGCAAGAGTTCCCTTACTGACCATTGACTAATGTAATCAATGAATTCATTCATTACTTCCTTCCTAAGATTATATGAACTCTTTTATCCATCAAGTGTAGCTATTACATTAAAGTATGTTATTTCTATCCATGTAGCTATATTTCCTTCACAAATTGAGCCACAATGTACAAAAGTGTTCTTCATTTACCACTTGAATTCAGCATGCACATAAGTATCATAGGCACCATTTTATCTTCGTGGATTATCAATGAGCAAGTGAACTGACTACTCATCTTCATTTATGGTTTGGCAATGTATGCTTTTAATTCATAATATCTAAATCCCATTGGATTTGTTCACAATGTAGTGCTCAAATTCTAATCTCTTAGATAGATTATGAAATTAGCTATTGTCAGCCATAGGTTCCATGAGAGCAATTAAAAATATTTTTGTTTTGGGTAGAAGCACAAATTACCTTCCATAGCTCTTATTTGCTATACCTCTAATATTACAAGCAAGGATGTTATCCAATAAAAGTCATTTGTTATGACATTTAAGAAAATCAAGCACTTCTACAAATCTTACTCAAACTAAGATGCCTCTTTAACAATTTTTAATATTTCTCTTCAAGTGCCTACTCTAAATTAGATT
The DNA here is from genome assembly GCA_023846275.1 of Vanilla planifolia. Classification (NCBI taxonomy): domain Eukaryota; kingdom Viridiplantae; phylum Streptophyta; class Magnoliopsida; order Asparagales; family Orchidaceae; genus Vanilla; species Vanilla planifolia. The sequence continues at coordinate 176,993 of JAIUJO010000097.1, forward strand.
GAAATCTTCCTCTTTAGATTACATAAGATGAGAATTTCTAGATCATTTAAGCTAGACTTTGCTAAAATAATAAAATGATTGCTCCTTGTTAATTCATTAAAAACTTGGTTTTCCTTAAGCATATGCTAATTATACTAAAAACTAAGTTTGCTAAACCATTTGTGACTTTTTATACTTCTTCCTTGTAGTGGGACCATTTCATAATGGCCCAACACTTTTTCATAGAACATCCCTATCTAAAATGAAACTCTCAGAATGTAGTGACTTTTAATTTAGAATGTTGCCTATTTCATAAATAATGGCTTACTGAGATTATATTCATTCACATTTGTTAGTGCTTATTTTTTGTTACATATTTGCTGAAATTTTATTTTTGTTGTTTAATAGAAGTGTAACTTTGGCCATAGAAATTGATTTAATAATAAACATATCATATTGAATTTTTTGACATAACCTATTTGAGTTTCAAAATTTTTTTTATCTTGATTTATCTAGGTAATTCCTTCACTAGATCATGTTCAATAGACATCTTGTTTATGCTTAATCTAGTTTGGTTTATAGTAGATGTTGTCACTTGTATATGAGTTTTTACTAATTGCTAAGAAGTGCAAAGCTACCTCATTGAGAAACTCTAATCAAACATAAATTAGAGCTATTGTTGATTCAAACAACAGTTATGTCAAATATTATTTTCTTAAAGTCACTCATGTTCTATGCTTGGTGATGACAACATCTCATATAATCAATCAAATTTAATTAGTAAATGTTAGTTATCCTAAAATGATACCTTTTAGTCATTAAAAATCTTTATTTTCTTAAATGCCACTACCCATATTTAGAAAAATGTGTGAAAATTTCTTCATTAATGCAAGCCTTAATGGTGTATCAATTATGTTAATTTTTTCTTCTTCAAAAATAATTTTTTGTTGACCAATGATGGTTCTTTTTTGTGTATCAATTCTTTTAATTTTTCCCTGTTTAAAAATAATTTTTTGTTGACCATTGATGGTTCCTTTTGGTTGATGCAAACAAATGAAATGTTTGCTGCCTAGCAAACAACTTCAACAAATGAATGGTTGAGAGAGGTGAGGACCCTTAAACTTACAACAAAGACTCCACCATACGTAGCAATTAAGATATTCATCGATACTATCACTGCCTATCCATCACAACCATCGACCATTTAATTATTGGTTATTTATTATTGTTGCTCATGTATTCAATAGAATCTTAGAAAATGATTATTTGGGATACGAAATACTAAGTAGTCATTCCTTAAAAATGAAATAATGGTGTGCATCATAATTTAACATAATTTGCCACTATAAAATGGACAATACTCAAGCCTTCTTATATGACACATTGTCATGAGAAGATTCACTAATTCTTACATGTTTTATAATTTAACTACTTTGCAAAGAAATTGATTCATTCTATTTAGTTCGGTTAAGATTTAGCAAGGGATTCCAATCCTTTTTGGAATAATTATATGGAATGATTAATTGTTTGATTCTATAATGATGTTTCTATTATCCCATATTATCATTTAAATTTAAAAAAAATAGTTTTTCAATGGCTTTAGCTTATACATTTTATATATTCCATGTAAATTAAGAGTGCTTTAATAGCCCTACCAAGTAGCCTCCAATCACACAAACACAACCTATAGGGCCTTGGTTATTTCTAGTTAGTCCAATGGAATTTAATTTTTCTAACTCCACTACTAGGGAGGTCTATTGAACCACTTTTTTCTATTATTCAACTAATCTAAGAAAACTAATGAAGGCAATGCATATTTTACCACTTTTTGACCTATTGAAGAACTTTACATAATTAAGAAACGTTTTAAAATTCATCTGCATTATGTTCAACTTTATTAGGAAAATCACAGGGAATATTTTCTCATTGAAGTATTTTGAACTTTTATCTTGTAGATTTTACAACATATGAGAGAAGGGAGAGCAAGAAATTCTTAATAGCTATTGAGTTTGTGTGAGTACACTTCAATCTTTGTAAAAGCATTTTGTGAATCATGATGTTGGCTTTGTTTAATGCCAAGATTCATTACTAAGGGTTTCCATGAGGTTCATCTAAGAGTCCCTGTAAACACAAAAAGTGCATTTGTCAATAAATTGAAATTCAACTTCCTTAAGTTGTTATCAAAAGATAATTAGATATATAGGAAATTCCACATTAATAGAGATATTTTAGAAGGTTGATAATTATTCTACTTTTTTATGACTTATGAATAAGCCAATTAATTAACTCTAAGATTATCCCATCTTGAATTCATAGTGAATTTACGATGCTTAGTGAGGGTCCAACATTTGTTGCCATAATTATCTATTTTGTTCCAAGTATCACAATATACAAAAGTAGTTAGATGGTTCTTCATTTTTTATTCCAAGTCATTAAGCATGCTACACACATTTTCTATAATGAAACTTACATCTCAAGTATGTAAAATAAATAATGTTTCTGGTGCATAACTTTTAAAAAAACTTTATGATATATACATTCAAAATGATATTTATATGAATTTTATTGAGAGTACATCTTCCAATAAGCCCTGACCCTTTTCTAGTCAATATAATCTCTATTGAAAGACTAAGGTTACATTCACTTAATGGTAGTAGGAAAGGAATTTAGAGAGCTACTACAACTTTCATTCAAATTTCATTTTAAAAATGTTAAAAAGGTGTACGAAAGCACGTAAAATTGATCAAAACTTGATAAGGTTGAATAAAGAGTGCTTTAGCATGGTCTCAAACATGTTTTGGCTAATGAGACACTTCTCTCTCTTCTTGTGAAGTTGGGGTTCAAGAATCTGGAGGAGATTCTACTGGGCTTTCATTGTCTTGATGTTCCTTTTGTCAAAACAAAGATGGCATGATTTCAATTTAAGTATGGTCAACCTTTGGGTTCATATCTAGCCATTTTTCAATCTCTGTCGACCCATAAAATGGATAGACTTAAGGCAATTTACTCACTTTTTACAAACCTGATTGGGGTTTGGCTCCCACATGCCCATGGATAAATTGCAGGTTAAATATCAATTCCACATTCTAACCAATTGGGAGAGCATCAATTGATTCTTCTTTGGGAATGATTCATCCCTTCCCGAGTAATAACATAGAGGTAAGGTAGAAAGGTACATTTGTTAAATAATTTAAAAAGAAATAAGATAGCAATAATTATGAGTTGTTTAGAATTATTTTCAATGTATTACATAAAAGAATAAGAGAAAAGTTACACTAATGTTGGATTATCTTAATAATTAACTTACATCAATAGTACTAAATATTACTTTGAAACAAATTTTAACAAAATAGAAAATATAACATTATAGAACAGTGCAAAAACTATAGTACAAGTACAAATACCTAAAAAAAGAAAAATTAGAAAAATTGAAATATATTATAAGTAATATGTATAAAATATCAATAATTTATGATTCAAAAAAGAATATTCATTAAAAATATTCATAAGAAATAAAAGCTTTATAACTTACATAAAGTGTATGAATAATAAAAAATAATAATATATAAATTATGTGAATTCATTGCATATAATAATAGAATTAAGTTTTGATAGTAAAATTGAAAAAATGAGATAAATTATATGCGAAAGAAGCACCATAGGATAGTAAGATAAAAATTGGACACAAATAGAAATTCCATGCAAAGCATGCCAATTCCCTAAAAAAAATTTTAGAAAATTATGAAAAAGAAGTTTTTGTTGATTAGAGCTCATTTAGATGAGACTAATTATTTTTCTCTCGTATCAATCTAACCGCATTTAAAATTACATTAAATTATTAAAAACATTAAAATAAATAAGAATAAATTATTATTTAAATATTTAGTAAATATATAATGAAACTTAAGAACATTAGTTGAAGTAATATAATGTAATAAAAACATAGTAATGTAATGGTGACACGACATTAGTGTCATAGTTTTATAGTAATATAATATTATCAAAGTTAAAGATTTAAAGAAACAAGATAAATTTTGTAAGAAAACTGCATTCAAAATATAAGGACATCGAGTACAATTTCCTTGTTCATCAAATAAGCTACAAATTGAAATTTGTCATAAAATTTTCCAAAACATTAAAAAATAAAAATATTTAAAAATATATAAAAAAATTATTTAGTTAATTTGATCTCATTGAGATGAGTCCAATCATGTTGTCCTATATCGATAGGACCTCATTGACATTATAGCAAATTTCTAAGCAAAATAAACATGAAAAATAATAAATTATCATTTTTTACTTTTATCAAATATATAACAAAGTTAAAATAAGATAAATTAATTAATATATTATAACCTAATCACACATTATAATGATAACATAAGAGTTGAGTTAGTGTTCCATGGTAACAATATCAATTCAAAATGTAAACTTTTGAAAAATGATAGAAATTGTAGGCTATGTTTCATTTGATCATACCAAGAAAATTGAGTGTGACATCCTTGATCATAAAAAATGTATAAATTAGTTGTCTCATAAAGTAATTAATAACAAAATATTTAAAAATATTTAAAATGCATTATTTAGATTAAGCCCATTACAACGAGTCCAATGACATTAATTTCATATCAATCAATCCTACTTATAAATTTTTATGATGTACTAAAATAAATAATTATAAATATTAAAAAATTTTCATTATAATACAAAGAAAATATATATTATAGTTAAAAAGTGATAACTACGATGATGTACTATGACAACTTGATGCGACATACACATCACATCTGAGGAGATTTAAGGTTGAACTAAAATACAACCAAATCAATGTAAGTTTGAAAAAATTGATAAATTTTACACGAAAGTTGCTTTTCAAAACACCAAGAAGATCAAGTGTAAGTCTTTTAAACATGAAATTTGTTGAAAATAAAAATGTCTTATAACATATTCCAAAAGTATAGAAACTAAGATATTTAGAACTATTAAAAAAGTATGTTAAATTAGATATAGCAAAATGAGGAGAATCTAATGATGTTTAGTTTTTCTCTATTAGACCTAGTTAAGATTTCTTGTGAATTACCAAAATAATAAAAAAATAACTAACAATAAATTATTTTTTAATATTTTGAAAATATTTATTATTACTAAAATTAGATAAATTGAAGCAATACGATTTAATCAATTCAAAATGATGTAAAGGACAAATGAGAGTAGAATTAGAGTTTTAAAAAAATATAACCAAATTAAAAAATATCAAGAAATGAGAGAAATTATTCTCAAAAGCTAAATTCCAAAATACTAAGGAGATTGAATGTAATATCTTCAATCATCATATTAGGTATCAATGAAAATGTCTTGTAAAGCTTGCCAAAATCCTAAATATAAAATATTTTAAAATATATAATGAATTTTTACATCTATGGAGCTTATCGAGAAAAAGTCGAACGATGCATATTTTGTCGCAAATGGACCATGTTTAAATTTTTTGTTAACTACAAAAAAGTAATAATAATAATAAATGATAATCAATTATTATTTTTCCATTAAGTAAATATATAATAAATCTAAAATAAAAAAATTGGTAGAATGTAATATAACAAAATAAATGCATTATAAAGGTCCCAATATAGGAGATTTAGTGTTATATTATAATATAAATAAATCAAATTAAGTAATTTAATAAATAAAATAAATTGTATGAGAAAGTTGAAACATAATACATAGATGAAGTGTAGCTTCATTAATCAAAATATTTGTATGAATTAAAGTGACTAGTACAATATGTTAGAATCCTAAAATATAAATTATTTAAAAAATAAGAAAATGAATATTTAATTGGGTAGAGCATGTGAGGACAAGTCCAGTGATGCTTGTTTCAACTCAGTTACACTTGTTTTATTAACTACAAATTTGTAAATGAAACAAGTGTAAAGTACAATTAAGTGTTATTTTAATTTTATGCTAGTATATGATAAAGCTAAAATGTGACAAGTTAAGGAAATGTAATCTAATGAAATCAAACTAAATTATGGTTGCAAGAGAGGAGAAATAGAACCTCAAAATAATATAAGCAAATCAAAGCAAAAACTTTGAAAAAAAGCGAAAAATGGTGTAAGAAAGTTACATTCTAAGATTCAAAGGAGAATGAGTGTAAAATCGTTGATAGTCAAGTCAAAATCAAGTATGAATCAATTTGTCTTTTCAAGTGTGCAAAAGCCAAAGAAAAAATATGTATAAAAATTTAAAAATAAATATTAAATGGATAGAGCTTAACAAGATAAGTACAACAACATTTGTTTCATGTTGTTTATAGTCTCTATAAATTGCAAATAAAAAATACACATAAATAATAATAAAATTTTAATTTTTTATCACTAAAAAAATATATTTTAAGGTTGAATAAAAATAAAATAAAATAATGTAATGCAACTAAATAAAAGTATTTTAAATAAAACCTGAGAGGTCAATTAAAGTCAAAAACTAACACTACAATATCAAAGTTAATGATTTTAGGAAATTTGATAAATTTTTTTAGAAAGTTGCATTCAAAGTTTCTAAAGTGATGTATAACATCCTTGATAATCAAATAAGTTACTAATAAAAATGACTTTTAAAAAATGCTGTAAATTTAAGAAATAAATTATTTTTAAAAATACAAATTAATATTTATTTGGGTGAAGCTCATCAAGATGAGTCCAAAGAAAATAATAATAAATATTAAAAAATAATTATTTTAATAATAAATAAATATAAACAAATAAAACAACTAGCAAAATTTTGGCAATGTCAAATATCAAATTTAAAATAATATAAATGCCTCACAAGAGGATATTTAATGCTAAAAAGAGTAACATAAAAATGTCAAAAGAAAATATTTTAAGAAATATGTTAAATATTATGAGAATGTTGGACTCAAAGACAGTAAGATAGACAGGTATAACATTCTCAATAATAAAATTTACCATGAATCAAAATGACTTGTAAATGCAATAAAATCTAGAAAAAAAAAATTTCAAAAATATTAAAATAATTATTTATTTTTATAGAGCTAATTAGGACAAGTTTAACAACATTTATTTTTTCTCGATTGAACTTTATTTGGAAGTGCTTTCAATTGCCAAACTAAACATGCATAAAAAAAAAGAAAATTGTTTTTTAAAACATGATAAAAATTGACATATTGTAATGTAACCTAATACAAAAGATGTAAAGGTCACATGAGGCAAGAATTTGATTTTCATGGTAATATAAAAAGATCAAGGAAAAAATGTTTGGTAAATGACATAAATTGTATCAGAAACATACGTTCTAAAATGCTAAGCAGATTGAGAGTAATACCCTTAATTCCCAAATTAGGTATAAATCAAAACATCATGTATGGTATTTAAAAGCCCAGAAAAAATAGTTAAAATTATAAGTATTAATATTTAGCTAGTTAGAGACTTTGAGATGAGCTCAACAATCTTTTTTTTGCTCCATTAAACATCAAAAGGAAAAATAGTGAATTTCCAAAGTAAATAATTGTGAAAAATAATAAATTATTTGTTTAATATCAATCAATATATATTAAAGATAAATATGATAATATATGGCATTTAAAATAAAAAAATCTAAATAGTCTGAAGCATGCATTGCATGAAAATAAGAATTTTATAGCAATATGACAAAAAAAATCAAAAACATTTTAAAAATGAGGTAAATTAAATGAGAATGCTAAATGAAGATATAAATAAGATCGAGTGTAGGACCTTGATTCCAATAAAAAATCAAAATTAGTCATAAAATAAGCTGAAGCCCTTAAAATAAAATATTTTTAAAAAATAAAAACAAGAATGTTTAATTTTATAGACCTCTTTTTGACTTGTCCAATAATATTTCTTTCTCCCTCGTCAATCTTCTTTAGTTATTATGAGTTACCAAAGTAAACAAAAATTAAAAAATTGTTTATTTAATAATAAGAAAATAAATTTTAAAAAGAAATGAATTAAACTAAAGTAATGTAATACAACCAAATCAAAGTGATGCAAATACCACACAAGAGGTAATTTTGAGTTATATTGTAAAATAACCAAAACAAAATGAACAATTTGATGAAATAAGATAAATTATAAAGATATGTTTGCATTCTAGAATATTAATGAGATATAGTGTAGCATCTTTGCTTGTTAATTTAAGTACAATTGTAAATGACTTGTAAAACATTACAAATTCTTAAAAAGATGCAATACCTATAAATATTAATATGAATATTTAATTAGACAATGCTTGCTAATATTAGTCCAAGTCCCTTTGTTTAGTCTTAATCTGACATCAATTGTAATTACAACGAATATTTAATGGGATAGTAAATTAATATTTTATTATCAAATAGTACTTATTACCACTAAAAAGAGACAAACTAAAGCACAATAACACAAATAAATCAAATACATGAATAGGTTATATAAGGGGAGAATGAGAGTTCCATAGCATCAAAACAAAATTTAATAATAAAATTGAAAAATTGAGATACATTATTTATGTGAGTTGCATGTCATGATACTTAGGAGACTAAGTGTAATATTCTTAATCATCAAAACAAGAACGAATAAAAATACCTTAAAAAATAAGCCACTTCCCTAGAAAATAAAATATTTAAATATTTATAAATGAATTTTTAATTTAATTAAGATCATTGTGATGAGCAAACAATAATTATTCCTCCTTGAGTGGACACAGTTTGGAATTATAGTGAATTACCAATTTTAATAATCCTAAAAAATAATAAATTATTTTTTTAATATTAGGTAAATATTTATTAATGTTAAAATAAGATAACTTTAGTTAATATAATATAACAAAATAAAGGCAATGTAAAGAACACTTGTGTAGACAATTAGTGTTCCTTTTGTCGTATAGATAAATCAAAGAAAAAAATTGAAAAAATAGTATAATTCACACGGTAGAGTTACATTCCAAAGAATAATAGTAATTGGGTCTATAACTCTCAATTTTAAATTAGATTAATGTTAAATTTTTTATAAAGCATGTGAAAGCCCTACAAAAAAATAATTTTTTAAACAAAAAAAAAAATTAATATTTAAGTAAATAGAGCTCATTGAGGTTACTCTAATAACTTTTTTATTCTCTATTGGATGAAATTTAGAAATATTATGAATTACCTATTTAATTAAACATAAATAATAATAAATTATTTTTTAATATTCAATAAAATGTAATACAACTAAAATTAAATTAATTGAAGTGACATAATATAACAAACAAAAATGATGTAATGGGCACAAGATTAGAGAATTAGAGTTTCTTTGTAATACAACCAAATAAAACATAGGAATTTGAACAATTCATATTTGGAAAAGTGATATTCAGAGAAACTAAGGAGATCAAATGTAACATCCTCCATGTCAAATGAGGAACGGACTAAAATATCTCATAAAGCATGCCAAAACCCTTGATAGAAAATATTTCAAACATATAAATGTAGATTTTGTTAGATAAATCTCATCTAGTTATGTATAATGGCCTTTGTTTTACCTTTATCATGCTTCATTTCTAATTACTCTAATTTACAAAACTAAATAAGCATAAATAATAATAAATTATTATTTTAATATAAAGTTAATATATATATCAAATTTAAAATAAGGCAAAAATTAAAAAATTTTAATTTGACCAAAAGAAAGAAATGTAAGCATCATATGATAAGATGTTTAGATTTACAAAGAACTATAACTAAACAAAATAAAAAAGTTTAAAAATTAGATAAATTATTTGAGAAAATTCATTCAAATGACATTTTTCTTACTCAATCAAACTTTGTTAAGACTTTTATGAAATAAAAAGTAAGAATAAACATTATAAATTATTATTTTTTAGTAATTAAGTGCATATCAAAGTTAAATATAATAAATTGAGCACATGTAATAACATTAGACATAAGTCATAATTATGTAGAAAAGAAATGAGATTTAAAGCTACATTTAAATAAAACTAAATCATAGCAAAAGCTATAAAATTTAGGAGATAAACTATGTGGAAAAGTTATTTTCAATTAAGGAGATCTTGTGTCACATTCCCATTTGCCATACCATATGGGAATCTATAAATTATTATTTTTGTGTTAAGTTAAAAATATATTAAAGCTAAAATAAGATAAATTAATGCAATGTTGTCTAAAAAAATCCTAGAAATATAAAGGTTATATGTTTGAAAAATTTAGCTTCATAGCAATATAATAAAAACGGTATAAACTTTGAAAAAATGAGAAAAACTATGTGAGAAAGCTTCTTTCAAAGATACTTAGTTAATTGAGTGTGAAATCATTGATAATCAGATTAGGTGTCAATTGATATACCTTGGATAAGTTATGAAATAGCTACAAATTAAAATATTTAAAATTAGAAAATTTAATATTTAAGTAGATTGAGCTCGTTAACACAAGATTAACAATTTTTGCTTCCTCTCAAACAATCTTATTTGCAATTTTTGTGAATTACATATTTCAAAAATCATAAATAATAATAATTTACTATTTTAATATTGAATAAAATATATTTTAATTCTTAATTATGGTTGAACAAAGCAATGTAACATAACTTAATCAATGTGATGTAAAAGTCATGTGCAAGGAGGTTAGAGTTATAAAGTAATATTATTAAAAAAAGTTAATTATAACAAGAGATGAGATATACTGAATTGTATTATTACACTACAAGAAACTAAGAAGTTTTTGTGTAACAACTTCAAAAATCAAATTTGTTGTGAATGGAAACAACCAGTAAAGCTTGCTAAAATATTAGTAAATAAGATTTTTAAAAATATACAAATGGATATTGATTTTGAAATAGCTTAATATGATGATTCTAAAGGTGTTTATTTCATCTCATTCGTACCATTTTTAGAGCTATAGCAAGTTACAAAATTAGAGAAAACATAAATAATAATAAATTATTATATAAATATTAATAAAAATAATATAAAACAAAAATTACATAAATTTAAGTAATGTAAAATAACAAAAAAATAATGTAAATTTCACACTATAAGAGAGTTAGAATTAAGTAGTAATATAACAAAATGAAAACAAAATATTTTCCAAACATAAGATGAATTTTATTAGAAAGTGCTATTCTAAGATGCTATGGAGGTCAAGCATAAAATCCTTGATAGTCCAATTAAGTATAAATTGAAATGTTTAGTAAGGCATACCTAAACTCTAAAAAATATAATATCCAAAAAAAATAAAAAGAACATATAATTTTATAGTCATAGTAAGATAAATCTAACAAGATTTGTTTCATCCAATGAGACAACATTTCAATTTACTAAAAGTTACCAAAGGAAATAAGTAGAAATAATAACAAGTTACTTTTTAATATGAGCAAACACATATTAGAGCTAAAATATGAAAAATCAAGTGGTGTAACATAATCAAATCAAGGCAAAGTAAAGGTCACATAAGATGAGAATTACATTTTTATAATAATAAAAGAACATCAAAACAAAAGGCCTATAGAAAAGAGATAAATTGTATAAGTTGCTACACAAACATACTAAGGGGGTGAATGGTAAAATCCTTAATTATAAAATTAACTTCGAATAACAATCCGACATAAATTATACAAAAACCATAAAAACACATAAAATTTTAAATTTGAATAATTAATTGGATAGAGGTCCTTGAAATAGGTTCGACGATCTTTATTTCACTTGATCGAACCTCAATGGAAATTACTAGAAATTACTAAATTGAATAAGCATAAATAAAAAAATTTATTGTTTAGTTATAAAAATATATATAAATATATTGATATAGAAATAAGAGAATGTATGATTATTCAATATAAACAAATCAAAGTGATGTAGAGGTCAAATGACATAAAATTATGGTTTCAAAAAAATATAACCATGTTAAACAAAAATTTTTAAAAAACATGTTAAACTTTATTGGAATTTTACTTTCCTCTAGGAAGATCAAGTGCAACATTCTTAATTCTCAAATTAGTAATGAGTAAATGTCCCATGCAAAATGCCAAAATTATAAAAATTAAAAAATATTTACAAAATTTTAAATATAAATTAATTTTGTTTAAACTCATTAAGTTGAGACTAATGACATTTGTTTCATCTCTTTGGTCCACTTTTGAAAATACTATAAAATAATCAAACAAATAAGCACAAATAATAATATATTATTATTTTAATAATAATTGAACAAATATTAATAAAGAAATAAGATAAACAGATGAAATACAATACAACCAAATCAAAGTAGTGTAAATGACATAAAAGATTATATTTTGATTTATATTATTATATAAATTAATCAAAATGAAATGTTTTAAGAAATAAGATCAATTTTGAGGGATAGTTATATTCCAATATATTAATAAGATCAAGTGTAACATTTTTTATCATAAAATTAGGTAGAAATTAGAAATTAAAACTATTTATAAAATGTTCATACATTATAACAAATATAATGTCCAAAAATAAAAATATAAGTATTTAAAATAATCAAAATGGTTGAGATAAAGGTAGTAACATTTCCTTTCTTTTGATCTAAAATTGAATGAAATTACTATAAATTGCCATAGTAAATAATCATAAAAATAGTAAATTATTATTTTAATATCAAGTAATATATATTACCAATAAAATGAGACAAAGTGAAACACTATAATATAAATTAATCAATGAAAGAAAAATGTCACATAGGAGGAGATGAGATACCTAGAAATAAACTATGGAAAATTACATTCTATCCTGCTAAGGAGATTGATGTAACATCTTAGATCGTTAAATTATGTAAAAATTACAATGAATTGTAATGCAAGAAAAAGTTCTAAAAATTTGAAATAACTAAAAATATAAAAATGAATATTTGATTAAATATAATACATTAAGGTGAGTTAAATGATAAATACTTTGTGTTCATCTATCTTAATTTTCAATTACTGTGAGTTATCAAAGAAAATAAGCATAAATAGTAATAAGTTTTTAATTTAATAGTAAGCAATTATATATCAAAGTAAAAAAACATTAAAGAAATGGCATAATTTGCATTAGAAAATTGATCTCCAAGATATTATGAAGATCCAGTGCAACATTATCAATTATCAAATTATTTATCACAATAATTATGTTAAAAGCATTCCAAAACCTTAGAAAATAAATTATTTCAAAATATGAAAATTGATCTTTGATTGTATAAAACTTATCGATGTGATTCTGAGGACTTTTGTTTAGCCTCAATTGGACAACATTTGTAACTTTTGTGAAGTACTTGATTAAATAAGAAAAAATAATAATCTACACCTTTTTTAAATATCAATAAACATGTATTAAAGCTAAAATAAAATTAAATGAAACAATTTAATATGACCAAGTTAAAAGTAATGGCCACATGATAGGAGAATCGGGTTTTCAATGTTGGACGACTTAGTAAAAGAAAATTTTGAACAAATGGGGTAAATTTTTAGCAAATGTTCCATTCAAACATACTAATGAGATTGTGCATAACTTTCTTCATCATCAAGTTTGGTATAAATTGAAAAGAGTCATAAAGCTTGCTGAAACACATTGAAATATAACATCTTAAAATGCATAAATCAATTTTTAGTTATATAGAGCTCACCAAGGTGAGTGAAACAAATTTTTTGAGAAAAAATATATTAAAGTTAAAATAAGAATCATTCAAGTAATGTATTACACTAAAAGCACAACTTTGTTAAGTTCACACGAGTAGATGTTGTGACTTACATAGTAATATAACCAACTCAAGCATAAAATTTTGAATAAATTAGATTAATTGAACAAAAATGTTGCATTCTAATATACCATGGAGATATTGTATGCGTTCATGAACATCAAATAAGCTAAAAATTGAATTATCTTATGAATTGATACCAAAACACTAGAGAATAAAATATTTAAAAACATAGAGAGAAATATTAATTTATTATTTTGTTATCAAGCAATATATATAATCAATTAGATAAGATAAACTGTAATAAAAAAAAATCAAAGCAATGAAAAGGTAAAAAAAGGATAGAGTCAAAGTATTATGGCAAAATAACCAAAACTAATAAAAAAATGTGGAAAGATGAGATAAACTATACATGAAAGTTTCATTCCAAGATACTAAAGAGATTAGTTTAACATCATCAATTATTAAATTACGTGTGAATTTGAAACCCTCATAAAGCATGCAAAAAATAAAGAAATTAAAAAAATTTAATAATAAAAATTAAAATTTTATTAGATAGAGCTAATAAGGTAATTCTAATCAAATATTTGATTATTACTCCTTGATGAGACCTCGTTTTGAATTATTGTGAATTAAAAAGTTGAAAAATCTATAAATATAAAAAATATTATTTTATTATTAATCAAATATATATTAAAGTAATGTTAAAAAACAAAATTAAACTGAGATTAAACTCACATGAGATATGCATTAGAGATTCATAGTAATATAATAAAATAAAATAATAAAACATTTGTAAAAATTAGATAATTTGTTTAGGAAAGTTACTTTCCAAGACATTACTATCATTAAGTGTAACGTCATCAATTTATAAATGAAGCATGAAGTGAAATATCTTATAAAGCATGCCAAAATTCTAGAAAATAAATTAACTTAAAAAAATTAAAAAAATCAATTTATTATCTCTGACAACTTATGGAGGCAAGTGAGATGACTTTTGTTTTTCTTATTCATATTATATGTAAAATTACTACTAATTACCTGATTAAGAATAAATAGTAATAATTATATTTAAATATTCAATAAACATAAAAAAAACTTTAACAAGTTTAATTGACACACTATAATATAACCAAATCAAAATAATGTAATAATCAGGTGACATGAGAACTCGAGTTTCATAGTAACACATCCATATAAAAGAAAAATGTTTGAACAAATGAGATTAATTGAATGGAGATGTTGCATCTAAAAAACTAAAAGAATAAAGTATAACATCCTCAATTATGAAATCAAGTATAAATCAAAATGTATAATAAAACATACAAAGACCCTTGAAAGTAAAATATTTCAAAATAAAATACCAAGGAGATTGAGCACAACATCCTTGATCATCAATTGTTTTACGAATCAAAATTTCTCTAAAAACATGCAAACTCGATGAAAATAAAAGACTTCAAAATATATAAATGTACAAGTAATTTGATATAACTTGTAGAGATAAATCCAACGATGCCTGTTTTGTTTGAATTGGACCTCTTTTGGGATTACTATAAATTTCATAATTAGATAAGAATAAATAATAATTAATTATTAATCAAATACAAACTAAAAATATATTAAAAATAAAAATGTGATATCCTAAAAAAATAATATAAATAAATCAAAATAATGTAACTGTCACATGAGAGTTGATTTAAAGTTTCAGATATATAGCTCCATCAAAGTGAAAATTTAAGGAAATAAAATAAATTGTATAAGAAATCTAAATTTAATGATATTACAAAGATTTATTGTAACATTCCTCATCATCAAATTAGGTATGAAATAAAATATCCTGTAAAACAAAACAAAACCCTAAAATATTAGATTGATCTAGTATATATGAGCCCAACTTGATTTCTTCTTTTTGATTGAACCTCATTTTAAATTTCAAATAATATCAAAATAAGTAAATATAAATAATAATAAATTATTATTTAAAAATATAATACATATTTTTTTGTACAGTTTAATAAATTGAGGCCAAGTAATATAACTAAATTTTAGCAAAGTCAAGGTCACATTAGAATAGATCTAAACATAATTTGTAAAAACCCCAAATCAAGGTTAAAATTTTGAATAAATTAAATATTACAAATTAGTTGACTTCCATGATATGAAGGATATAGTGTAACATATTCAAACTTTGCAATTTTCTTGAATTAAAATGTCATATAAGGCATGCAAAAACCATAGATAATAAAAGATTTTAAACAACCATAAAAATGAATAAGTTTTGATATAGTTTGTTAAGAGAACATAAACAACACTTATTTTTTCTAGATCTGATCTCAAACTGAAGTATTATGAGCTATTATTGTAAATAAGCATAAATGACATTGTATAACGAAAAATAGTGTTCTAAGATACTTATAATATTGACTGCAACAACCTCGATGGTTTAATATAGTAAGAATTGAAATATTAGAAAATAAAATATTTGAAAATGCATGCTAAAACTATAGAAAATAAAATATTTGAAAAGAAAAAAAAATTTAATCAAATACATCTGATGGAAAGGAGTCTAATGAAGCCTATTTTGTCTCAATTGAACCTTACTTCGAGTTATTACAAATTAATAAAATTAATTAGAGATAAATAATAAAGGTTTATCGCTTAACTATTAAATAAATTGTTTTAAAATTAAAATAAGATAAATGGAAGGAGTTTAATCTTGGTAAATCAAAGCAATATAAATGTCATAAGGGTGAAAAAATAAGGCATCATAGCAATATAACCAAATGAAAGCAAGTCATTTAAAAAATTGAGATAAATTGTAAAAAAATGTTGAACTTAAAGACATTAAGAAAATTTAGTGTAATCCTTGAACATAATATAAGTTACAAGTATGCATGACTTATAGTTAAAAACCCTTGAAAAATTATATCGATGACATAAGTTCCACGGTGACTATCTTATCACGATCAAGCCTCATTTTAAATACTACAAAAAATAAATTTTAGCGAGAAAAAAATAATAAACTAATACTTTAAAATTTAATAAATATATTTAAGTGTTAAATGAGATAAATAGAAGAAATGTAATAAAACTAAATCAAGGCTTTATAAATGTCACATAGAAGGAGATTTTGAGTTACAAAATAATACAACCAAATCGAAGCGAACAATATGATGAAATAAGAGAACTTTTATAGGAAAGTCACATTCTAAGACAATAAGGTGATCGAGCATAACATCATTAAAGTTCAAATCCCTTGTGAATCAAAATGACTCATAAAGTATGCTAAAAAAGAAAATAAATATCTAAAAATATATAAATAAATATTTATTTGGATAGAGCTTGATGAGATGATTCAAATGAAATTTATTTTGTATCGATCAAACGATGTTTTGAATTACTATGATGCTCCAAAGTAAGCATAAGTAATAATGAATTATTATATTAATGTTAAAAATATTATTAACAAAAATGAGATAAGCCTAACCAACATAAAATGACTAAATGAAAGAGATGTAAAGGTCAAACTATTGGAGAATTAGAGTGAAAAAATGACATGACTAAATTATGGAAAAATATTTTAATAAATAAGACAAATTATATGGGTTAGTCATACGACATCTCACCAATGAGATCAATTATAATATCCTTAATAGTCAAGTTTCGTATGAATCAAAATATCTCATAAAATATGTAAAAAACACTACTAGATAAACTATTAAAAAATGCTCAAAAATAATATTTCTTTAAATTGAGCTTGTCAAGATAAATCTAATAATTCTTATTTCTTTTAAATTGTTCCTCATCAAATAAGTACAAATAATTACAAATTATTATTTTAATGATAAGAAAATATACATTAAATCTCTAATATGATAAATTCATGAAATGTAATACAACCAAATAAGGTAATGTAAAGATCACACAATGAAAAATTTGACTTTCATTATAAAACAATAAAATAAAAGTAAAAAATTTCAAGAATTAAGATAAATTATGTGAGAAAGTTGCATTCCTTTATATGAAGGACTCGAGGGTAACATCTTTCATTATCAAATTAGTTATGTATGAGAATGCCACCTAAAACATGTTAAAACTCTTTATAACAAAATATCTCAAAATGTAAAGAAGAATATTTAAATGGATTGAGCTCATTGAGACGAGTACAACATTATTTGTTTTACTCAATCAAGCCTCTATTAGTAGTACTATTTATGAAATTAAATAGACATAAATAATAATAAATTATTATATTAATATCAAACTATATATATTAAATTTAAAATAAATAATGTAGAAGCAAAGAAATATAAAAAAAATCAAAGAGATTTAAGGGTTACGTGGCATGAATATTAATGTTTCATTTTAATATACAAAAATAAAATAAAAACAAATAAAAAAATGAAATAAATTATATAAGAAAATTTTATTCCAAGATACTCACATCACTGAGTATATCATCTTTGATCATCATATTAGATATGCATCACAATATCTCTTAAAAGAATATTTTATTTGTTAAAGCTTTTTGAGATGAGTCAAAAAAACATCTGTTTCATCTGGATAGATCTTCATTTGGAGTTATTGTGAATTACCAAAATAATCAAACACAATAATAAATTATTATTTTAATAATTAGCAAATAAATATTAAAATGAAAAATATGCTAAACTAAAGTAATGTGACATAACGAAATCAAAGTAATGTTTTGTTATACAAGAGAAGATTTGAATTTACATAGTAATATAACCTAATAAAAAACATCCTCAATTTCTAAATTAGGTACAATTCAAATTGATTATAAAAATGTGCTGATGCAATGGAAAATATGATATCTAAAATTATAAATACGAATTTTGATTTGTATTTTGATTTGTATAGAGTGAATCGAGAACAATTAAACAATATTTGTTTCACTATGACTGAACCTCTTTTGATGTTACTATGAATTACCAACTTTAAATTAAAGAAATTTAGGGATGTTAGTGTAAACAAATTTATATGAAATAATGGTCACATGAGTGCAAATTTAAATTTGTATAGAAACATAACAAAATTAAGCTAAAAAATTAATTGAAATTTAATAAATTAAATGAATAAGTTAAATTACAAGATACTAAGGACATCAAGTGAAATACAACTAATCATGAAATAATGTATGAATTCAAATACCTCATAAACTTTGTTGAAACTTACAAAATATAATATCAAAAAAATTTAGAAATGAATACGTAATTTGATAATTCTCTTCAATATGCCTTCGACGACATTAGTTTCATATATCTTGAACTTGATTTGAAGTTTCTATTGACTACAAAAGAAAATAAGCATGAAAATTATAAATTACAATTTCAGTATTAAGAAAATAAATGTTGTTGTTTGGCTAAGTGAAACATGCTTGATTGTCAAATTAAGTATGAACCAAAAATGCTTCGTAAAATGTGCAAAAGCCCTAGATATTAATATATTTTAAAAAATATTCAATTGAATAGAGCTTATAGAGACAATTTTGTTTCGATCTTAAACAATCCTATTTTCGAATTATTATAATTTACAAAATTAAATAATCATAAATAATAACAAATTATTATTTTATTAATAAGAAAATAAATATTAAATTTAAAATATAATAAATTAAATTAATGTAATATAACTAATTCAAAGTGATGCAATTGTAACATGAGAGAATGTTTTGCATGACATAGTAAATAAATGAAATAAAAGCAAGAAATTTAAGGAAATAAGAAAAATCATGAGGGAAAGTTGTATTGAAAGATGTTAAGGAGATTTACCATAACATCATACATCATTAAATGAAGTACAACATAGAAAGACTCACAAAACATTCTAAAATCATAGAAATTGTAGCATGTGAAATAAAACTTTTTAATATTCATTTGGATAGTTCTAATTGAGATGTGTTAAACAATGTTTTTTCATCTCATTCAAAGCACGTGGGAGTTATTTGAACCACCAAAACAATTATCATAAATAATGATAAAATTATTATTACTATGTTAAAGAAATATATGTTAAAGTTTACTTGTGATCAATTTAATGAATCTAATGTAATCAAATAAATGTTATGTACATATAAAACTAAAGAAGATTTAGATTTACATAATAATATATCCAAATCAATGTGAAAAATTTGAAAAACGATGATCAATTGAATAGGAAAGTTACTTTCAGTGAGACTAAGGAGAACGAGAAGAACATCATTGATCATCAAAAAAGGTATAAATCAAATAAACTAAAATACTATGTGAAAATAAAAAAATATTTAAAAATTTAAAAATTTAAAAATTTAAAAATGAATTTATAATTAGATAAAACTCATTAAGTAGAGTCCAATGACATTTACTTTATCTACATTAGATCTCGTTTAGAGTCACTACAAATTACCAAAATAAACAAAATAAAATAAGAATAAAGTCACATTTTAATATTACTTATATATATATATATATATATATATATATATATATCATAACTTAAATCAGATAAGTCGAAGCAATATAATATAACTAAGTCAAAATGCATAAAAAAGTCTCATAAGAAGAGAATTAAAGAAATATATTTATTTGAATAAATCTAAGCAAAATCTTCAATGAAATAAGATAAAAATTGTAATAAAGTTACATTCTAAGATATTAAAGAGATCAAGCATAATGTTCTTGATCTTTAGATCAGATACTAATCTAGATTTCTCATAATGCTTGCAAAAATCTTACAAAATAAAATCTTTAGAAGCTATAAAAATTAAAATTTAGTTAGATACTACCCATCGAAATGAGTCTAAGGATATTTATTTTGTCAAATTCAAACCTCATTTTATGATTGCTATGATTTACTAAAGGAAATATGTTTAAATAAGAATGATTATTTAAATATTAAATACTTCTATATTAAGCTTGTAATGGCACAAATTGAAGCACTATAATATGATGAAATTGAAGACATGTAGTGGTCACGTAAGAGGATAATTAAAGTATCATAGTAAAACAACCTAATCAAAGTAAATAATCAAGAAATTAAAAATTTATATTTAATTCATATTAAAATAATAATTCAATATTAATTATGCTAATGTTTTACAAATTCATAGTAACTTTAAACGAGGTCCAACTAAGATTAAATAAACATTGTTTAACTCATACCAATAGACTCTATCAAATAAAATAATCATTTTTATATTTTAAAATATTTTATATTATAGAATTTTTTGCATGATTTACAAAATATTGAAGTAAAATTTTATGATTGATGATGTTATACTTGATCTCCTGAAGATTCTTGGAACAAAGCTTCCTCACATAATTTATAGCACATATTTAAAATTTTTAGATTGATATAGTTATTTACTATGTAACCTCAAATATTCTCTAATATGACTTTTATATCATTTTGATCTAACTATAATACATTACTTCAGTTAATTTATTTCCATCATTAATTTATATATACTTAATGTAAAATTTTTAATTCATTATTATTTATTCTTATTTACTCTGGTAATTCCTATAAGTCTAAATATTTTATATTTTCTTGGATGAGCCTTATCTATTAAAGTATTCTTTTTAAAGCTTTAAAACATTTTATTATATAAGGTTATCCCACTGATTATAATTCTTTTGGAGTAATATTTATTTTGAAGATTTTGGATGTTGTGCTCAACCTCTTTTGTGTCTTGGATGCAACTAGCTCATATAATTTATCCCATTTCTTAAAATTAATCACATTTATGTGGATGTACTAAACTATAATTGCAATTCTCATCTCTTGTGACATTTACATCGATATTATTTAGTTATATTGAGTTTCTTAAATTTATATCATTTTAGCTTTAATATATATAAATATATTTATTTAAATTAAAAAATTATTTATTATTATTTGTGCTTAACTTCTTGTTAATTTGTGGTATTTTCAATTGAGGTCTAATAAAAAATTGTCGTAGGCCTCGACACATTAAGGTCTATCTAATTAAATATTCTCTTTTATTTTTAAATATTTAATTTTTTAGGGTCTTCTTATTTTCTTATTAGACAATGATTCATATATGATTTGATGATGAAGAATGTTACACTCAATCTCAATAATTCCTTGTAATGCATCTTTTCTATAAAAAGTATCTTACTTGCTTCAAATATTTTTTCTCTAATTTGGATATTTTACTATGAAATTCTAACTATCAAGTTTTATTTTACATCAATATGCTTTATTTATATTACATTATTTTAATTAATCTCATTTTAGCTTTAATATATGTTTACTTAGTGTTGAAATAATTTATTACTATTTATGTTTAGTTACTTTGATAATTCATAGTAATTCTAAACAAGATTTGATTGAGACAAAAGAACTATCCATGGACTCATATCGATGACCATTATCTAATTACATATTTATATTATATTTCCAAATATTTCAATTTCTAATGTTTTACATGTATTAGAAGTCATTTTTATTAATGAATGATTTGATGAATTAAGATGTTACACTTTATAACCCTAGTATGTTAGAATACAACTTTCTTAAGCAATTTTTTTAATTTCACGAAAATACTTTATTTGATTTGATTGCATTACTATGTAATTCTAATTCTTTTATCTTCTGGCCTTAACATTGGCTTTTATTTGGTTATATTACCTTGTCTACATTTATTTCTTTTCAACTTTAATATATACTGACTTAATATTGAATTAATTTTTTATTATTGTTATTGTTATTTATTTTATTAGTTCATAGTAATTTCAAATGAAGTTTGATATAGAAAAATCAAGCGTCATTGGACCTACCTTATTGGACTATTTTTATTTAGGAATTCAATTTTATATTTTAAAATATGTTACTTTACACAATTTTTTCTTGATTTATGAGACTGTTTAATTTGTACTTGGTTTGGTTATCAATGTTGTTGCACTGGAACTCTTTAGAGTCTTAGAATGCAACATTCTCATACAATTTATCTTACTTCAAATTTTTTAATTTTATTTAGTTAAATAGCTATATAGCTTTAAACCTTTTTTATGTGCTATTTTTATTACAATGACCTGGTTATATTACATTATTTAAATTTGTATTATTTTTATTTTAATATTTACTTAATGTTAAAAAATTATTAACAATTGTTTCTTTTAGAAATTCATAGTCAGTCAAAATGAGGTCTGATTTAGATGAAAGAAATGTTATCAGACCCTTATCGATAGGATCCATCCAAATAAATTTTTATTTTTATATTTCAAAATATTTTACTTTTTAATTATTTTAGCATTCTTAATTAGTCTTTTTAATTCATGTCTGATTTGATGATCATAGATTTTATATTTAATGCCCTTAGTATCTTAGAATGCAACATTCATATACAATTTTTCTTATTTTATTTAAACCTTTTTTGTAAAGATTCTAATATATTATAGTAAACATCTTAATCTTCACTCATGAGATCTCGACATTGCTTTTACTTTTTTAAATTACATTGATTTATTTTTTCTTAATTTTGCCTTTATCTATATTAATTTAGCACTAAAATAACAATTTATTTATGCTTAATTATCTTAATAATTCGTTGTTATCTGAAATGACATTTGATGTAAATGAAAAACTTTTCATTGGACTTCTCCTAATGAGCTTTATAAAATAAAATGATCACTTGTGTGTTTTTAAATATATTATTTCTATGGTTTAAGCATGTTTTATATGACATTGTAATTCGCATTTTATTCGAAGATCAAAAATGTTATAATTGATCTCCTTAATATTTTAGAATATAACTTTCTCATATATGTTATTTCAATTTTCAAAATTTTTACATCATTTAGTTGTATTATTATGCAGCTTAACTCTCTTATCATTTGATCTTTATATTATTTTTTATTTTGTTATGTTATATTGCATCAATATATCCTATTTTTGTTTTAATATAAATTTAGTTAATTTTAAAATAAAATTTTACTTATATTTATTTACTTTTGAAATTTGTTGCAATACTAAACATGTTTTGATAGAGATGAACAAAATGTCATTGGTCTTGTCTTGATGTGCTCTGTCTAGTTAGATATTATTTTTTATATTTTTTGAACATTTTTATTTTCTTGGATTTTGACATAGTAATATGAAATCCTTTGATTTGTATATTATTTGACTATGAGCATGATACATGAATCTCATTAATTTTATAGAATGTGTGTTTCTTAAATAATTTATCCAATTCCTTCAAAGTTTTTCTTTAATTTTGTTATACTAATGCATCTCAAAATTGACTCTCCTATTAAAATTAATTGTATTGATTTCATTTTATTACATTATTTCAATTTATGACATTTCATCAATAATTATTATATATTTAATATTAAATGAAAATTTAATCATTACTTATCATTAATCACTCTGTTAATTAATCAAAATTTCAAAGAAGTTTTGATTAAGAAAAAAGCATCATTGACTCATATAAATGCACTTCATGAATTTAAATTTTTTTTTTATATTTATGATTGAATTGTTTTCTAGTGTACAGTTAACTTTATGAGAAATGATGACTGAAACTTTATTTAATGAGTGGAAATACTACACTCAATCCCCTTAGTATTGTTGAATGCAAACTTCTTTTGTAATTTATCTCGCTTCAAATTTTTCTTGTTGATTTTGTTATGTTATTATGTTGCCCCAAATCTGATAACCTATTTCTTTTAGTACATCAAAGTAACTCCTATTGATATTTAAATGGGATCAAATAAACATCATCAAAGTAGTTCTGATGTTCTGTAAATAATCAAATGTGTATTTTGAAAAAAATAAATATTTTATTTTCTAGGGTTTTATTTTTTTATAAGATGCATAGGATTGTACTTGATTTGATTATTTTGGCTGTTACACTTGATCTCTTTAATATCTTTCAATGTAATTTTCTCTCAAACATTGTCTCTTTTTTTTAGCTTTTTCACATTGATTTTATTACAATATTATGTAACTCTAAAACTGTTAATGTGTCATTCGATAGCTTTCATTTGCTTATATTACATTGGGCAAATTTATTTTATTTCTATTTTATGATTTTTTTTACATAACATTAAAACATAATTTATTAACTTCTTTTATTTATTTTAGGAACATGCAACAATTTTAAAAGATGTTTGTTCGAGAAAAAAATATTGTTAGAGCTATATTGATGAGACCTATTCAATTAACTATTCCTGTAATATATTTAAATATTTTTTCTATACCTTAAATGTGCTTTGTATGTCACTTTTATTTGTAAATGTCTTGACAATTGATGATGTCTTATTTAATTTCCTTAGTCTTATGGAGTGGAACTTTACCACATACGTTACCTAATTTTTTCATATTTTTTGTTTATTTTTTTTATTACTATGTAAGTATAAATCTCCTCTCTTAGATCCTTTACATCGCTTCAATTTGGATATTTTATATCTTTCATTTAATCTCATTTCAGGTTTACAATATGTTTACTTAATATTTAATTAATAAATTATTTTTAATATTTATTCTTTTTTATTTTTGTATTTCATAAAAACTTGAAGCAAGGTGTTAACAAGATGAGGTAAATATCACTGGGCTCATCTCAATGAGCTCTATCCAATTCGTTTATGTGAAATTTTGATTAAGACAATATCTAACAATTGATGATTTTACATAAGTTGTCTTTAATCTTTTTAGTGTAACTTTCACAAACAATTTATTTCATTGCTTCAAAACGTTTACTTTAATTTATTTATATTACTATATAATGCTATATCTCCCCTATTATATCTTTACATTATTTTAATTTTGTTAAATTACATGGCTTTAGCTATCACATTTTAGATTTAGAATACAATTCTTTAATGTGATAATAATAATTTAT
Source organism: Vanilla planifolia (assembly GCA_023846275.1). NCBI lineage: Eukaryota > Viridiplantae > Streptophyta > Magnoliopsida > Asparagales > Orchidaceae > Vanilla > Vanilla planifolia. The sequence goes on from JAIUJO010000097.1 coordinate 202,546, forward strand.
TATCATTTTTTTATCTACAATGATAATTTGCAGTAATTTCAAGTGAATCCAATGAACACGAATACTTCATCATTGTAATTATGATGATGAGCACTATCTAATTAATTATTGAATTCCAAATTTTTATTATTTTTACTTTCTTATGTTATCACATGTTTTATTAGGCATTTTTATTCATATCTGATTTGTGATCGATTTTAACTACCATATTTTTAGTTATAATTTATAAAAAATGTTTTGATTAATAATTATCTTTAAATTATTCTTTTTGGAACTAGTTTTTTTTTATTTTTTTGAAATGTTTCATTTGATTTGGTTATGTTATAATATAATTCTAAATCTTCTCTTGTATGACTTTATGTGGTTTCATTTTGAAACATTACATTGCTTTAATTTCTTTAATGTCAAATATAATATATATTTAATTAATGGTAAGATAATAAATAATTATTATTTAATTTTTTATGCATTAAAATATTTTATTTTCTATCTTTTGGCATGTTTTATAAGATGTTTTGATTCATATTTAATTTGAATATTTCGGTTATAACACTAGTTCTCTTTAGTATCATGGAGAGCATCTTTCTAATACAATGTATTTGACCTTTTCAATTTTTTTATATTTTTTGTTAAAAAGTAATTCTAAATCTCATCTTGTGTGATAATTCATTTATTTGATATGGTTATATTAGATTTCTTCAATTTAAGTATTTTTAGCTTTAATATATATTTCCTTAATATTAAAATAATAATCTATTAATATTTATTTTTATTTCTTTTTATAAGTCGAAGTAATTCAATAATGTTCATGTGAAATGAAGAACACACCATTTGGACCGACCTTAATTGCTCTATCCAATTTATCATTAATTTTTATAATGCTAGATTTTTTTTCTTTTTTATGGTTTTGACATACTTAATGAGGCATTTTGATTCATATAAAAATTTACCAACTGAGGAGGTTACACTTCATCTTTCTAGTATCACAGAATGTAACCTCCCTATATACTTTACTACATAACTTTAATTCTTCCTTGATATGACATTTACATATCCTTTATTTTGATACTTCATGTTGCTTCACTTTACCTCAACTCTACTTTAGTATATATTAATGTAATATTATAGTAAGAAATTGTTATTATTTATTCTTATTTATTTTAATAACTCACAACATTTCCGAACAAATTCTTATCGAGATGCAGCAAATGTCGCTAAACTCATCTCCACAAGTTCTATCCATTTATTGGACATTTCATAAAATACGTTATCAGACATTTCATTTCATACATTATTAGATGATGGAGTTTGCTACACTGGATTACAATATTGTCTCATTGTCTAACTTTTCTGCATAAATTATCAAATTTCTATAAATTTTTTGCTCTCATTGGTTTATATTAGTATGTAACTTTAATTTTCTCTTATGTAACCTTACATGCCTTTGAGTTGGTGATTTTATATTAGTTTAATTTATCTTTGTTTAGCTTTAATAAATATTTAATTAATGTTTGTAGAATAACTTGTTGTAATTAGTGCTTATTATTTTTTAAATTTGTAGTAATTTTAAATGAGTATTGATAGAGTTGAAATAAATATCATTAAACACGCCTTGATTTTGTTATCATGTTATTTAACACTAATTCGCCATTCTTTTTACCATTGTGTCTTTGACTTGGTTATATTTTATTGCTTCAAATTGTTTTAATTTAGCTTTAATTACATTTACCTAAAAATAAAGTAATTATATGTTATTATTTTTTCTTGTTTACTTCTATAATTGGTAGAAATTAAAAATTCAGTTTGATTTAGATATGCCAAAAGTCATTAGAATTATCTAGATATGTTATATTTAATTAATTATTCTTTTTTGTACTTTTATATATTTTATTATCTCTTATTTTTGTATGATTTATGAGATATTTTTATTTGTGACTTAATTGAAAATAAAGATTACCACACTCGACCACTTTATTATCTTGCAATACAATTTTGTAGCAAAATTTATCTAATTCTTATCCTTTTGTTGCTTTCAATTGGTTATATAACATTTTAACTCTATGTCTCTTCTTTTTTTACCATTACATCACTTTCATTTGGAAACGTTATCTTGCTTCAATTTAAACCATTTTAGCTTTAATATGTGTTTACTTAACATTAAAAAAGTAATTTATTATTGGTATGGTTACTTAATTTAGTAATTATGTAGTATTTTCAAATGAAATTTTATTGAGGCAAAAAAATATCATTGTAGTACTCTCAATGAGCTGTATCTAATTAAATATCACTTTTAATTTTTCCTAATTATTTTATTTTAGCAAATATTACATGTTGTATATCAAATTTCTCATGTAATTTATAACATTTCTTAAAATTTTATTTTTATTTTGTTTTATTATAATGAAAATAATATTCTCCTTTCCTATCCCTTTATACTATTTTGATTTGGATAAATTATAATGAATAGAATTAACACATTTTAGTTTTTAACATATACTTACTAAATATTAAAATAATATTTCAAGTATTCATTTTTGTTTATTTAATGTGGAAATTCATAGAAATAACAAATGAGATCTATTAGAGATGAATCATACGAACCTTGATTCATTCCTATGAGGTTTATATATTTAAATATGGTTTTTTAGTTTTTTTAAAAAAATATTATTTCCATAGATTTTTGAACTTGTTACAACATAATTAACTTAGAATCTCTTGCCTGTTACATCTCTTTTGATTTGGTTATACTATATTGCTTTAATTGATCTCATTGGCAGCTCAAATATGTATTTTCCTAATTGTAAAATAACAAATTGTTTTATTTATTCATTTCTACTTATCTGGAATGATTAAGATGGACCAATGCTCGATTGAGAAGAGAAAAATGTCATTGGATTATCATGGCCAATCTCTATCTAATTAATCATTTATTTTTATAATTTTCAATAATTTTTTTAGCATTTTTTCATGTATTATGAGATTTTCATTTAAAAATGTTTTTGATGATTAGGGATGTTATAGTCAATCCCCTTAGTATCTTCAAATGTAACCTTTCCAAACAATTTATCTCATTTTCTCAAATATTTTAGTTTTATTAGTTTATATTACTATGTAACTTTAAATCTTTTCTCATGAATCCTTTATGTTACCTTGATTCGATGAGATTAAATTGCTTCAATATTTCTCCATTTATCTTTAATATCTATTTCCTTATTATTAAAAAAGGAATTATTTTTACTTACACTTATCTGCCTTAACAATTCTTAATAATTTCAAACTAGGTATGATCAAAATAAAACAAATATCATTTGTATCATCTTAATCATCAATATCTAATTAAATATTCGTATTTTATCTTTTTAAATAATTTATTTTTTATATTTTTTGTACATTCATATGATATTTTTATTTATGTTTGATTTGATAATAAAAGATGCTACACTTGATCTGCTTGTGATTTTATAAAAGAAAGTTTTGGCATAATTTATCTAATTTTATCAAATTCTTTTCTTCTAATTGGTTATATTGTTATATTACACTAAATCTCCATTTATGTCACCATTACAAAATAATGATTTAGATATACTACAATATTTCAAGTTATCTTATTTTAACTTTAATGTGTAGCTCATATCAAAATAATAATTTATTTTTGTTATGATATTAATTTTACGGATATAGGAATTCAAAGCAAGGTCCAATCAACATTATAAAATCATATTTGGACTCATCTTGATAATCTATATCTAATTAAATATTCATATTCATAATTTTGAATATTTTATTTTTTTAAGCATGCTTTACAAAATATTTTTATTTCACTTTACATGAAAATTGTGGTTGATATCAACGAATTGATTAGTATATTGGAATGTACCTTCATCATATAATTTATCCCATTTCACTTTGAATAAGTTATCTAACTATGCAATACTAATTGCCCTCTTATTTGACCTTTACAAGTCTCTGACTTAGTTATGTTACATTACATCAATTTAGCTACTTTGATCTTTAATATACATTTACTTAAGATTAGAATAATGATTTATTATTACTTTTGCTTATTTATTATTGTAATTCATAAATATTCAAATCGAGGAAAGGCTATGAGACTAAACTAGTGTTGTTGAACTCATCTCAACATGCTGTTTCGAATTAATTTATTTTTTTAATATTCCTAAAAATTTTATTTTGTAGAATTTTGTGAAGTTTTGTTAGATATTTCAAATTTTCATTTAATTGACAGTAGCTCACACTCAAGCTCCTTATTAACTTATAATAATATTTTCTCATATCATTTATCTAATTTCTTATCATTTTTCCTTTGATTTGGTGATATTAGAATGTCACTCAAAATCTGCTTATATGTGACTTTGACATCGCTTTGCTTTTGTAACATAAAATTGCTTTAATTTATCTCATTTTAATTATATATATACTTCAATTTAAAATAATAATTTATTTTTTAGTGTTATGTCATGCTCTAAAGATATTTAATTTTTTACATAATGTAATGATAGATTGATGATACACTCAAGCACCTTTGTATCTTGGAAAAGATCTTTTCCTTATGATTTCATAATTTTTTAAAATTTTTTTATTTTTTTAGGTTTCATTATTATGAAACACTAATTCTCTTCTAACATCACGTTTACATGAGAGTGATTTGGTTAAATTATATTGAATCATATTTTCTAATTTTAGCTCTAACATATATTTACTAAATATTAAAAATAATAATGTGTTATTTTTTTTACTTTCATAATTCATAAACATTCAAAATGAGCTTTGATGGTGACAAATATAACATCACTAGCTTAATGAGCTCTATCCAATTAAATATTAATATATTTTTTATTTTTTAAATACTTGATTTCCATTAACTTTCGTTGTCATTATGAGATACTTATGTTTAAATGCTTCTTATATGGCCATTACAATGCTTTTATTTGCTTTGACTTATGTAATTTGTAGCTTTAATATATATTTAATTATTCATAAAAAATAAATATATTATTATGTATTTTGATTTAATTTTGTAATATGTTATGTTTAATTTTTATTGAGAAGAAACAAATGCCATTAGACTATTTTCATTTAAATAATTTATTTTGTTGCATTTCTGTGAGCTTTTATGTGGCATTTTGATTTGTTCCTAATTAGATGATGAAGGATGTTACTCAATATCCTAAGTTGCTTAAAATGCAACTTACCCAAACCATTTGTCCCATTTTCTCCATTGTTTTACTTCAATTTGGTTAGATTACCATGTAACTCTAAATCGTTTCTCCTGTGACTATTAGGTTCCTTCTTTTTTATGACATTACATTACTTCAATTTATCTGTTTTTATGTTTAACATGTATCTTCTTATTATTAAAAATAGAATAAATTTTTTATGCATTTTTTCTTTGGTAATTCATGATTATTTCAAGTGAGGTTTGATCTTTTTCAAAAAAATATCATTGTTTCATCTTGATGAGCTTTGTCCAATTAAACATTTATTTATATCTTTCTAAGTATTTTATTTTCAATATATTTGATAGCTTCATATGACATTTCAATTCTTATTATATTTGAAAATCAATGATGTTATATTAAATCTACTTAGGTTTTTGTAATAGAACTTTCTTGTATAATTTATAAAATTTGTTAAAATGCTTTTCTATGATTTAGTTTTACTAATACATAACTTTAAATGTCCTCTTTTGTGACTTTACAAAGCTTTGATTTAGGTATATTACTTTGATTCAATTAATTTTATTTCAACTTTGATATATACTTGATATTAAAATAATAATATCTCGTTATTTATGCTCATTTTTTTCGGATTTAAAATAATTTAAAACAGGGTTCAATCGAGTGTATTAAAAATTTTTAGAGTCATCTCAATGAGCATTAACAAATTATTTATTAATTTTTATGTTTTTTAAACATTTTTTTAGGCATGCTTTACAAATGTATTTGATTGGTACCTTTTGTGGCAATAGAGCTTGTTGCCCTTAACTTACTTTGTATCCTAGAATGCAACACCCTTCTCATATAATTTGTCATATTTCTTCAATTATTTTTCATCGATTTAATAATACTACCATGTAATTTAAGTCTCTATTCATGTGACAGTTACATTGCTTTAATTTCATTATGTTTTTTCTTCAGTTTAACTATGTCATCTTTGTAATATTTTTGCTTATTGTTGCTAAAATAATTTGTTATTATTAATTTTTGTAATTTGTTGTTATTAAAAGTTTACTTTTATAGATATGAAACAAAGATTATTGTACTCAATGTAACTTGGTTTTTCATATTAAATGTTATTCATTTTTTATTCGTTAAATATTACTTATTTTATTTCTTTGAAGTCCTTTATAAAATATTTCAAATTGTACTTGATTTAATCATCAAGGATGTTTCTCTAGATTTGTTAAGGACCTTTTAATGTAATTTTATCAAATAATTTATCTCACTTCTTGAAAAGCTTCACCTATGATTGGTTCTCTTAATATGAAAGTCATAATTCTTTTATTGAATCATCAATATAACACTTTTATTTTGTTATTTTATAATGATTCAAATTATCTTATTTGATTTTTTTTAATTACATAATGTTAAAAAATAAATTTATTATTATTTATATTTGTTTTCCTTGGTAATTTGTTAAAATTTGAAGCAAGGTCAGATAGAGGTAAAATAAATGTCATTGGACTTTTTTTTGCAAGTTCCTTCAAATCAAATATTCATTTCTTTGCTTGAAAATATTTATTATTATTATTTTGCCATTCTTTTTTAGACATTTTGATTCATAACACCTATAATTATTTTTATGCTTGACTTAATTTCTTAAAATGCAGCTTTCTCATAAAAGTTACACCATTTCCTTAATGTTTCACTTCAATTCCTTTGTACCACAATGTTCTGCCAAATATCATCGCATATGACATTCTTTTATAACTTTTTTATTTGGTTATAATACATTGCTTCAATTTATATAATTTTAAATTTAATATATATATATATATATATATATATATATATATATATATATATATATATATATATATATATATATATATATATATATATATATATATATATATATATATATATATATATATATATATATAATGTTAATATATTAATTTATACTTTTTTTTTTTTTTTAAACAAAATATATTCCACCCCACAAAGTACAAAACTTGGCACAAAAGGGAAATGCCACGGGGGAGGAGGCAAACCTAAAACAGGCCCAAGAGGGATGGCCTAAAGAGGAAATAGAGAAAAAATGCTGACTGACTGAAATAGAGAAAAACTTTATTTGACATTTCAATTAGCACAATATTTAGATCTCTTTGGTAGCTTGTAGTTTAGGTTCCCCAAAAAATTTTTCTTATTTATTCAAAGTTTTAATTTTGACATGGTTATAGTACTATGGAACTCCAAGTCTCCTCTTGACCAACCTTTGCATCGCGTATATTTTGTCCTAATACATTCATTTAATTTACCTTATTTTATATTTAGTAATTTTTTACTTAATGTTAAACAAAGTTATTGTAATCTATTCTTTTTTGTTTTGGAAATTCATAATAATTTAAAATGATTTTAAATTTTTGAAGTAAAAAATGATGTTGGAATCATCTCAATGACCTTTCTTTTGCTAAATGTTCATATCTCTCTTTTTAAAAAAAAATTTTCCAAGAAATTTGCAATGTTTTTGAGAAAATTATATTTTTACCTTGTTTGATGATTGACGAAGTTACACTCAATCTCCTCAGTGTATTAAAGTGCAGCATTTACATAAACTTTATCTCATTTCTTTAAATATTTTTCATTGATTAAGTCATATTATTACTAAACTCTAAATCTCCTCTTGTGTGATGTCTACGACACTTTAAGTTTTTTAATATTTAATTTCTTAAATACAATTTTTTTTAGACTTATTATATCTTTACTATAATTTGAAATTAAATAAATATTGATTCATTTTTTTAGATATTCATTATTTGATCTTTAAAGATATTACTTTTTAGTGTTTTAGAACTTTTTTCAAGACTTTTTTATCTGTACGTTATTTGATCATTAAAGATGATACACTAAATCTCCTTGATGTTATGTTATATAACATTCTTGTACAACTTATCTCTTATGAAGAACTTTTATACTTTAAAATGGTTATATTACTTGTTAACTCTAAATCTCTTCTTTTTTTACCACTATATGGCATTGACTTAGTTAAATTATGTTATTTCAATTCATCTCATTTGAACTTTAATATATATTAAATTAACATAAAAAAGTATTATTTACTATTATTTATGATTTTAAATTTAAGTATTTGATACTAATTCAAAAAATGACTAATTAAGACCAACAATTGTTAGTGGACTACACTCAGTTATCTCTAAGAAATTAAATATTGATTTTTAAATTGTTAAAGATTTTATTTTCTATGGTTTAACATATTTTAAGAATATTTTTGATTCACGTCTAATTTAAGGATTTAGAATATCACTCTATATCTTCTATGTATATTTTGATGTAACTTTTTTATAAAATTTATTTTTAATTCTATTTTTATGTTGATTTAGTTATATTATTTTGTAACAATAGACCTTTAATCACCTGGCCTTACATTGATATGATTTTGTTTAAATATGATGCTTCAATTCATCTAATTTCAACTTTAGTCTACATTTATTTAATATTAAAAATACAATTTATCATTATTTAACCTATAAACTTGTGCAGCGATAAGAAGCTCGAAGACAAGTCTATCAAGACACAAAAAATGTCATTGGGCTCATTTTGATGACCTATATGAAATTAAACAATTATTTGCTTTTTTTAATATTTTTCCTTTTTGCTTGGTTGGAATGCTTTATGTAACATCAATCTGTACTTAAGTTCAAAATCGAGGATGAAACATTTGATCTTTTTAGGTTTTATAATGCCATTTTTTTAATATATTACATTTCTTTAATTTTTTTACTTTATATTTATTAGATTTGTATATAACTCTAAATATCCTCTCATGTTGCCCTTAGATCACTTTGAATTTGCTATATTTTATTGCTTCAATTTATCTCATTTCAACATAATTATATATTTAATCAATATTATAGTAATAATATAACATAATTTATACTTTTGTTCTCTGATAATTTAAAGCATTACTAAATGTGATATATTCAAGAAGAAACAAATTTGTTTAGACTCATATCGATGATGTCTTACCCAATTAAAAATTTATTTCTTATGTTTTAAGATATTTTATTTTATTTGGAATTAGCTTGCTTTATGAGCCTTTTTTATTCATATATAATTTAACTTTAGTTCATATTACACTCAACCTCTATAGCAACCGAGAATACAACTGTTCTGTAAAATTTACATGATAATTGAAATTTTTTCTTTAATATAGTTAAATTATGGTGAAACTCTAATTCTCTTCCCATGAGATCTTTATAATTCCTTGATTAGGTTATATTACATTGGTTTAATTTACCTTATTTGAACTTTATTATGTATTTACTTAATAATGAAATAATACTTTACTATTATTTATGATTATCTACTTTGGTAATTTGTTCTAATTCTAAATGTGGTTTGATTATGACAAAATAAACATCATTACACTTTTTTGGATGATGCCTATTTTTTAAAAATCAATTTTTAATTTTCCAATTGTTTTATATTCTATTGGCTTATGATATTATCTTAGATTTCCCAATATCTTAGAATGTGATTTTTAGGTATAATTTGTCTCAATTTGTTGAAATTTCTCACTATCATTTGTTTATATTATTATTTAACTTTCAATCTTCCCTTGTGTGGCCTTTACAACTTTTTTAATTGGTTATGTTGCATTTCTTCAATAAGTCATATTTATATATTTTTTAATAGTTTATTTCTTTTGTTTTATGTCTTTTATGAGTTAATTTGACTCAGGCTTGCTTTGGCAATCAGGGATGTCACCCTTGATCTTCTTTGTATCTTGAAATGTAAATTTCTCGCAGTTCACATCAATTTTTCAAATTTTTCTCTTTGATTTTGTCAAATTACTAAGTAACTTTATTTCTCCTCTCGTGTGATCTTTACATCAATTTTATTTTGCTATGTTGTATTATTACAATTTATCTTATTTAAATTATAATAAGTCTTTACATAATATTAAAAAAGATTTTTAATTTATCCTTATTTATTATGTAATATGTTGTCGTTATGAATGATGTTCCATTGAGACAAAACAATTGTAACTGGATAAGACATGTTGGGCTCCACAGTTTTAAAGATTTAAATATTTATCTTATACTACTTTCTCAAGCTTTATGAGTTTTTTTATTCATACTTAATTTGATTATTATGGATGTTACTTAAGACCTCCTTAGTGTCTTGGAATGCTGCTTTCTCATACAATTTCTCATTTATTCAAATGTTTCACCTTAATTTTTTAATATTAGAATGACACTATAAATATCCTTTCATGTGGACTTTATATTACCTAAATCTGGTCGTATTATAATGCATCAATTTTTCTTATATTAGCTTTAATATATATTTACAAAATATTAAAATAAAACTTTATTATTATTTAAGCTTGTTTAATTTGATAATTTCCAATAATTTCAAATAAGGTATAATTATGATGGGGCAAATATTTTTTAGATTTGTATTAAAGCACTGTATCTAACTAAATAATTATTTTTGAGTTCTAAAATATTTTATTTTTTATAATTTGTTCATAGTTTACAAGGTTTATGAGTTGTACTTCTTTCAATGTTCAAGAATGTTACAGTTGACCTCCTTAGTATCTTACAATGCAACTTTTTCGTACAATTTGACAAACTACACACTTTTCACTTTGATTTTGTTATATTAAGTCTACTCTCACGTGACCTATATATAATCTTTATTTAGTTATGTTATATTGCTCTAATTTACCTAATTTATATTTTATATACATTTACTTAATATTGAAGTAACAATTTATTATTATTTATGTCATTTATTTTATTGATTTATTGTAATTTTAACCATGCCATAATAGTGATAAAGAAAATATTATTAGACTTTCTGATGAGTACTATTTAACTACAACTTAATTTCAATATATTTTATAAATATTATAAATTACGTGGATTTTTCTTGCTGTGAGAGACTTTTTTATTTTTACTTCATTTCACAAATATGTATGTCGCACTCAATCTCCACGTATCTTAGACTATAACATGTCACACAATTTATTGTATTCCCTCAGCAGTTTCACTCCAGTTTTTGTTGTATTACATTAAAACACTAGTTCTCTAGTTTTGAGAACTTTGCATCTTTATGATTTATTTGTCTTACATTTATACAATTTATCTTGTTTTAGTTTTAATGAAATATTAAAAAAGTAATTTATTATAATATATGTTTATTTATTTCAATAATTAGTAGAAACTGCAAATGAGGTTTTATTGAGATGAAACAAATATCATTGCACTCAACTCAATGACCTCTATTAAACTAAATATTAATTTTTTTATATATTTTTAAAATATTTTATTTTCATGATTATTGGAATCTGTTATGAAGCATTTCATTTGTACTTTATTTGAAAATAAAAGATGCTACTATTGATCCCCTTGGTTTCTTTTAATGCTAATTTACTATGCAATTTCTTATTTGTTTAATTCTTTCACCTACATTTTACTATTTTATCATGAAACTCTAATTCACCATTAGGTGTCTTTTAGATCATTTTAATTTATTTACACTATATTGCTTCAATTTATATAATTTCAACTTTAATTTATTTTTATTTTTAATAAAAACTAACTTATTATTGTTTATGATATTTGTTTTATGAAATAAAAGTTGGTCGTCTCATCTTAATGCATAATACCAAATTCAATATTAATTTTTATAACATTAAGTATTTAAAAATATATAAATGAATATTTAATTGAGTATAGCTCATCCACATGAGTCTAATAACATTATTTTCTTATTAATCTAGAATTTTTTAAATTATTAGTAAATTCTAATATAAAGAATCATAGATAAAAACAAATAACTATTTCAAAATATTAAAATTTTATAATATAGTTTAAATGGCTAAAAAAATTAATATAGTGTAATATGACTAAATAAATAAAAATAGAGGTCACATGACAACAAAGTTAGAGTCTTATAAGATATAATGAAATAATGATTAGAAATTTGAAGAAATGAACTAAATTGCATCGCAAAAATTTCTTACAAGATAATATAGACTTCAATTATAACATCCTCTATAATCAAATCAAGTATGCATAAACATATCACAAAAAGATTGTTAAAAGTAGAGAAAGTAAAATATTTTGAAATAAAAAAATGAATATTTAATTGGATAGGCTCATTGAAATGAATCCGTCATTTTTTTTTTAAACATAATCGCACCTTGCTTGGAATTATGATGAACCTAAATTAGTAAGTATAAAGAAACAAAATTTATTACATTAATATTGATGTAATTTATATTAAAATTGAAATGGGACAAATTCGACCACTATAATTTATCAAAATCAAAACAGCATAACATTCACTTGATTATAGACATAGAGCAATGGTTAAAATCCATGACATTACCTAGGTATAGTGTTAATGCCCAACCATCACGTCAAAAAAAATATAAAAGACTCCTGAATTTTGTCAAAACACTCTATTTAAAAATATAGAAATGAATGTTAGTTATATAGAGCTGATCGAGTTGAATGAAATGAATTTTTATTAGCCTCAATAAAATCTCAATTAGAATTACCATGAATCACAAAACAAAATAATAATAAATAATATTAAATTCTTATTTTAAAGTTGAAATGAGATAAATAGAGGAATTTTAATATAGCTAGATCAAAGTGATGTAAATTTTCCATGCAAGAAGATATGAAGTTAAATAGTAAAATCAGGAAATTAAACAAAAAGTGTGAATAAGTGAGATAAATTGTATGAGAAAGTTATATTCCAATATACTAATGTGGTGTAACATCCTCAATCATGAAATTAGATATGAACTAAAATGTCTCATAAGATACGTGAAAAGTTTGCAAAATATAATATTCTAAAATATAAAAATAAATATTTATTTGAATAGAGTTCATAATGACAACATAAATGATGTTTGTTTCTTCTCGATCAAACCTCATATGGAATAACAATGAATTACAAGTATTAATGAACATAAATAACTTTTCTAATGTTAAGTAAATTTTTATTAAAGTTAAAAGTTGATTAATTTAGCCACTATATTATAATCCAATCAAAGCAATGTAGTGGTCATGCCATGGCAGTCAACTGTAAAATCTTTGATCATCCAATTAAATTTAAATGGAAATATCTCCAAAATCAAACTAAAATAATTGAAAATGAAATGTATAAAAAAGTAAAAATAAATATTTAATTTGATAGAGCTCATCGAGACAACTCTAATAACATTTTTTTTGTCTCAATAATATCTCATTTACAACAACATTACAAAAATAAATAAGCATAAAAAACAATAAATTATTACATTCATATTTATTAGATTCGTTTTCAAGTTGGATTGATATAAATTCAAATAGTAAAATAAAACAAAACAAAAGTTATGTAAATCTCATAACAGAGAAGATTCAAAGTTACCAAAAAAAACCATCCAATCAAATAAAAAAATCTGAACAGATGAATAAATTTTATAAAAAATTATATTACAATATATAGATGATATCAAGTGTAACATTCTCAATCTTTAAATTAGGTATAAATCAAAATATCTCATAAAACATGTAAAAATCTTTCAAATAATTTTTTTTAAAATTCAAAGGTAAAATATTATTTTGATAGAGGTCATATAAGCAAGTTCAATGATATTTATTTGTCAATCAAATCTCATTTAGAATTACTCAGAATTATATTACTAAACAATAATAAAGTATTATTTAATATTTGGTAAATATATATATTAAAGCTAAATCAATGGAAATTTTAGTAATATAACGTAAAAAAATGAAAGTGATGTGAACATCACGTTAGAAGAAATGTAGAGTTGCATAGTAATATAATAAAATAAAACAAAAAAGTTAAAATAAATAAGATTATGTTTTAGGAAGTTGCATTCCAATATACCAAGCAAATCACGTGTATCATCCTTAATTTTTAAAAGAGGATCTTAATGTCATGTAAATCATGTCAAAACCTTAAAATAAAAAAAATTTAGAAATTTTGAAAAATAACCTTGAATATGATAGAGCTCGTTAAGATATTTTCGGTAAGGTTTTTCTTGGCTGGATTGGACCCCATTTTAAATTTCTACGAGTTATTAAAATAAATAGGAATAAATTAGAATAAATTATTATTTTAATTTTTTCAAAATAAATGTTAAAACTATAATGAGATAAATTGATGAAATGTTATCTCACACAATTAGAGAAAAAATAATTAATTAAATTAGATAAATCATACTATGAAGTTGTAACATATTTTATTGGAAAAAGTTGGTGGAGTAACAGCAATGATTGCTGTCTCTCTTGGACATCATTTTGAAATACAATGAATTACTCAAATAAATAATCATAAATAATTATAAAGTTTATGTTAGTATTATGTAGATATATAATTTTTAAATGAGATAAATTAAGATAATGTTATATAACAAAATACAAATTATTTAAAGTTCAATCTAGAGGAGAATTAAGGCATTCAAAATAATATAATTAGATTTAAACAAATTGAAAGTCAAACTTGAACAAACCTATGGTTTCTTGCAATATTAACCAAAATAAGTTAAAAAAGCTTAAAATATGTGAAACTTTGTATAAAAATGTTATGTTTTAAGATACTAAAGGATTGAGTGTAACATCCTTGGTCATCAATATACCAAAATCCTAGAAAGTAAAATATCTAAAAATATAAATATGAATGTTAACTTTGATGGAGCTCGTTGAATTGTGTCCATCAAAGTTACTACCGATTACGTGGGTCAAAAAGTTTATATAATAACAAATTAACATTTTAAAATTATGTAATATAAATTAAAGTGTAAATGACATAAACTAAAGGAACATAGTAACATCAATTCAAAACGATGTAAGAGTCATGTAATAGGAGAATTAGAGTTTAATTATTTCATGACAAAATAAAATATAAAAATTTGAAAAAATGAAATAAATTGTACTAGATTGTTGCATCCCAAGATTCCAAGGTGATCAAGTGTAACATTCTTAATAATCAAAAGAGAGAAAATGAAGCGTCATTGCGATAGTGATACTAAAACTTATCTTTTTTCTATCTGTTGCTTCCATATGTGCCTTCCCACTATCTTATCTCTCTTCACTTCCTCTTTTTCCTATCTTTGCCTCTTTCTTCTCCATTTCTATCTTATTCTATATTCTTCCTTTCACTATATTCTCTCTCTCCTCTATTTTCTTTTGTCATTTTCATTATCATTTTCTCTATTAGCATCTTTCTCTCTATTTATTTCTCTTTAACTTTGTCAATCCACCACTAAATGTTTGCCCTAATCACCATCAATCTTACCTTCTAATTTGTTCCTCAGCTTCTTTCCCTCTTCTCACTTTTCTCTACTCTTTAAGTTTCATCTACTTTCTCTCTATTTCTTTTTATATGTAATTAATTTTTTTTATATAAATTTATCTCTCTATCATGATTTGTTTTCTATTTACATCTTGGTCAATCTGTGTTTTCTTATCCCATTCTTTATAAGTCATTTTATTTTTTTTTTCTTCATTCTTTTCTTTTTTGTTCTTCTACTATCTTTCTATGTGTTCACTTTCTCCCTACTTTTCCTCTCACAATTTAAATACATATGTCTCTCGCAAAATCTTGTTTTATCTCTTACACATTTGCTATCTTAATCAATCTACTTGTCTCTATTTATCGTTTTTCATTCTTTATTAGCATAATTCGTTATTTTTTCTCTTATCCACTCTCTCATTGTCCACTTTGTTATCTATCTCTCAACTTTACCACTTTATCTTCTCTTCATTCATTTTACTACTCTTCATTTGTGCAACTCTTTTAATATATTTATAATCCTTTACCATTCCAACCTTATCATTGTACCATTTCTATTATTCCTTCAACTCTCAATATTACTTTACTTTTTATATCTTAAAAAAATTTCCATTCCCCACATTATTCTCTCTAACTCTCTCATTCTCTTTATATCTAATACTCGCTCTTGTATTTTATCTCTCTTTTTTTCTCTATTTTCTTTTTCGTGTGAACTTTTTCTTCCATATCTCTCTCTCTCTCCCTTTATTTTTTTTATCTCTCATCTTCTCTTCCCTTTGTTGGTTTCTCTCCCTTCTAGTCACTCCTCTCATTTTATCTCCATGTCATAATCATCTATCATTCTACTTTTTATCTTCTTATATCTCCTCCTATTTCCCTCTCCCAATTTTTATTTTGCCTCTCAAACTCTTATAGTAATTTCCCTTTATCTTTTTACTTTGTAGTTGCTTTTCAATCATCTCTCTCTTTCTTTATATCTCATTTCATCACTTCCTTAATCTTCGCTGTCACACATATTCTTTCACTAATTTATCCTTTCTTATCTTATTATCTCTTCTTTCTTTCTCTTTTGTATCCCATCCATTTATAATATACTTGTAACATCACTCATTGCTCTTCTCAATTAATCACTTTTCAATTCACCTTCTTTCTTTACAAAGCCTGTATATCTCTTTAATTATCTCTGCCATCTATTTATCATGCTTCTTTATCTTTTATTCTTCTAATTTTGTCCCTTAAAGTTTATCTAAATTTTCTTATCTTCTGTTAATTCTTTCATTTTTTTCTTCTTTTATTATGTTAATGTTTTCTTAAGTTTTTCTTTTCTTTTTTCCATAATATTTTCTTCAAGACTGATCATATTCTTTTTTAACTAATATTAACGACGACACTATTCGTTGAATAATATTTTTTATTTTAAGAATGTTATTTTAGAAAAATTATTAAATATTATGAAACATTATTTGATCATGAACTTAATTTTAGAAATTATTCTTAAAAATTTTATGAGTAAGATAATTTTTACAATTTTAGTTACCTATGAGTCACATTTAATGTTAATGATTACCATTAAGCCTTTTAATCTTATTAATAATTAATACAAAAATATCTTAATGATACAAAAAGAATTAGGCAATATTTAAAGATTGTTTCCTAGAAGAAAAGTAATAAGAATTCACTACTTTTAAAAAAATTTAATTATTAACTAATGATGTTTTCCATATCACAATAATAGTTAGTAACAACAAAATAATGAATATTTAAAGAAAAAGTTAATTATACTACTAATAAGTCTACTATGACAAAACTATATGGCATAGTTATTGCAATTAATAATCAAATTAATAAGAATTCTAATATGAAGATGTACTTGTAATTATAATTAGAAAATTTTTTTAAACAATGAGTTATAATTATTATTAGATTCAATTGCAGTGATTGTCATGAAAACAATAATCATTATTATACTCATAGCTATTATTTGTCTTTTCATCTAAAATTCAATTTTTATTATAATAAATGGAATCTAACAACAGAAATAACAACCATAATAATAGTTATTCTTGTTAATGATGTTTAACTTATCTTTTATTATTATATAAATTATGGCTAAATTGTGACAACTATATTTTTACTAAAATTATAGGAAGACCAACTCTTAATACATATTATTAATAATTTCACTAAAAAATATTTATTTTCTCTTATATTTGAACTATTAATAATAGTTAATTATTTTTCCATTTTAAATTTCATAATAAAGAATTATTTAAAAGAATAACTAACATGCAATCAAGACAAAAACCCTTAATTAATTTGCAGTATTTACCACTAAAATAGAAATAAAAATATTAATTTTCAACAAAAAATATTTCAATGAATTTATTGTTTAGTAAAAAAATAATTAATTATGTTTATTCAAAGTAATATTTATTAAACTTCTTAAAGGGAATTTTTTAAAAATAATAATAATTATTATTAATCATTATTGGTTTCCTTCACAGTCAAACCTTACTATTTGTGGTTATTTTCCACTCTATCTTGTCTCCACCTTTACTTTCTTTGTCTCTTCTCTTACTTGCTTCAGAAAATCTATCCTCTCTTTCATTTCCCAACAATAACTTTCTCTTCTTTATTTCTTTCGATCAATTTTCTCTTATGCTTCTTTGCTTCTTCCTTTCTCTTTTCTTTAAGCACTTTCCACAAATGAATTTCTAGATACTTTTCTAACTTTGTCATGCATTCATAATAAGAAAGAGCAGTTGAAAAAATAGTATGAATTAAAAAAAAAAATTTAAATATCTTAAATAATTTTATAAAGGAGAAAAAACGGAACAAGAGATACAACAATTATTATTTGAAATGTCCTAATTTTTAAATTCCAAAAACTTTAAAATTAACTAAAAATAAAATATATTATTTTAATTATAATTAAGAAAAATTTAAAAATAATAAAAGAATTATAATTATATAAAAGGTTCTGTTAATAATTTTTTTATTATATTTTAAAGTAGTTTCTTAATTAGTTGTTGTTATTATTTAAATAATTAAAATATATAATATTTAGAATTGTCAAATTTTCAATATTAAAGATAAAAAATTAGTCATTTTGAATGTAACTTAGAATAATAAAATAATTACATGATAATTAATTATAAATATCATAATCTTGTAATTCTTATAATAAAATTATTATCATCATTTTTAATTGTTATAAATAGAGTTTTTTTTTATTATTGTTTGTGTATAATATTAATATTTTTCTTGGCCCATTGTTATTCTCAATGAATAAAATGTTCTTAACAATTTTTTTAGAATGTTTTTATTTTAAGGTTCACAATGGTTTTTTTCTAGAAGTCATTAAGATTAGTACTATAGTATTATTTTTAATAATAATTACTTCTAACACTTAAAATATGGTTTTCAATTATTTCCAAAATATGTTAATAATGTATTTAAATAATTATTTAATAACGAACAATCGAACGAAAAAGAATCAATTTTTAACAATGGATAATATATTATACTTCTTGACAAGAAACTCTTAATATAACTATAATAAAAAGCAATAATATTATAAAACTAATACTTTTTTGATAAAAACTTATTAAAACGAAAAATAAATATTAATAGTTCTTCAATTTGATAATGATGAATGAGATATCATAATTAGTTCAAAATTTATGAAATTAAAAAATTGGTGGTAAAAAAACATATTCATAACTTCAGTGTTAGTGTTGTAAAAAAGGTGCGCTCATTAATTAAAATAATCAACTAACATATTCTATTTTATTAATAATTTTTCTTCTTATAATTACTTTTATAAGAACAAAGAACATAACAATAATAACAGTATTTCGTCTATGTTTTTATAAATTAACCTTATAAAAAAATTGTAATTATAACAACTTGAAAAATAATTTTTTGAATCTAAATATTAGCATGAATAATTCTTAATTATTGTTATAAAAATATTTTTAATAACTATATTTATTTTCACAAATATTAAAAATAATAAATTATTATTAATTACTATTTTAAATAATATAAATGATTGCCACACTGAAGAACAAATACTAGGACCTGATTATTAATATTAATAAAACTTTTCATTGCCATATATTTTTAAATAATTCATTTACTTAAAAAATTATAATCTAAAAATTATAAATTATATTAATTTTAGTTTTTTTCAAATAAAATTATTATTTTGTTATTTAATGATAATTAAATTATATACCTTTTCACACATAAAATAAATTAAATAAAGACTTTGTTGAAAAAAAAATTTGTAAGATTTAAAGATTTACTATTATTTTTCTATTAATAATCGAAAGTGTTTTTCTTATGATCATAATAAATAATTAGGTGCATTTATTATTATAATTAGTACAATCAATTAACAATAACAAATTTATTACATTAATCCCATTATAATTATGAAATATTTGAAATCAAGATTATTAATATTTTTAATAAAGAAGTAGAATAATAAGATTATAGAAAAAGTTTAAAAATAATAAAAATGATAATAATTTTTATACAAAATAAATATTATAAATTAAATATGAATACAAAAATTAAAAAAAAATAATAACTATTATTTTAATTTTATTATTAATGACCTCATTGCTATAATAATAATATTTACAACAACATCCATTTAATACTAATAACTAAAAGGAAATCACAAATAATTATAATAGCAAAAAAACTTAACAATAACTATAATATTAGCAATTCGAAGATAAATCATACATAAAATAACACTTAATTATAATAAAAAATCATTTTTTATTTTGACAATAATCATCATTTCAATTGATCATGAAATTTTTTTGATAATTAAAAGGTCAATTTTTAATAACTTACATAAATGTAAGTATCATAAGTAATAATAGTAGAATAACTAACATCTTTGATAATATTTAATTAAAATAAAATAACTATAACATTATTAATTTAATTATTATGAATAACTTAGCAAATTTATGTGACAATAACTTTAAATAATAAGATATGTAAGAACAACAAATTTTAATAATTAAAATTAAATTATTTTTGTTAAGAATTGATTATGATAAATAAAATGAAGAGTAATGAGAATTAATGTGAGTATAGAAAAAATAATTATATTTTTTAGTTATTATCACTATTTGTCTTCATTATAATTTTTATTATAACAATAAAAATTAATGATGTTAATAACAATTAAATGTTGTTATTATAAGAATATATTTGTAATTTCTTTGAGAAAATATTATTTATAATAAGTGAAATTAATGATTGTAATTTAGTCAATTTGTTTGCTTCTCTTTCTATAACTATGTTCTAACTTATTTTCCTGAAAGCTTACCTTCATTCAAAAGGAAGCAAAAACAACAAATGCAACGTCCCCTATGCTGGATTAAAAGGAAATGAAAAACCAATATCTTCAGAAAGGGCTCAGGGAGGGGCATTCCCCAACCCCAAGCAAAGTCGAAGCAGCAAGCAGCACGTGCAGCCCAATCTGCTTGTGCATTGCCATCTCTCTAGATATGCGTGATACTGAGCACGTCAATGCCCCGAGAATACAAGATCGCCTTGGCAAAAGCACCTCCCACAGGCACTTGGGAGAAGATGGTGCGCACCTCCTACATCGCAAGTGCTGAGTCAGTTTGGATCTCAATGGCTCGAAACTCCGAGAGCGCGGTCCTTGCCAGTTCAAGAGCCTCAAGAATGGCATAGACTTCCATAGCCATACTCGCCTAAGAGAAAACTTTCCTCCTGATCACCAGCAAAGGCTTCCCCGTGTGATCCCTGACCACCAGCCCCAAGCCCACCATATTGTCACTAACAGCAGCGTCGCAATTTATCTTAACCCATCCAGTGGGAGGGGGAACCAAGTTTTTGGCTACCATCAGTTCAGTTGAACTGAACAAGTTCCCACAGGATATGGGTGGGCGAGCTTTACAGAACAACGCAATCTCAATCTACAGCTTTCGCAAAATAGTGCTATAGTTAGGCGTTTCGTCGTTGTGCTTCTTTCTAGTATGGAACTCCCAGATGTATTACATCCCTGTAGTGCGTGCAAATTGTCGTCGTCCTCACACCGCATGGGCAATGCCAGATAATCAAGGAATCACTGCATGAAAGACAACCCTTCACACAAACTAGGACAGAGGCAAAGCACGGTTACAGCCCCATGTAGCTGATAATTGCTCCGCAACTCCTGCACACGTGGAGACTCCCGCATTAAATTTTGCGGCCTCTTCTCGGAATTACACCCCCATATGCAGTTGCTGCTTACAGCGAGTCCCCTGCGAGCCAGCCAGACTACTATGGGGAGATGGTCCCCCACCAAACGCCATAGAAAGAAATTCACCCTGGGCAGAGGCTTCACTTTCTAGATCTTTTTAAGATGTTCCATGTCCGCATTAAGGCTCCCCATGTAATCTCTAGTTCCTTTGCAATGTAGCTGACCCGTGTCGATTCCATATGGGTTTGCAGGGGGGTGTGGCAATTATGGTTCTGAGCCTAGGGAAAATGCATTACAAGTTCTTACAATAAATCGCTGGCCCAAGATCAGACCCTGTCCTCATTCCAAGCACCTATCTCAGCAATGCACTCACCTATGTGTTATGGCTAGTCAACATCCATGTTGATGAAGGTGGGCCACCAGCTGATTGGAAGCACACTGAGCCAGTTATCTTCTGCAAATAGGACGTCTTTACCGTCACCCATTCTCCATCCAAAGTTGGCGAGAGCATATGGCACGACTGCTGCGACGAGTCTGCATGCATGGGAGGCTCCCCGTGGTGCCCTAACAAAGCTTCTTGCTGCACCAAATTTAGTTCTCATGATCTATACCTAGGAGTTTTCCTCACGACCAATCAGTCTTTTACATTGCTTCGTGAACATGACCCACTGCTAGATGCGCATGTCCTGAAGGCCAATGCCACCCGCTTCTTCAGGCAAAGTGACAGTATCCCAATTCGCATAATGCATCATCCTTGAGCTACTTGCACCGCACCATAAGAAGTTCCTTATCTTCTTCTCCACTACGTCAATGGCATGCCTCAGCATAATGCAGTACTTAATAAGTGACTCAGGACAGCATTCAAGACACACTTGATCATAGCAACTCTCCCAGCAAGTGATAACGGTCGAATACGCCATTTCAAAATCTACTCGTCAATCTTCTGGAGCATGAGGTTGATGTCCTTCTGCTTGATCATTTTTGTCGAGATGGGTACGTCGAGGTAGCAGAGGTTATCCCTTGGAGCCATTCACAGCTACCTCGCAACCACCTTCCTCCTTTTACTGCTCATGGCTTTACTGAAAAAGACCTACAATTTTTTGAAGTTAACCTTCATCACCGCAGCCTTATCGAATTCTAGCATGGTCTTTTTGATATTGGGTGTAGCAACACGCGTTGCTGGCACATACACTAGGATGTCATCTGCATACAGCAAGTGTGAGACTGGCAGTGTATTTCTTCCACACCAAAATCCAAGCAATGATCTCGTTTCATATTCAAGCATGATGTTTAAGAGATACTGCGTCGCAATTGTGAATAAATACGGCAAAAGTGGGCACCCCAGATGCAAGCCACACTGCGCCACAATCCATGGTAGTCGAGTTCCATTGAGCAGAACCCCATACCTTCGATACATGATGCATGCTTCAATCCAATCACACAAAATGCATAGAAAGCCCATGAGCTTCAGCACGTTCACCGCAAAATCCCATCTCACAATATCATATGCCTGCTTCATATCCACTTTGATTGCTAAGAGCCCTGCCCTTATAGAGGATGAGTGCATGCGCGAGGCCATCTCCTGAGCTATAAAAATATTGTCCGCAATGCTTATTCCTAGTACGAATGCCCCTTGCTCACCAGATATGATATTAGGAAGTAGCAATTTAAGCCTCTCTACCAGGATCCTCGCAATTACCTTATAAATAACTTTGCATATGTTGATTGGCCGGAATTACTCCAGCTTATAGGAACCTTGGATTTTTTGTATGAGGACAATGAGTGTGTCTTTCCAAGTCCTGGGCATTTTCTTTGTGTCGAAGAGAGTAAGCACTGCATGAATTATATCACCATGTGTAATCTCTCAGTAGCCCTGGATGAACTCGGGAGTGACCCCATCCAAGCTCGGTGCTTTATTCTTCCTGATGGCTCTGATAGTCGAGATGACCTCCTGCTTAGTCACTTTACTTTCCAACATGGTTGCCTGCATGCTATTGATTTTAGCATGTGGCACATATTGCAAAGGAGGAAGCGCGCTGGTCACACTGCACCATTTCTTTTAAAAATATGGTTTAACAATTGCACTTATGCTGTCATGCATGGTCACCAGGCTGCCCGAGCCATCTTTCATTTGGCCAATGAAGTTATTATGTGGACGTGCAGTAGCAGCCATGTGGAAGAAGCGAGTATTGCGGTCACCCAACTGGGCCCAATGAATTTTTGCTCTTCGCCACCACATCTCTCTTCTAGCGTGTAGCCCGCGGTGGAAGTCGAAGATCAACTGCCCAAGGCATCGATGTTCCTCAGCATTCAATCCCTCGTGTAACTCCTTAATTTGCAAACTGTTAATACTGAGCTCCAATTCAGCATTGCCACTTATGATGTCCCCTACTTCCATCTTGCTCCACTTGCATAGTGCCACAAGTGATCTATGGAACTTGGTCGATAGGCTCTCCATTTGATTCCCCTTGGTGTGCCTGCCCCAAGGTTGGTGCACAAACCCAAATACCTTCGAGAATTCCAGCTAGATGCTTTCAAATTGTATTCTGTGCTTGCTTTTCAGTTTGTGCCCGCCATCCATGTCGATGAGTAGTGGATAGTGGTCAGGGCCGATCCGTGCCAAGTGCATCACTGAGCACCTAGGGAACACATGCATGCCTGTGATGTTCATTAGTGCTTCGTCCAACTTCTCCAGTATCCTTTCGCCAACCTCCTTTATGTTGCACTACGTGAACTTATTCCCAACAAACATTAGGTCAACCAATTGAATATCTTGTATCACATCCATGAATTCTTGTTGCCCAATGCCATATTGGAATTTCCTTCCACCCTCTTCTCACCTTGCGACATTCTAAGGTTGAAGTCCCTCACAGCTAAAAGGAGGCCAGCACTCATAGCTTCCTCCCTTAAGAAGTCTCATATCTCCCTTCGTTTGTGATTCTCCTTTGGCCCATAGACCACACAACACTTGAGTATGACTCCCCTTTTCATGCTAACCTCGAACGACACCACATGCATAGACGATCTTCCACAGAAGTACAATGACTGCAGACTTCCCCGCTAAAGGTTGTGTCACATAATTCAAGTATCTACCTAGCAGCCAGTTGGCATCCCATCTCATGAAGCTATGTTCTCTCATCTCCACAAGGGTAACCATGTCAAATTTCCCTTATGTCACAAATCACTCCAGGTAGCTCCTCGACTTCTTCCCCTGAATGCCTCTAATGTTCCATAATGCAATTTTGGTCATTTAAGACGTATCTTTTACACCAACATCGAAGTGTTTGCCTCAGCCTCCCCACTTCCAGGGTCTTGACCAATGAGTCACCAATCAGGATATTCTAGGAACATCATCGTATCATAATGCCCAGCTACCCCATCTTCAAAGAATTGCAGTAACCCATACATATAGGTACCTCCATGTCTCTCCGCTTGTGATAATTCATCGCATGCCACAACCATGACAGGGAGTTAGGATGTTTACTGCACTCCACGATGTGCAGTGAGGAGGAAATCCTCTTAGCTCTTTAATAATAATAATTATCATACATGCATTGACCTCTAGGGCTTGATCATTAGCCTACATCAGCCCCTTCCCTTTGGATCCATGTCCTTTATTAGAGAGCTACTTCTCTTTCAGGCCATTACGACATCCTCCCCCACCAACCATATTCGGTTCATTTTCCATCTCGGTGTGCTCTAATACACCCGATTGCCTGAGACGTTCCTCCGTGCATTTGTGGCCTGTTTCCTTCGCTTTGGTTGCACCAACATCCATGAGCCAAGGTTCTCCTTTTTGGTACTCTCCTCATCAACAAGCTTGGATCCTTTGCTCACTGTATTATGGGGCATCCCCTCACCCGTAGTGGTCAGATATTCCTATATCTGGGATCTGTCCAGAGTGCACAGGAGTGACAGCAAGTGGCCCCTGCGAATGTAGGTTGGGATCACAAATTGTGACAGAGTTGTCTCGTGGAACCAGGGACGTAGAGGTCTTTCCAAAGTCATACAGCGCGGTCCTCACATCCCCCACAAGATGTGCAGGCGCAGTGATACCCGGCTTGCTATGGTTGCACTGTTCAATGAGGTGACCCACATGGTCCCACACAAAACATATTTTCAACAACCCCCATACTCGAATGGCTTAAATGATCTTCCTATTGCCCCTCTTAGACACATGCCCTGTTTTAATGGCTTTGATAAATCCATCTTGATGCACGCTCAAGCGAGGTCGATCGTTGCATGCTTAGTGTCCACCCGTCTAGAAGAATTTGTTCACCAACCGACTTGCGATCCTTAGTATGTTCTCAACATCCCAATAGATTAAGGGGAGGGCCAAAACCGAACTAGACTGGGGCACACACCACCGTCATTGCATTTGGTCGAAAGTTAGGGGACCACATGTCCAAGCCCATGGCCTGGCCAGCGACTTGCCACGGGATGCCCAGCCATACAACATTCCTGTCCTCCATAGACACAAAGTGGAGGCAAAAGCAGCCAGAAGAGATGTCCAAGATTCTGAAATTCTTATAATGCCCCTAACACCTCTATATTATCGGAGCAATAACAGAAAAGGGGAAATTTTTCCATACACTAGACCCACCAAATCGTACCTGTGAAACTCAGTACGCCTTTGACAAGCTTCGTTCAACATGATGATCTCATTGTTATCAACATAACCGGCCATGCTTGCTTGCCTGGCCTTTACATCTATGTCAGCCAGTTTAATGTAGTATGTCACCGCTCCATTTGACATGTTCTTGGATGTTAAAGCTTCCTTGAAACTGACTCTGTTTACTTGCATCGCCATGCTAGTAACAGTCGGAGGTGCAGTGCAGTCCAACGAGGCAGCCCCACAGTGCTCGAGTGTGCCATCTGCATCTTTACACGAATTCACCTTGCACATTTCGCAGGCACGAGCCTTACTTGGCTCTGAAATATCAATGTCATGTGGCAAGTTCGCATTCTCTCCATTGTGGACGCAATTACCACGTGCCATGACTTCAACACCACTGGCTAAATAATCCAAGTTATCTCTAGAGTTCCCAGTATCACCCAAGGATTCACCTGACAGCCCTCCCTGCTCGCAGCCATCTTCTAGACCTAG
This sequence comes from Vanilla planifolia, assembly GCA_023846275.1. Classification (NCBI taxonomy): domain Eukaryota; kingdom Viridiplantae; phylum Streptophyta; class Magnoliopsida; order Asparagales; family Orchidaceae; genus Vanilla; species Vanilla planifolia. The sequence goes on from JAIUJO010000097.1 coordinate 229,418, forward strand.
CATATTGCCACTGGCAGAGTCTTCGAAGAAATACGATATTTCAAGCTTGTGCAATAAGTACCCATCCTTCCCATCTATTACTAACATGCTAATAAGCAAACCATTTTTCTCATTGTCACCAACGGTTCTCCCCATGGCAATCTCAACACGTTCCCTTTCAGGAGAGGCGCTTCCACTATTTCTACTTTTCCTGTTGCTTTTCCTCCCTTTTGAACCGCCATGATTTAGTTTCCATAAGAAGAAGAGGGCACCAGAATACTAGATGGTGAGATCGGTTGTTGTCCTAGCGTCAAGTGAGCCGGACCGCAAATAACTTGCAATCAACTACTACTAAGTTTGCATGACAAAAGTTACATGTTCCGTGGCACAACCAAAGACTTTAATATTGTTCCATCACTATCGTGCGTAGTGGCTGGAAAAAGGTTGGGTTCCAAATTTGAAATTTGAAAAAAAAATGGCGGCTTTGTTTACCTCAAAACGGTGTTTGGATATCGGCATCCAATAACTTAATCAAGCATAAAAAATTCCAGTGTGGTACCTTAATGCTTTTCATTATTCCGAAGTCCAAGATCTTTTCCAATGACGCCACTTTGCTCTTTAACCAGACCCTCAACAAAGTAGTCACTGTCTTCACCGCCATCGACCTTTCGTCTTCAAATGTAGTCGTTAGAGGAGATTCGCGTTAAAAGAGTCTCTCTGTTGTGCAGATACTCGAGGTCTACTCCAACTTGACCATGACCAGACAATTCACTCCAGTCTCGTGGCTTTAAGATTTCTGCACCATAATTGAGATCGTTGGAGTAGTTCAGACTCCGTCGCACTCTCCGTCGTCGTCGTTTTTTGAGTAGTTCCGACTTCGTTGCTCTATTTTCCCTTTTATCTTCCTTAACTCAAAGCCTTCTTTCTCTTTATATTTATATTCCCCACCTCGTCCTCTTCGTTTTTTTCCTTTTAAAAGAGTATATCTTTTGTCATACACTTCTCTCCACTCTCCTTGTATCACCCATTCCCTTTACTATATTATTTTGTCTCACTTACTCCTTACTCACATTTATTTATCTATTTTATCTCTCTTCTTTACGTCTCTCTGTCTTTTTTTAACCACATTCTAAAAAACAAATTTCCAAGAACTTTCTCAATTTTATCATCGTTTTATTATAACAAAAAGAGGTTATAAGAAAATATTAATTAAAAGTATTAAATGAATGAAAAAGTAGAAAGAGTAAATAAAGAGACATAATTACAAATACCAAGAAAAATTAACTTAAATAAGATATGTGTTATAAATATCATAACGAATTTTGTTAGGAAGAAAAAGAAAGAATCTACAAAAAAACTTAAGAAATATATCGAAAATATTAATTTTGTGAAGGAAAAAATTACAGATTAACTTAAAAAAAGGTTATTATGTAATTGATAATTAAAAAATATAGGAAAATAATTTAAGTATTATAATTATATTAAATATTATTAATAAAAAAATTTATAAAAAAATTAATTATTTTCATAGTTAAGTGTTTTTTTATTCTTCAAATAATATTATAATATATTTTATTTACTATAAAAAAATTATAATATGAAATATGAAAATTAAAAGAACAATTACATTATTAAATATAGCTATGATAAACTTTAAAATTATATAATAAATTTTTTATTACCATTGTTCAGTGTTATGAATAAAATTTTATATTAATTATTTTTATGTAACAATATTAACATTCTTCTTGGGTCATTATTATTGTTAATGATATTTTTTAAAGAAATTTTAAGCATGTCCTCATTTTAAGGTTCTTAATGGTTATTTTTATTTAATAGTTGGTAAAATTAATCAGTATAATATTATTTTATAATAATAAATTTTAAGAGCAAGATAAGAATTAATTTTCATAATTACTCCTTCTATTAAGATATTATTTTCTAACATTTTATAATGTGCTATAAATTTGTTCAAACAAATGTGTAATAACTACTAATAGAGCATTTAAAAATGAGTTTTCAACATTGGATAACTAATAATACCATATAATTTTACAGAAGTAACTATTAATATAATTATGATAATAAAAACAAAACTATAAAAAAATACTTTTTTCATAAATATTTATTAAATCTAAAAGAAATAACAACATTTTTTAGTTTAATTATGAAATTTTAGATATGATAATTAATTAAATATTTTTTTAATTAAGATAATTTTAATTGAGATTAATTAATCATACTTTTTGTATTAAAATTATTAATAAAAATTTCCTCTTGATTTAAATAATTACTAAGATATTGTCAACTATTATTAATATTTCTTCTTATAATTGTTTTTAATGCAACTAAAACTTAACATTAATAGCAAGGCCTCATCTAGTTTATCATAAACAAATCTTATAATAAGTTTATAACAAATCAACATGGATTATAATGTTTTCAATTAAGCTAATGCGATGAATAATTCTTAATAATTGTCATAAAAAATTATTAATATCTATGTGTTTTTGTCACTATTCAAAATATCTAATAAAAATTAATTACTATTTTAGTAATATAAAAATTTTTACTACTATTGAACTAAAGCTAGAAGTTAATTACCAATATCAATAGCAATTTTCGTAGTTATATATTGTTGGTTAGTTCATGTAATTAAGAAAAATATAGTCTATAAACGATAATTATATTAAATTTAAATTTTTTAAATAAAATTACTATATAACGAATTGTGATATTACAATTATATAAATTTCATATTCTAAAAGTTTAATAAAATAAAATTGTTTGAAAAAATTTTGTAATATTTAAATATTTAATATTATTCTATTGTTAATAATCAGTTAAATTTTTTTTGTTATGATCATTATAAATAATAAGTATAATTAGATACTAGAATTGCTCTATTTAAAAAATAACTATAATTTTAGAACATGAATCCTATTATAATTATGAAATATGTTATCTAAGGATTACTCATTTTTTTAGTAAAGTAGAATAAAGAGATGCTGAACAATGATTATAAATAATAACACTAGAATAATTGATATCTTTGAGAAATTTTTAACTTAAATAAAACAAGGAGGGCATTATTAATTTAACAATCATAAAAAACTTAGCAAAATTTTTAGTAACAAATTTGAGTGATAAGATGTATAACAAGAATAATTGTTCATAATTTTAATTAAGTTATTATTATAAAGAATTAATTATGATTGGTAAAACGAATAAAAATTAGAATTATTTTCAGCATATAAAAAATATTATATTTGTATTTATTATTAGTGTCACATTTTATAAGAATATAACTATAATTCTTTCCATCACAAATTTGTTATAATAATTAACAATTAATGATTTTAATTCAATTAATTTAATACTAAACTAAAAAAATAAAAGAAATAATTTATAATATTGTTATAAATTGTCAATTGAATTTGAAATGATGAGAGTTACAATCTTAGGAATTATAATAATAGTTTGTACAATAACTAATAAAAATAATTTTAAAGAATTATATCTATAATTAATAATAGCGATAATTATAAACAAATATTGTTAGAATTCTTATTTTCCTTAGAAATTAATATTTTTAATATTGCAATAACAAATATTGCAACAAAATATTTTCTTAATATTTTTTTCTTGTAATTATAGTTTTGTATTAGATTATTTATCTTGTTTTTAATTTATTAAACCTATTCTTCCTTTGTCTTCTTGGTATCCTTGTCCCTTAATATTTGTTTATAATGCTCTTGCTCTTTCTCTCTCACTAGAAGGTTTTATAGACTGCCAATCAAAATCTCTATCAAAAACTTTTATTTGTTTTCCTACTCTTCATCTCTCTATTTTTGTCTCCTAACACTCCTTTATTGCTTTATATGTATCTATATGTGTGTTCCCCTTTTCCATTATATTTGGACTCTTACTCTTTCTATTACTTTTCATCTCTTTATTTTTTTTTTCTAATTGCCTTTATTTATTTGGATATTTTATCTACCTCAATGCCATTCTTTATTATATTCCCCATTCATTATTAAACTCTTCACATATAGTCTGTCCCTTTTCTATATCTTCGTCTAATCTCTATCCATTTGTTCTCTCTCTCTCTCTCTCTCTCCATCTCTTCTTGTAAGCTAAACTCATTGCCATTGTCTTTTGCTCTCTATCGCCCTTACCTTCTATTGTAATCCTATTTCAAAAGGCATCTTGCTTATTTTAAGAATACTTTTCTCTAGCATTTTTTATTAAAATTAAAATTTATTTTTTTGATGATGCTAATTTTAGAACATTATTCTTAAAAGGTTTTTATGGAAAGATAATGTTTAAATTTTAGGTTTATTTTAAATCACATTTTATTTTAAATCACATTTTATTTTAATATTCATGATTAAGTATTCAAAAATTTTAAAAATGAAATTAAATTTAAATAGCTCATCGAGATTAGCCTAATGAAGTTTATTTTGTCTTGATTAAACACATTTTAAAATTTTTATGAATATCCAAAGTAATTAAGCATAACTAATAATAAATAATAAATTTAATATTAAGAAAAAATATATTAAAGTTAGAATTAATTAATTGAAGCTATATAATGTAACCAAAATGATTTAAAGGTCTACAAGAGTTATTTAGAGCATCATTGTAATATGATAAAATCGAAGTGAAGACAAATAACATAAACTATAATTTGAAAATTATGTAAATAATTAATAAATTAAAATGAGATAAATTGAAGCAATGTAATTTAAGATATTCTTATTTATGCCTTACTTGACTGTTGATAATATATGCTCAATCCCCATTGTATCTTAGATTGCAAATTTCCCAAAAACTTTATCTATTTCTCACAAAGTTTTCAATTCGAATTATTATATTACTATGTGAATTAAATCTCCACACGTAGCCATACTATCGCTTTGATTTTCATATATTGTATAGCTTCAATTAGCCTCAATTATGCTTTAACATATTTTTACTTGTTAGTAATTTTTAAAATTTATTATTATATATTATTATTAATTTTCATAATTTGTGATATTTATAAACAAAGTCTAATTGAGATAGGGATATAATAAGACTCACCTCAATGTATTCTATGAAACTAAATATTCATTATTATATTTCAAAATATTTTATTTATTTAGGGATTTAGGTAGCTTTACATGATATTTTAATTCATGCATGAGATGACTATCAAGAATATTAAATTTGACTGCCTTAGGCTATAAGAATACATCTTTGTTTTTTTTAATTTATCTCATTTGTTAAAAGTTTTTTCTTTTATTTAGTCAAAAGACTATGAAGTCTAATTATACTATTGTGTGACGTTTACTTTCCATTGATTTTATTATATTAATTTGGATAATGTTTCCTCATTTTAGTTTTGTTATATATTTACTTAATTTTTTAAAAATTTTATTATTATTTACAAATATTTTTTTTGTAATTCATAGCAACTCTTCCGAGGTATCATCAAGAACAGAAAAACATCATTAGACTCATCTTAATGATCTCTATTCAATTTAATTTCATTTTTTATATTTTTTATATAATTAATTTTAATTATTTTTTTAATTCCTTAAGATATATTTTGATTGGCACCTTATTTAATGATTGATGTTGTCACAAGTAATGTTCACAACACAAAACGCAAATTCCCAATGAAATTTTCAAGATATCTTGTATGTCATCGCATTGCTATTTTATATTGTTATGTAGCTTAAATCGTAACTTGTCTCACTTTTAGTCTCTTTCATGTGGATGCATCACATAACTTTAATTAAATTATTTTACCCTTAATGTATATTTATTAAATAATAAAATAATAATTTTTTTTTATTTATGCTTATTTAATTCGATAATTTGAAGTAATTGCAAACGACATTCGATTGAGTTAAAATTTAGGTCATTCAACAAGTTGTGAGGAGCTCTATCCAATAAATATTTATTTTTGGCAACTTTAAATATTTCATTTTTTTATGTTTTTGTCTAATTTATGAAAGGTTTTAATTTGTACTTCCTGTAATGATCAGTGATGTTACAATATATCTACTTAGTTTGTTGGGATTCAACTTTTTTTTACAATCTATCTTATTTTTTTGAAATTTAGGTCTTTGATTTTTTTTGTGTTACCAAATAAATCTAAATAAAGTTTTATATGTCATTTATGTAATATCTATTTGGTCATTTTAAGCTACTTCATTTTTTCTTATTTTGGGCCTAACATTTATTTACCTAATATTAAAAAATAATTTATTATTATTTATGATTATTTAATTTGATAATTCATAGTAATATCAAACAAGGTTTGATAGTGATGAAAAAACATCATTTGAGACAACTCAAGCCTTCCTCATGTGAACGTGTGTTTAGTAGGGGCATATCTACTGCGCGTGCATGCTTTCTCTTCATTTCAATTTTTTGTGTCATATAACTGCCTGCTTTGAAGTTCAATTTCTTTTACCATGAACTAAAAATTTATTTTGGTCTTGTTTTTATATGTTGTTGGGTTAATTTGTTATGAGAAATTATTGCTTTTAGTAATGTGTGTTCTACTGGGTGAATGATGTAGCAACTGGCTGTGCTATTGTAATGTGTGTTTGCTAATTCATTAGTTAATTGCTCGAGTTGTGGTGAATAAATCAAAAATGTATTTGGCTATGTTGCTTGGTAGCAAGGCACACAAACATAAAAAGAAATGCAAAAGCTATGCTCATTCATCTCTAATGCCAAATGAGTTGCTTACAGGAGAATGTTGCTACACTATAGAATTAGGGGATAGAAACATTGTATTAATAGTCTCTACTATAGAAGGGCGAATAAATGCTAAGCAAAATGAAGGTGTGGCAACTAAAAATTCTGTCATAAATGATTTAGGCATAAAATTTGGTTTTCTTGAGGAAGACGGTGTGATTAATTCAAGTATCAAAGAAGTAGAAGTAATCGCTTGTTTAAATCTTGAAACAGTGGCCAAAATTATGCAATAAGTAGTGGAAATGTTGAGGCCTAATAACTGGATAATAATAAAATTCCAACGAGAGATATTGGGGTTGGAAAGAACTTGATCATAAGGAGGATGAAGATGAAGGGGTGGAAGCACAAATTAGAATTAGAAGGTTGTAGTTTTCATTAAAGCTGGGTAAAATTTTTTGTAGTAGGAAGCTTATTATCATGGTGTGGAGATGAAGGAAAACTATAGAAAGGTATTCTTCAAAGATGTGTTACCTTAGGAAAAAATTTTATTACAAGTTGGTGCTATCGTAAAGTTTCAGTATATTGATGTGAAAAAAGCTACTCCCAAGGAGGTTGATTTTAACAAATGAGTTATTTACTATAGTGAAGACGAAGCCATTTCAATAGCTTCAAAATTTTAGATCTATCACTTAACAGGTATTGTTTACAATTTAAATCATGGAAGGATAGGAATGCTATGTTGGTTTGGGAACCATGGCATATAATGGGGCATACTATTGGGCTAGATTTGATAACCTTAGATTTTGGGCCAAATGTTATGTTGATTATGTGCATCCTTTGTGGGTAAGATTTACCATGCTCCTATTGTTGTATTGGGACACTAAAAATATTTTTTTCATTGGAAAGGCCATCAGGGACCTAATTATGCTTGATAGGTGGATGGCTGACTTGTAAAGTTCTTTGTGTACTAGAATTTTTGTTAGGACAATTTATTTAGAGCACTACTGTTAGGTATGTGACTAAGTGGATACTTGGGGAGAATTTTTCAACCATTTGAAGATGAAGGCCTCCCCAAATGTGCTTTTTGTGTGGTCATATTTGCTATTACAACACGGAGTGTTCTATTGGCAAGGTAGCTATTGATTTATGAAGTAAAGCTGAAGGGAATGATGTAGATAAAGCTAGTTTTAATGAAGTAGTGAATCATTGTAATCGAGAATAACAAGAAAAGGGAAAGGATGACCTGGGGGAAATGAAAGGCCTTGGCTCTTAGATGTTTGAGCAACTAAGGAAGGGCAGGCTACCTTTGCTACGTAGCAAGGGAATCCAAAAATAAGAGGTGGTTCCAAAAATCAAAGGAAGCTCAGTGCGTCTAAAAGTAATGCAAGATGTAGGAAATATAAAACCAAGAGTAGAAGAATTTCTAAATTAAAAGGTAGGGAACCATTAAGGAGAGTTTGGGCTCCAAAGTCTCTAGCTAGGTAGCATCTTAACTTATGTGGGGTTGGGACATAAAGAAAACAACAAGAGGTTATGAAGCAGGGAAACACAGGTGAATCATGGTGTTGCTCGAAGGTAGTTCTAATGATGATATTAATGAGGAAGATAGGTACCTATTGGATGGATGTATGCCTGGGGGTCATCCACATCATGTTGTGTTTGAAAATTAATGGTGCTGAGGGGAGTCCTTTAGAGTATAGTATGTTGGTTGCAAAATTTGGAACAAAATGCATGGTTAGGCAAAACCTAAGAGCTTGATTGCATTGGCACTATAGTGGTTTTAGCTTTATTGCTAGGTTAGAGAATTTTGGGTGCACTTGGGTCAGAAGGGTAAGGAAATAATGAATGTTTGCACAACGATTAACATTAATAGTAAGGAAATATATAACAATGTGTGGAAGTCTTCATGAACTATTCAATTTTGTTGTAGTACAAGAAGTAATGAGGCTATTATGCTTAATAACAACTGTAGAATGAATTCCTTGATGTTGATGTGCATACCTTTATTGGAAACAAAAATAAATGGCTACAACTAAAATTATAGAGAATTATGAACAAGTGCACTTAAAAAGTTGTAGAGAACTTTGGTGTTTTTGGTGCTATTGTAAGAGGTGGTGTTGGATAAATTACAATGAAGTGTAAAATGCTAAAGGTGGTATATTGATTGTTAGAGACAACAACTACTAAACCTGTGTATGTTGGCTGGCGAATACTACTATGAATTGCAAGTTGTTGGGAATTACTGAGCTTGGTAGCTGTAGGTATTTTTGTTATTTAGATGTTTGCAAGCAATTTTTATTAATAAGCTTCACAACTACTACTACTGTCGGATGGGGTATGAGTGCAATCAATTAAAATCTATGTTTGGTGCAAACATTATATGTAGTTATGGTGAGCACGTGGGTGCCCAAGGGTTGTTGTATTGAAATGTTGCCAATGATATGCATGGCTGGCGGGAATACTAGAAGCTCTTTTGTTAGGTGGCTATGGTATTTCACCATTGCTATTGCTTGAGTTAGTTATGGGTATGCTTGGGTGGTATCTGCAAGGGAATCACCAATGATTGCTTAATTATTTAATGTTGCTTGAAGGAAATCTTTAAGAATGTTTAGAATGGTGTTTTCTGATGTAAATCGTGTTAGAACAATGCACAAGAGGGGAGGGGTGAATTGTGCTTTTCACTAAAATTTAGATTAAGAAAAATTCTTTCAATAAAAAAACGTTTGTAAATAAATTGTGAAAACGAAAAATGCAATAATAAGACAAGCAAAGAGAAGATAAAGATTTTTAGGTGGTTCGGCCAAACCCGTGCCTACATCCACCCCCGATCAACCCGATCAGGCTTCCACTAACCACTCCCTTTTGCCGAAGCCGGTAGGGGTAAACCAAGTACAACCGGTGCTCCAACGAGACACCAAAAATCCGAACAAAATGTTACAGAATGATGCAATGAAATGTGGAAGAAAACTGTCGAAATTGGAGAAGAAAGTTGAGCTCGTAGCTCCCACGAGTATGCCAATTGTTGCTCTCGGTTTTGGCCTTTTTCCTTAGTTTTTGAAGAAGTTTGCAAGTGGATTCATCATCAATAAATTGTAAAGTGTCCTATATATATAGTCCACCAAAAAGCAGTTCCAAACGGCTAAGAAAAAAGAAACCAGAAAATAGCCGTTGCCGGAAGCCCGAAAAGGAAGAAGAAGAGCAGCTGCCGTCCGATCCCACTTCAAGAATGGACGGCTGGATGGACTTCACGGCTTGATCATCTCTAGACCGTCTGATCCGGGCGGACTTGATCTGAACCATTGGATCCCACGCGCTGAACGAACGGCGCTGATTAAACAGCCGTTCGAAATTACTCTCGCCCGTTGGATCTGGGCGCGCTTGATCTGAACCATTGGATCCCACGCGCTGAACGAACGGCGCTGATTAAACAGTCGTTCGAAATTACTCTCGCCCGTTGGATCTGGGCGGGCTTGATCTGCGCCTTTGGATCCTGTCGAAGTTATAAGGTGGGATTTTTAGTCCCACGCTGCAGAATGAAACTTCGCACACTGCTTTATAATAGATTCGCGCCTATTAACCTGCGAGCCACTTTGGGGCCGGCTCCCCCCTTCCTTGGCCGGGATTTCATCACCCGGTTCAGGTTGACTTAGCCATGCACTGTTCTTTGACCATTGACCAGCGCTAAAGTTAGACTTAGCCGAGCTCCTCTCGGCAGGCTTGGCTTAGCCAGGCACTGTTCCGTTGACCGTTGACCAGCGCCAGCCGAGCTGCTCTCGACGGTCTTTGGGCGGGCTTTGCTCGCCCCTTTCGGGTCAACCAAGTTTTTATTTTTCTCTCTTTTTTTTTTATTCCTAAAAGGCCTGGACGGGCTGTTTTGACGCCGGGTCGACCCGCCCATGCTACAGTGCTTTTTCCCGAGACTTTTGCAGTTTTATGGTATTTTTGACGAATTTTTTAGCCACAAATTTGAATATAAGTGAATAAAAATAATTTTATATTCTTATAGTATTATAAGTTAATTAAGTGGCTATGAAAAGAAATTTGTAAAAAACGATTCCATAATAATATTAAAAAATCAAATACCCATGTCTATACATTTTGTCAAATATACTTGGCCCAAAAATTAAAATTCATCATTAAATAATTTTATAATATTTTTAAATGTTAATACTACTAGTGTGCCTCATAATCTCAAGGTTTTGACATATCAAATTCAAGAGAAATAAAAAGAATTTAATTATAAAAAATCTTGCGCATGTCTCAAAAATTCCTTGAAGTATGTCATGACCTCAAGGCCCTTAGAGACCATTATTTTAGACATCTAAAATACATGGCTTGATTTAATTAATTATTAACAATTTTACTTAAATAAAACAAGCCTTCAATAATAAATAGCTTGGTTTTGTAATTATCACATCAAAGGGTACAACAATCTCCCCCTTGATGATTACAAAACCAAAGCTCAAAAAACAAATAAAAAGACGAAGCATTAAAGTAACAATAAATAACAATCATAGATTACAATATAGCTCCCCCTGAATCCTAGCCTATACTCCCCCTGAATCCTAGCACATCACAGATACCTCTCTCCCCCTTTTTGTAATCACTAAAAGGGGTTAATGACACCTAAACTCAAACGAAGTCTATGAAACACATCCGTAGGCAATGGTTTGGTAAAAATATCAGCCATTTGAGCGGAAGATGGGACAAATGACAGTTGAATTTCTTTCTTCTGCACATGCTCTCTAATAAAATGATATCTAAGCTCTATATGTTTGGTTCTTGAATATTGAACCGGATCCTTTGATAGACAAATTGCACTTGAATTGTCACAGAAAATTGGAATCTGACTAAATTCTAAGCCGTAATCTAAAAGTTGTTGTTTAAGCCATAGTACTTGAGCAACACAACTACCTGCAGCAATGTACTCTGCCTCTGTTGTTGATAATGCCACACAATTTTGTTTTCTACTGGCCCAAGAAATTAGTGAACCACCAATCAATTGACACATGCCAGAGGTACTCTTCCTATCAGTCTTGCTGCCAGCAAAGTCAGCATCTGTGTAGGCAATTAAATCAAATCCAGACTCACATCTAGGGTACCATAAGCCTAGAGTCTTAGTACCTATAAGATACTTAAAGATATGCTTGATTGCTTATAGGTGTGATTCCTTAGGATTTGCTTGAAATCTTGCACATAAACCTACACTAAACACAATATCAGGTCTACTCGCTGTAAGATATAGTAATGATCCAATCATTCCTCTAAATAGTTTAGTGTCAATGGACTTCCCAGTTTCATCTTTACTTATGATAGTACTTGTGCTAATAGGAGTTTTTCTTGACTTCATGCTTTCAAAACCAAATTTCTTAAGCAAACCAATCAAGTATTTGGTTTGAGAAATAAAAATTCCTTCACTCGTTTGCTTTACTTGAAGTCCAAGGAAGAAGGTTAATTCTCCCATCATACTCATTTCAAACTCATTCTTCATTAAATCTGCAAATTTCATGCACATCTCTACATTAGAAGCTCCAAATATTATATCATCTACATACACTTGACATACTAGTTGACCTTCAGTTGAATTCTGTACAAATAAGGTATTATCTATCTTACCCCTATGAAATCCATTTGAAGCAAGAAAAATACACAATCTTTCATACCATGCTCTTGGAGCTTGTTTCAATCCATAAAGAGCTTTCTTAAGTTTGTATACATGATCTAACTTATCATGTATCTCAAATCCAGGAGGTTGCTCAACATAAACCTCTTCATTTATATATCCATTCAAAAATGCACTCTTAACATCCATTTGGTATAATTTAAACCCTTTATGACATGCATAGGCAAGTAAAAGTCTAATAGCTTCAAGTCTTGCCACAGGAGCAAATGTCTCATCCACATCTACTCCTTCTATCTGACAATAGCCTTTTGCTACTAACCTAGCTTTATTTCTAATAACTTCACCATTCTCATCTACCTTGTTTTTGAAAACCCATTTTGTACCAATGATTGTTTTGTTATTTGGCCTTGGTACAAGATCCCATACTTGATTTCTCTCAAATTGTACTAACTCATCATTCATTGCAGCAATCCAAGACTCATCTTCAAATGCATTTTCTACAGAACTTGGTTCAACATTTGACACGAATGCTGCATGATTAAATGAACTTCTAGTTCTAATATTCTCTTTTAAGTCTCCAATAATCAATTCACTAGGATGATCCTTAGAATATCTCAATTGCTTCTCAATCTCACTATCATCTTTTATTGGTTCTTCAACCTTAGCTATATCATCCAATTTATCTTCTTCAAGACATAAGTCCTCAAATTCATCAAGTAGATCCGTTTGATGATGACTATGAGATGCCTCACTAAGAGATTCATCAAACTTAACATGAATTGTCTCTTCAACAACTAGTGTTTTCTTGTTGTATACTCTAAACGCTCTACTAGAAAGTGAATATCCTAGAAAAATCCCTTCATCAGACTTGGCATCAAACTTATCAAGGTCTCTTTTTCCATTATTTAAAATGAAACATTTACATCCAAACACATGAAAATGAGCTACCTTGGGCTTCTTGCCATAAATCAACTCAAAAGGAGAAATTTCTAACAAAGGTCTACATATGACTCGATTAAATACATAACAGGCAGTGTTAACTGCTTCAGCCCAAAAATATTTGGGAACTCTATACTCATTTAGCATGCACCTTGCGGCATCAAGCAAGGTCCTATTCTTTCTCTCAACTACGCCATTTTGTTGAGGAGTCCTAGGTGAAGAAAAAGTATGAAACACTCCATTTTTAACACAATATTCATCAAATAATTCATTCTTAAATTCTCCTCCATTATCACTCCTAATTGATATTAACCTAACTTCATGTTCTTTTTCAATTCTTGTAATAAGACTTACGAATTTTTCAAATACTTCACACTTCTTTCTAACAAAAAGAACCCAAGTAAATCTAGTAAAATCATCTACAATTACTAACCCATACTTGCTTCCACCTAGACTTTCTGGATGAATAGGACCAAATAAGTCTAAGTGAACAAGTTCTAAAGGTTTACAAGTAGTGATGTCCTTAAGAGGCTTAAAACTTTCCTTTGTTTGTTTTCCTAATTGGCATGGGCCACATAAATGATCACTTAACTGACTAAGATTTGGTAGACCTCTAACCACATCAAACTTCATGATTTTTTTAAAAGATGACTTTTCTAAGTGACAAAATCTTCTATGCCATAAAGTAGAATTACTGTCTTGTGAAGTAAGACACTCAAGTCCACTATTCTTGACCATGTGTAAAAATAAAACATAAGTGTTATCTTTTCTACATCCTATAACAAGAGGAAGATTATCCTTGCTAATGATGCATTCATGTTTATTAAATAAAACTGTAAAATTCGAATCACATAATTGGCTAATACTAAGAAGATTGTACCTTAAATCTTGTACAAGAAGGACCTTTCTTATGGATGTATGTGAGTTGCCCACAGTTCCAATTCCAATCACTTTCTTCTTGGAGTTGTCACCAAGAGTAACTTCACCACCATCATAGCTCTTCAAGTGGATGAATAAAGATGCATCTCCAGTCATGTGTCTTGAGCATCCACTATCCAAGTACCACATGCCTTCCCCGGTCCTTGAAGGAAAGCATGCCTACACCACACAATTAAACGTTACATTTAGGGACCCAAACCCTTTTGGGTCCACTTGTCTTAATTTGATCATTATGTAAGCTACTCTTTCTAACCCAAACAAAACTAGAAGATTTGTTATTTATAGAATTTCTAAATTTACAATAAGAAGAAATATGTCCAAACTTCATGCAATAATTACAAATAGCATTTTGTGCATAAGAGGAGGTAGTGGTTCTTGCATAATTTATTTTTTGAAAAGAAATCCTACAATGAGCATGCAAACTTTTCAAATTATTTAATTCCCTAACTAAGCATGTATTTTTGACAATAAAAGAAGCCTTCTCATCTCTTTCTTTCTTAATTTCTAGCAAATAATTGGCATTCACTTCATTCAAATGTTCACATAAACCTAAATAATTTTCATGCTCTTCTTTTAATTTAAGATACTTAGATGCTAATTTTTTATATTTGGTACAAATGGCTATGTATTGCTCTTCATAAGTTTCCATACAAGAAGATGAAGAAGAGGAGGAATAGGAACATACCTCATCATCTGATATTGCTTCTTGAATGTTGTCCTTTGCCATAAGACAAATCAAGCTCTCCTTCTTGTCTTCATTACCAGAAGAGGAGCTATCTGAATCATCCCATGAGATCTTCATAGCCTTCTTCTTTTTCTTCTGGTTTTGATATTTTTCTACTCTCTCTTTGTAGTGAGGGCAATTTGGCCTAGTATGCCCAGGCAATTTGCATTCATAACAAATTGTTTCTTCATGGGAAACAACTTTGCCCTTTTGCCTTTTATTCTTCTCAAATCTTTTTCCTGTATTTCTTTTGTTATGTAAACGAGATAAGCCTTTAGAAATAAGTGCTACCTCACTTGAGATTGATACATCTGAATCTGTGGAGGAATCGGCTACAAAAGCAATTGTCTCTTCCTTCTTCTTTTTCTTTTCTTTTTCTACCGCATGCTCTTCATTCTTTCTTCTTGCAAGCTCAATTTCATTTGTTAACAGCTCACCCAATAGTTCATCTAGTGACATAGCTGAAATATTCTTTGCTGCTTTCAAGGCTGTGACAAGTGGATCATATTGTTGAGGAAGGACTCGTAGAATCTTCCTCACCTGTTCACCAGTAGAAAACTCCTTGCCAAGGTTAGATAGACCATTAACAATATTTGTAAATCTAGTAAACATAGACTTAATGGTCTCATCTGAATTCATGCGAAATAACTCATATTCATGAACAAGCATATTGATTTTGGTCTCTTTAACTTGAGAAGTTCCTTCATAGGTAACTTCTAATTTTGACCAAATCTCATGCGCTGTTTTCAAATTCATAATTCGGTTATATTCCGAAGCACCTAACCCACAACACAAAATGTTCATGGCCCGAGAGTTAAGTTGGACTTTATGTTTCTCCTCGGGAGTGAGTTCACCAAGTGATTTTCTCACTTTTTCGCCATTGACCATTTTAATTGGAAAATCAAATGAATTCTCAACAATGTCCCAAATTTCTAAATCAACGGATTCTAAAAATAAACGCATCCTATTTTTCCAATAAAGATAAAATTCACCCTTGAACAAGGGTGGACGGTGTGACGATGCTCCCTCAGACAAGATAGCATTGTTCTCAACACATGGAAGAGCCATGAGGATCTTGTCTTAGAAATTTCTTTCTTTTGACAAAACCACTCTCTGATACCACTTGATGTAAATCGTGTGAGAACAACGCACAAGAGGGGAGGGGTGAATTGTGCTTTTCACTAAAATTTAGATTAAGAAAAATTCTTTCAATAAAAAAACGTTTGTAAAAAAATTGTGAAAACGAAAAATGCAATAATAAGACAAGCAAAGAGAAGACAAAGATTTTTAGGTGGTTCGGCCAAACCCGTGCCTACATCCACCCCCGATCAACCCGATCAGGCTTCCACTAACCACTCCCTTTTGCCGAAGCCGGTAGGGGTAAACCAAGTACAACCGGTGCTCCAACGAGACACCAAAAATCCGAACAAAATGTTACAGAATGATGCAATGAAATGTGGAAGAAAGCTGTCGAAATTGGAGAAGAAAGTTGAGCTCGTAGCTCCCACGAGTATGCCAATTGTTGCTCTCGGTTTTCGCCTTTTTCCTTAGTTTTTGAAGAAGTTTGCAAGTGGATTCATCATCAATAAATTGTAAAGTGTCCTATATATATAGTCCACCAAAAAGCAGTTCCAAACGGCTAAGAAAAAAGAAACCAGAAAATAGCCGTTGCCGGAAGCCCGAAAAGGAAGAAGAAGAGCAGCTGCCGTCCGATCCCACTTCAAGAATGGACGGCTGGATGGACTTCACGGCTTGATCATCTCTAGACCGTCTGATCCGGGCGGACTTGATCTGAACCATTGGATCCCACGCGCTGAACGAACGGCGCTGATTAAACAGCCGTTCGAAATTACTCTCGCCCGTTGGATCTGGGCGCGCTTGATCTGAACCATTGGATCCCATGCGCTGAACGAACGGCGCTGATTAAACAGCCGTTCGAAATTACTCTCGCCCGTTGGATCTGGGCGGGCTTGATCTGCGCCTTTGGATCCTGCCGAAGTTATAAGGTGGGATTTTTAGTCCCACGCTGCAGAATGAAACTTCGCACACTGCTTTATAATAGATTCGCGCCTATTAACCTGCGAGCCACTTTGGGGCCGGCTCCCCCCTTCCTTGGCCGAGATTTCATCACCCGGTTCAGGTTGACTTAGCCATGCACTGTTCTTTGACCATTGACCAGCGCTAAAGTTAGACTTAGCCGAGCTCCTCTCGGCAGGCTTGGCTTAGCCAGGCACTGTTCCGTTGACCGTTGACCAGCGCCAGCCGAGCTGCTCTCGGCGGTCTTTGGGCGGGCTTTGCTCGCCCCTTTCGGGTCAACCAAGTTTTTATTTTTCTCTCTTTTTTTTTATTCCTAAAAGGCCTGGACGGGCTGTTTTGACGCCGGGTCGACCCGCCCATGCTACAGTGCTTTTTCCCGAGACTTTTGCAGTTTTAGGGTATTTTTGACGAATTTTTTAGCCACAAATTTGAATATAAGTGAATAAAAATAATTTTATATTCTTATAGTATTATAAGTTAATTAAGTGGCTATGAAAAGAAATTTGTAAAAAATGATTCCATAGTAATATTAAAAAATCAAATACCCATGTCTATACATTTTGTCAAATATACTTGGCCCAAAAATGAAAATTCAACATTAAATAATTTTATAATATTTTTAAATGTTAATACTACTAGTGTGCCTCATAATCTCAAGGTTTTGACATATCAAATTCAAGAGAAATAAAAAGAAATTTAATTATAAAAAATCTTGTGCATGTCTCAAAAATTCCTTGAAGTATGTCATGACCTCAAGGCCCTTAGAGACCATTATTTTAGACATCTAAAATACATGGCTTGATTTAATTAATTATTAACAATTTTACTTAAATAAAACAAGCCTTCAATAATAAATAGCTTGGTTTTGTAATTATCACATCAAAGGGTATGGTATTTCACCATTGCTATTGCTTGAGTTAGTTATGGGTATGCTTGGGTGGTATCTGCAAGGGAATCACCAATGATTGCTTAATTATTTAATGTTGCTTGAAGGAAATCTTTAAGAATGTTTAGAATGGTGTTTTCAACTCTCAATCCTATTGCAAGCTGAGAGGTAATGAGGTAGTTGAACTATTCAGGAGCAGAGGTTGATGAATGTAGTAAGCAAAAATGCTAGCCAAAGTGTAATAAAAATAGAAAGTTTTAATTGGTAGATACAAAATTTGTAGATGCTTGGGTGTATTTGCCACTATGATATGTTATATGCTGGGAGCTACTGGATTTGGTGATGGCATGAAGAATTTTTCTTGGATCATCAACAAGGAAGTGTTTTCCAAATTTGTTAGTGCTATTTTCTCTCAATTGTTGCCACAGATGGAAGAGGTTGTTAGAATAAATGGCAAGTTAGGCAAAATAGCAAAGAACAAAGATTTGGAGAGCCTTTCATACCAAAATTAATAATTAAGATTGCATTATGGAATGTTAGAGGAATAAGGGATAAGAAATCAACTGGCTATTTGCAATGGATATTTAGATTACATAATGTCATAGTGCTTGTGCTTATAGAGACTTGGGTGGATAGTACCAGTTGGTAGGATGCTAATTTGTTTGTTGGCAGAGACTATGAATTTGTGGCATAACCATTGGCTAGGTTGTCTGGAGTCTTTGTTGTTCTTTGAATGAATTGGGTGGATCTTTATTTCATCAAACTTTTGCCTTAGGTAGTCATAATGCAGGCAAGGGCTAGTGTTGTAAAAATGTGGAAGTGTTACATAGTTAATGCCTTCAAGGACATTGCTAATCATAGAGTTGTGTGGGATATCTTGAGAGATGTGGGTAAGGGTGCAGGCCCAATGCTTGTTGCTTGGACTTTAATGTCATCATGTCATTGAATGAAAAAGTGGGAAAGAGGTTTAAGTGTGGTCTTAGTGAGTAGGAATTTCTTGGCATTATGTAGGAGCTTAAGATAATGGACTTGAGATTTGTTGGTAATAGATATATATGGTGTAATGGGAAGGAGGGAAGCAAAATAACTTTTTAAAGATGGGACAAGGTGATGATGAATCTAGAAAGCATCAAGATCTTTGCAAAAATTATCTGTCTCATTTATAACACATGTGATAAGATCATTGCTCATTACTTATTCAGATGGGTGTGCATAAAGATAAGGCCACTAAAAATGAATCAATTTGAATGTGTAAGGCTTACTTTTTCCTAAACTATTGTCATTAAGCAAAAGGTGTGGAATAGATTGCCTTGAAGAAATCTAGTGGAAGGCTTATCTATGAAATTCTATAGATCTATAGATTCTTTGAGAAGGTGGAGCAAGACTAAAATGCAAAACTTCATCAGTAGGAATAGCCAACTAGAGAGGGATATTCAGGAGCTATAGCTTAAAGAGTTTTATGTGGGTCTAAATAAGCAGGAGCACGTTCAACTACGGTATATTATTGTCTCTTTTCATAGGGTGGCTAGATTTAAGGAGAGGTGGTGGTGGCAATGTGCCTAGGTTTATGAGCTCAATTGGGTGACCAAAATACTAGAATCTTCCAGTCTATAATGACTTATATGAGTTGGGAAAAGCATATTTCTTAATTGTAGGATGAAATGACTATTTTTGTTACCTTAGAAAATGAAATCAAGTGCTTATAGATGAGCCATTTTAGAAAGAAGTGGTACAATGATGATGTTTATTACCCTCTACATCACTTCTAGTCATACAAATGCATTAATAGGGAATAGGAAAATTTGTTTGTCATGTAGATTACCAAGGAGGAGGTTAAATTTGTTGTCAAATCAATTAGTAAGAATTTGGCACTTGGAATGGATAAAATCATCATATAATTTGTTAATGGGTATTAGACCATTGCACATGGTGATATTATTAAAGTTATGTTCTATTTTTTTCATGATAGGCATATGCCAAAAATTTGAAAGGATACTCTTATTGTGTTAATTTCAATAGTGTGAGGTGTAGATAGACTTGTTGTATTGTTATTTAAAAATTATGGCTATAATTTTGGTGAAAAGTTTGAAGAAAGTGTTATCCCTAATTTTAGGAATAACTTCATTCACAAGATGAAAGATCATGGTGGACAAATTTACACCTTGCATGATGATATTGAGGAATCCAGAATCCCTTATAAGTTTCTTTACCAAAAAAAGTGTATTAATGGTAACTACGATAATATCCTATTTAGTACTCCCTTTTAGACAATTACTTTTGAGTAAGGAAATTTCATAATAGCTACAATTATTGACGATAAAATTAAAAATGTTTCTATCGTTCAAGAGAAATAAAGCCCCAGGTATGGATGGTATCTTAACTGAGTTTTTATTCTTAGATACTAAGGAGATCAGGCGTGACATTATTGATCATCAAATAAGATATGAACTAAAAAGTTTTGAACAATATGTTTAAATAATAAAAATTAAAATATTTAAAGATATAAAAATTAATATTTAATTTAAAGAGGTTATTAAGGCAATTCAAATGACATTTTTCTTATCACCATCAAAGCTCACTCAAAATTACTCTAAATTATCAAGGCAAATAAGACATGAATAACAAAGCTAAAATCAGATAAATTGATAAAATATAATACAACCAAATCAAAGAAATGAATGGGTGAACTAGAGGAGAATTAGAGTTTCATAGTAATATATCCTAATAAAAGTGAAACATTTCAAAAAATAAGATAAATTAAGTGAGAAAATAATGTTTTAAACTCCTAAAGTTAATGAGTGCAGCATCATTTATCATCAAAATTGGCTCGAATCAAGATTTCTCATAAAACATGCCCAAAGCATAGAAAATAAAATATTAAAAAAAATATCAAATTTAATATTTAATTGGATTGAGTCTGTTGAGATAAATCCAATGAGATTTATTTCGTATCCTTTAGACTTCATATTGAATCACTACAAATTAAAATAGTGATTAAACATAAATTACAAATAATTATTATTTCAAAATTTAATAAATATACATTAAAAGTTTAATGGAATGAATTACAACAATATAATATATCAAAATAAAAGTGATTTATTTGTTAGAAAAAAGGAGAATTAGATAATCCTAATGATATATGTAAAGAAAGTCAGACTTTTAAAAAAACGACACAAATTTTACAGAAATAATACATACCAAAGTGCTACAATTTTCTAGTATAACATTTATGAGTGCTAAAATACACAAAAATCTAAATATTTTTATATATTGCACAAAAATAAAAATATTAAAAAAATATAAATCTAAGAATTTAATTGTATAAATCTTGTCAAGAGTCAAAGAATCTTTATTTTAACTCGATTAGCCCTTATTTAGAAATACTAAAATTTAACAAAGAAATATCATAAACATTAACAAATAATTATTTAAATATTAAGTAAATAAATATTAATCTTTAATGAGGTAAACTAAATGATGAAATATAACCAAATCACTAAGATTTAAAGATCAAATTGGAGAAAATTTGGAGTTAAATAGTGATATAGCAAAATAAATGTGAAACGTGGGAAGATATAAATTTAATGGGTAAGTTAGACTTCAATATAGAAATAAGATCAAGTCTTGCATCCTCAATCATCAAATCAGAAAAAAAAGAAAATACCTCGCATGGTGTGGCAAAACTCTATATGGTAAAATATTTAAAAATAAAAAAGTATTTTTAATTCAAGAGAGTTTACAGAGATGATTCTGACAACATTTTTTCACCTTGACGAAATCTCATTTCAAATAAATGCTAATTTCCAAAGAAAATTTGCATAAACAATAATAAATTATTATTTTAATACTATATATATATATATATATATGTTAAATCTGAAATAAGATTAATTGATGTAATCTTATACAACAAAACTAAAATAAATCAAAGATCACATAAGAGGAGAATTAGAGTTTTGCAGTAATGCATACAAATAAAATCAAAACATTGAAAGAAATGAAACAAATTATGAGGTAACTGACATTGTAAAATGCTAACATCATGTAATATCTTGATGATCAAATAAGGAACAACATAAAATACGATAAAATATTTAAAAAATATAAAACTAATAATTTAATAACATAAAGGTGATTTTCATGAGTGTGATGACATATGTTTCATCTTGATTGAAACTTTTTTGAAATCATTATTCTTTACAGAAATAAATTGACTTAAATAATAGTAAATTATAATTTCATTGTAAAGTAAACATATTTTTAATATCGAATGATATAAAATAAAGAGCTTCAATATAACAAACTCAGAGCACTGTAAAGATCACAAAAGAGGTGAATTTAGAGCTTTATTGCAATATAATTAAATCAATGCAAAACTTTTGAAGAAAAGTGATAAATTGTTTGAAAAAATTCCTCAATAAGATGCTCAAAAATTATTATTGTTTATTATTTTTTTAATTTCGTAATTAGTTCCAAATGAGGATCGATTAAGTCATAATGAACATAATTTGACATTACATGAACAATGTTTTCTAACTAAAAATTTATTTTTTATTTGCAAATACCTTTTTAGTGTATTTTCAAGCATTACAAATCATTTTCATTTGCATGTGAATTGATGATTGAGGATGTCACACACAATCTCCTTAATATCTTGGAATGAGACATTTTTATTGAATGTCATAGTTTTTTAAATATTTTACCTTGATTTGGTCATATTTTTATGAAACTTAATTTCTCATTTTGTGTGACCATACCATCCTTTGATTTGGTTATGTTACACTACTTTAAGTACTATTTTTTTTTAGTATATGTTTTTCTAGTTTTGAAATAATAATTTATTCTTATTTAAGCTTATTTACTTTGATAAATCATAGTTACTAAAAATGACACAAGATCAAGATGAAATAAGCACTATGTAGCTCATTTAAATGTGCTCTAACAAATTTAACATTAATTTTTATATTTTTAAATATTTTGTTTACTTCATTTTTTGCACACTTATTTAAACATTTTTATTTGTATCTCATATAATGATCAATGATAGTATACCTTATATCTTAAGGCTCTTGGAATGATACAATCTCAAATAATTTATCTATTTTAATTTTGTTAAATAACTACGTTATTCAAAATCATCTGTCATTTGACATTTTCATTACTTTAACATACATTTTTATTAATATTAATTTTTTTTTAATTTTTAATACTTATTTATTTTGGAATTGATAGATATTCAAAGCTATGTCGATTTGAGATGAAACAAATATTGTTCGGCTCATCTCAGTAGCTCTATTAAATTGAATATTTATTTCTTAATTTTTAAATTTTTTTTCTAACTTTTTAACTTTTTTATATTATGTTTTAATTTTTTTTCCTAATTTTAGGATCTATAATATTATACCAAATCATCTTAGTATTTTGGAACACAACTAATCCTGAAAAATTATTCTCCTATTTAGTGACATTTACATTACTTAGAATTGGATAAGTTACATCCCTTTACTTAAACTCATATCAACTTTAACAAATATTATCCTAATATTAAAATATTTTTTTTGGCAATTATGCTTATTTAGTTTCTTATTTAGTGAATATTCTAAACAAAATCTAATTGAGATGAAAGAAATTTTCTTAGAAACTTCTTAATTAGTTCTATCAATTAAAATTTCTTTGTATTTTTAATTTTTTCAAAATTTTATTATAAAGTTTTTTCAACTTTTATGAGTAATTTAAATTTGTCCATGACTTGATTAACAGCATTGCACTCAATCACCATTGTATTTAGCAATGAAACTTTACTATATAATTTATATTATTTGTCCAATTTGTTGGCTTTGATTTAGTTATTTTACTATAATTTACATCATTTTGATTTCGTTACGTTAAATATTTCGAATTTTTTTATTTAAATTTTAACATATATATATATTTAATAATAAAATAATATTTTTGTATTTTTATTTAAGAAACTAATAGTAATTCCAAATAGGTTTTGGCACAAATGAATCAAATGTCAATTTCGTAGTCTTGACAAGTTCTATCGGACTAGATATTCATTATCATATTTTTTTAAATATTTTACTATTAAGCTTTTGCGATGTTCAAGGAGGGAGTTTTATTTCTACCTAATTAGATGTTTTCGAATGTTACACTCATTGTTCCTAATATATAGGAATGTAGCTTTACAATGTAACATACCTCATTTCTTTAAAATGTTTTTCTTTGATTTTGTTACATTAAAATGAAACTCTAAATCTCCTCTTATGAAGTCATTACATTACTTTTATTTTGTTACATTACATTGCTTCAATTTTCTCCTTTAATATTTAATATTATTTTATTTAATATTAAAATAAAGTTTTGTGCAAACATTATAAATCAACTTGATTTGAACAATATATGATGAAAAGAATGTTATGTTTGATCTCCCTAGTGTTTTGAAATAAAAATATTCCATATGACTTATCTTATTTCTTTAAATTTTTTCTTTTATTTGGTCATATTGTTATGTAACTCCATCCCACTTCTCTGGTCACCTTAAATCACTTTTATTTGGTTGTAATTCATTATTTCAATTTTTATTATTTGAAATATAATATTTGCTTTAACAAGTAATTTGACTTTTTTTAGAAAAGATTTATCCAATTACGTAATATTTTTTTATTTTTTAAATATATTTTCTTTACTATTTTGACAAGCTTTACCATTAATTTTAACTCCAAATCTTCGTTATGAGACCCTTAAATGTCTATTATTTGTGTTATATTACGTTGCTTCAATTTATATTGTTTCATCATTGATATACATTTATTTAGTATTTAATTAGTATTTTATTATCATTTATGATTTTTGCTTTTATAATTATTAGCAAGGTCAGACAAGGTCTAATTGATATATAATAAATGTGTTGGCCAAGTCCCACAAAGTTTTAACGGATTAAATTTTAATTTTTATATTTTAATTTGTTTAAATTTCTAGTGTTTGACCATGTTTTATGACAATTTAATTTTTGACTCATTTCGTGATTTAAGATATTATACTCAATCTCTTTAGTACATACAAATTTAATTTGCTAGCATAGTTTATCTCATTTGCTCAAAAGTTTCTCCTTTGATTTAGTTATATTACTATAAAACTTTAATTCTCCTCTTTTGAAATCTTTACATCATTTTGAATTTATTATATATCAAAACTTCAATTATTTAATTTGAACTTTAATATACATATTGTCTAATATAAAGTTATCTTTCTTTTATTAATTATGCATTTTTAATTTTTGTATTTTGAAGAAATTCTAGACAAGGTCTGATTAGGAAACAAATCTTCAGTAAACACATCATAATGGGCTTTCCTAATTAATATTGTTTTGTATTTTTTTTAAATTTTTTATTCTCTAAAATTTTTGCGTTTTGTGAGACATTTGGATTCTTACTAGATTTTATAATCAAGGGTGTTACACTCAATCCCCTTAGTATCTTGGAAGGCAACTTTTCTTAATAAATTAACTCATTTCCTTATTTATTTTATTTAGTTATATTAATTTGTAACTTTTACTTTGTTTCTTATGTGCCTTTTGAATTAGTTTTATTTTTTATATTATATTACTTCTACTTTTATTATTAAAAATTTTGTATATTTTTTCTTTAAATTAAAGTAATAGTTCATTATTATTTATATTTATTTTATTTTATAAATTGTATTTATTTAAAACG
The DNA here is from genome assembly GCA_023846275.1 of Vanilla planifolia. Taxonomy (NCBI): domain Eukaryota; kingdom Viridiplantae; phylum Streptophyta; class Magnoliopsida; order Asparagales; family Orchidaceae; genus Vanilla; species Vanilla planifolia. The sequence continues at coordinate 254,959 of JAIUJO010000097.1, forward strand.
AGGTCTAATTGTGATAAAACAAATACTATTTGATTTAAGTCTTTTAGTATTATGAAATTAAATATTAATTTTAAAATTTTAAATTTTTTTAGTTTTTTTGCTTTATTGGACATTTCAAATTGTAGTTAACATGATGTAGAGAATGGTGCACTTCTACACCTTGGTATCCTTCCTTCAATGCAACCTTCCCATATAATCAATGTCATTCTTAAAATGGTTTCAATTTACTTTTATAATATTACTATGAAACAAAAATTCTCTTCCCATGTGATCAGAATTTAATATGATTTGGTTAAATTATTTTACATTAATTTATCTAATTTTGACTTTACTAAATATTTATTTAATAATAAAATAATAGTTTTATATTATTTATGTTTTTTAATTTTTGTATTTTCTAGTAATTATAAATGAGGTTCATATGGGATGACATAATTACAGTTGGACCCATGTTGATAAGCTCTTTCAAGTCAAGTAATTGCTTTTATGCTCATAAATGTTTTTTATTTTCTCTTGATTTTGCTTAATATACATGATAGTTGGAGTCATACATGATTTAATGATCAAGCATGCTATGGTCAATCTCCTTAATGTCTTGCAGTTCAACTTTCCTATACAAGTTATCAAATTTTTTGAAATTTCTTGCTCTAATTTCTTTGTATTATTATGTGCCTTTGAATCCATGACATTTACACTCACTGATTAAGTTATATTACATTTCTTAATTCTATTTTACTTCATCATTAATATTTATTTAAATATTTTAAGATAATAATTTATTAGTTTTTTTTATTAAATTTGTTCTTTAATTAAAAAATTAAATGAAGTTTCATTGAGATAAGGCAAACAACATTAGACTAATCTTGATTAGTGCTATCAAATTAAAATTTTTTTTTGTATATTTAATTATTTTATTTACATTAATTTTTGTATGTTTTATGCAACCTTTTTATTTGTATAGGATTTGATGATCAAGGGTATTATAATTTAGCACTTTAGCTTTTAGTAATGCCATACAAATTACCATATTTCATCATATCCTATAAATTGATTTTATCATATTATTATCAAACTCTCATTGTTCTCTAGCATGGTTTTTATATTGTTATGATTTGTTTTATTATAGTACTTCAATTTAGCCTTAATTATACTTTAATATTTAATTTATTAATGTTAAATAACTAATATGTTATTATTTATTCATATTTATTTGGAAGCTTCAAAGAAATTTTTAATGCTATCTGATGAAGACAACAAAAACTTGGTAGAACCTGTCTTAGTGAGCTCTATCCAAATGAGTTATTTTTGAGATGAAAACAAAATGTTTTTATACTCATTTTTATGTGAACAAAAAAATTAAATATTTATTACTATATTTTTTAAGTACTTTCTTGAGAATTTTGAATTTTTTATGAGATATTTTTGCTTATACTTAATTTGATGGCCATGGAAGTTATACTCGATCTCTATACTTTATTTTACTCCTTATAATTTATTACTGTCATTGGGTTATTTTAATATGTTACTCTATATCTAATAACATGTTACTTAGGCATTTCCTTCATTTATGTTACATTACTTCATTTTAACTTCAATATATATTTAATTAATATTTTAAAAATTTTCTTTTTTTGCTAATTTGCATTACTAATTCACAGTAACTCTAAATTTTGTTTCAATGTTGCTAAACAGATATCATTTGATGCATTTTGATGAGCTTTATTTAATCAAATATTAGTTTTTATATTTTTTTGATATTTTGTATTCTAAGCTTTGGGCATGCTTTATAAATTGTTTTCATATATAACTTATTTGGCAATGATGATGGTACATTTGGTATACTTAATATTTTGGTATTCGACTGTTCCATAAAACATCATTCCTTTAAATATTTTACTTTGATTTGGTTAGAATATAATATAACTTAAAAACTCTTTCCAAGAAATTTTTACAAGGCCTTGATTTAGTTATATTATATTATTCAAAATTATCTTCTTTTTAGTTTGTTATATATATATAATTACGTAGTACGTAGTATGAAATAAAACTTTTTTTCTAATTTATGCCTATTTAATTTGGCAATTCTCAAAAATTAAAAGAGATGTTTAAATGGGGAAAAGAAAGATCATTTGTCTCTTCTAGATCTTTATCCATATAAATATTCGTGTTTAATTTTGGAAACTTTTAATTTTTTTTTGCTTGCTTCGCATGAAATCTTCATCCATACCTTATTTGTAGATCAATAAGTTCACTCAAATTTATTTATTATCATGGAAATCTATTTTTATACAATTTATCTCATTGTTTTAAAATTTTTCATGTTGAATTGGTTATTTTTCTCTCTTACTTAAAATCTCTCATTATTCTTCCTTTAAATCACCTTCATTTGCTTAAACTTTCTGTTTCAACTAATCTATTTTTTGCATATATATATATATATATATATATATATATATATATATATATATATATATATATATATATATATATATATATATATATATATAAATTTATTAAAATAATTTATTATTAGTTGTGCATATATAATTTGATAATTTGTGATAGTCACAAAAGACATCTGATCTAGATGAAACAAACATCATTGAACTTGTCATGATGACCTCTGTCAAATTAATAATTCATTTCTATAACTTTAAATAATTTATTTTAAAGTATTTTCGCATGTTTTGTGAAACATGTCATACATTTTACACTTAATATATTTGTTATCTCAAAAAGCACCTTTCACCGATAATGTGTTGCATTTGATTTGGTTCGATTCCTTTTTAAATCTAAATCACCTCTCATTCAAAGTTTGCATCAATTTTTTATTATAATAAATTATTTAATTTTTATTTATTTAACTTTCAATACTAAAATAACATTTTATTATTGCATATGCAAATTTGTTTAAAAATTATTAGTAATTAAAACAAAATTTTGACTTAGATGAAACCAATTTAGATGGAATAATCTCGATGAGAACTATCAAAGAAGCATAGTTTTTTATTTTTAAAAATATTTTATTTTCTAAGGTTTTGATATATTTTATCATATATTTTGATTTGGGTTAGATTCGATGATTGAAGATATTATATTTCGACTCAGCATCTTGGAATGCAACATTTTGTACAGTTTGCTTTACTTTTTTAAATATTCATTTATTTGGTTATATGAATAAGTTAATCTAAATCTCCTCTTGTGTCATAATTACATTACTTTAATTTTATCTCATTTTAACATTAATAATTATTTTTTGAATGCTAAGTGAAAAATTTATTAATATTTATTACAATTTACTTTCTAATTCTTAAAAACTCTAAGAAAGGTTTAATTTAGATGAAACAAGTGACTCATGTAAAAAAGCATTATGGAAAAGTCATTTTTTATTTCTATATATTTTTATTTTTTATGGTTATTGAGACACCTTAATTGATTCTATTTTTATGATCCATAATATTTTTAGGGAATGTTTGTACTATGTTAGAATGTCATATTCACATATTATTTATCTAATTTCTTAAATGATTTTGATTGATAAATTTATATTACTATAGAACTCTAATTATATTATCCTATTACCTTTGCATCTCTTTGATTTAGTTATATTATTTTTCTATTTTTTATCATTTTAGTTTTTTATTTGTTAAAACTTTAAAATAATATTTTATTTTTTTTACACCTAAGTCTTTTTATTACTTTTTAGAAATTCCAACTGTGGTGTAAGAGAAAATGCAAATGTCATCAAACCTAAATTTATTAGCTTTGTCAAATTAACAATTATTTTCATACTTAAAAATTTTTTATTCTATATGGTTTTGTCATGCCTTACGATATATTTTTATTTTTTACATATTTAACGATCGAGGAGCTTAACCCTAATCTACTTGGATGATTTGAACTTTAAATCTCTTATGAGGTGACCTTTACATAACTTTTATTAGCTAATATAAGAGTGCATTAGTTTATTTTTTAGGAAGCCTTATATATTTATTTAACAATTAAAATATTAAGTTGTTAGTATTAATACTTATTTACTTTTGTAATTTACTAGTTTTTAAGCACTGCCTATTGTAGACAAAACAAACCTTGTTGGACTTATCTCAATAAGCCGTATGATTTTTTTATATTTTTATTATTAAAATTTTTAATTTTCTATTTCTTTCTTATGACTTATGGGATATTTCAATTCATATCAATTTTAATGATCACGGCGACATAGTTGACCTATTAGTATTTTATATTATAACCTTAATGTATAATTTATCTTACTTGTAGAAGACATTTGCTTTGAGTTAGCTATAGTGCTATGTAAAATCAAATCTCTTCTTATTTTATCTTTAAAATGCTTTATTTTCTTATGATTACATTGCCTTAATTTATCTAACATTAGCTTTGTAATATATTTACGTAATCTTAAAGATCAACACTATTTTCTTTAAAAGTCATGGTAATTCAAAATGAGGTCTAATAGAGACAAAATAACAATACCGTTAGACTCTTCTCGACAAGCTACACCAACTTAAAGGATCATTTTCATATTTTTAGGAATTTTATTTTCTATCATTTTCACACATTTTATAATATATTTTAATTAATACATGATTTTAGCATTAAAAATATTTCAATCAATCTCTTTAGCATTTGGAATGCAATTTTCACATATAATTTCTCCTATTTCTTCAACGTTTTTGCTTTAATCTTGTTATTTTACAATGAAACTTCAAATCTATTATCATGTGACTAATGCAATGCTTCTATTTTTTATATTATATTATCATAATTTATCTTGCTTAAATTTGTTATATATCTTGTTAATGGTATAAAAGTCACTTTTTATTATTTATTATCATTTAATATTTATTTTATTATTAATTTGAAACAAAGTCCAAGTGAGATGAAACAAATGTTATTAGATTCAACCCAATGAGCTCTGTTTAATTAGATATTGAATTCAACATATATTTAAATATTTTATATTTTTATGATTTAGAGTAATTTTTTAGAATATTAATTCTTACAATATTTTATGATCTATATTATTACACTCAATTTATTTGGTGCTTGGGATGCAACTTCCTCATTAATTTATGTTATTGTTTTTAATGTTCTGCTTTTTGTTGGCTATTTTATAATTAAACTATAATTCTACTCTCCTTAACCATTACACTACTTAGTTTTGCTTATATTATGTTGCCTTAATTAATCTTATTTTAGCTTTATTATATATTTATATAACATTAAAAAAGTAACTTTTATTTTCTCGTATTTATCATGTTAAATTGAAGTAATTCCATACGATTTCTCATAAAACAAGAACAAATTTTATTACACTTGTCTCGATGAGCTCTATCCCATTAGATATTTATTTTAATTTTTTTCGAAGTTTGATTTCTTATGGTTTGGCATGCTTTACATGTCATTTAAACTTGTAACAGATTTAGTGGTCAAGGATGTAACACTTGATCTTCTTTGTATCTTAGAATGCAACATTCTCTTATAATTTATTTAATTTCTTAAAATTTTTTTCTTTGAATTTTTTATTTTGAAAAACTGTAAATTTATTATTTTATGGCCTTTACATCATTTTGATTTTCTTATATTACATTGCATCAATTTATCTTGTTTCAATTTTAAAATATATTTACATAATATTAAAATAAAACTTTAATAACATTTATTTACTAACTTTGTCAATTTATGATAATTGAATACTTGGGTTGCTCGAGATCAATTAGATGTAAATGGAATCAAGTTGATGGGTTCTATCATATTAAAAACAATTTAATATTTTTAAATATTTTCTTGTTTTTTTGTATTTTGGTGTGATAGTTGGTGATACTACACTTCATCTGTATTCTATCCTGAAAATTAACTTTTCAATAAAATTTATCTCATTTCATCAATGTTTTCCATTTTATTTAGTTATAACACTATATAAATCTAAATTTCATCTTATGTAACCTATATAACACTTTGATTCAATTATATAACATTGCTTCAATTTAAAATTTTAAATTATTTTATTTTATAATAACTTTATCATTTTTTGTAAGAAATTTAAATTCATTCTTAATTTTATGGCCAAGGATGTCACTATAGATCATTTTAATATATTTAATATTAATCTTTCATACAATTTATCATATTTACTAAAAATTTCACTTTCATTTTGTTTTTTATAATGGAACTCAAATTTAGCTTTATTGTGACCTCCACTTCGTCTTCATTTGACTATATCACATAGCTTCAATTTATCACTTATATGATATAATATTTCTTCACATAATGATTAAAATAATCATTTATTACTATTTATGTTGATCAAACCTTGTAATTAAAAGTAATTCAAAATAAGGATCTGATCGAGATGAAATAGTCATCATTTGAGTCACCTTGGAATCTCTATCGAAATAAATATTCAATTATAATGTTTTAATTAATTTTTTTTGTATTTTTTCTTATTTATTATGTGTTATTTTGATTTTTATTTAATTTGACAGTCAAAGAAGTTACTCTAGCTCTCCTTAGTATCTTGGAATGCACTATTCCCATACAATTTATTCAATTGGATCAATTTTTTTACTTTAATTTTGGTGTATCATTGTGTAACTCTAAATTCCTTACTATGAGTCATTCAAATTTGTTTGAATTAGTTTTTTTATATTACTTAAATTAATCTCATTTTAGCTCTAATATATATTTATATAATATTAAAACAAAAAATAATAGTATTTATGTTTATTTATTTTAATAATTCATAATAATTCCCATTAAAATAAAATCAACATGAAACAAATATTGTTGGACTCATCTCAAAAGTTATATTCATTTTTTAAATTTTTAAACTTTTTATTTTTTTGGCTTGGGCACTCTTAACGAGTTACTTTGATTTATACCAGCTTTAATGATTGAGATTTTTTCACTCAATGCCCTTTGTATATCAGAATGCTTGTCACCAAACATTTTCCTCATTTTTCATGTTCTTTTGCCTTAATTGTGATATATTAAAATGAAACTCAAATTTTACTATTAAGTGGTACCTTCATCACTTTGTTTATGTTATATTACATCACTTAATAATATCTCATTTTAGCTTTATTATCCCTTTCGTTAATATTGGAAAAATAATTTTTTGTTATTTTTGGTTATTTAACATTTTAGTTTGTAGTAACTCCAAAAAATGTCCACTTCAAATAAAACAAAACTCTATGCACTTATTTAGATTGGTTTGACATAATTGAATATTCATTTTTAAATTTTAAATATTTTTTATTTTTTATAGCTCTGGAATACTCTATGCGATGTTTTTATTTTTATCTATTTTTATAGTCAAAGATGTTAGTTTGTACTATTTAGTATCTTGTAATAGTATTTTTATACAAATTATTTGATTCATTCTAATTTATTGTTCTGAATTAGTTATATTTCTTTTAAACTCTAGCTCACATCACGTATGACTTCTCATAAGACCTTATCACGTTGAAGCTTTAATATATATTGACATAATACTAAAAAATTTAGCTATTATTTTTTATGCATCTTTACTTTGGTATTTGATAATAATTGAAAACAACATCTGACTGTGATGAAAGGAACATCATTGGACCCTTCTTGAGGAACAATATCTAATTAAATATTCATTCATAAAATTGCATGTTTATTCTTATGGTTTTAGCATACCTTACAAGTTATTTTCACTCATCAGATTTAACTATCAAGAACATTACTTCAGATTCCCTGGTATCATGCAATCCCACTATCTTATGCAATTTATCTTATATCTTCAGCTTTTGAACTTTGATTTTGTTTTATTATATTGTAAGTCATCCATGCATGCCATGTAGCATTTATAGCACTTTGATTTGAATATATTACATTGCTTCAATTTATCTTTTTTGGGCTTACTTTATAATTTATGACAATTTCAACCAATGTGTGATAAAAAACCAATGGTTGTTAGTCTTGTTTTAACGAGATCTATGCAATTAAAACTTAACTAAATATTTTAATTTCTATTTTTTGTTACAGTTTATGAGTCTTTTGGGTTAAAAGTTGGCATGATATCAATGATTTTATACTCAATCTCCATGATATCATGACATATCACAACTCTAAAAATTTATCTAATTTCTTCAAAGTTTTTACTTTGATTTAGCTATATTACTATGAAACTCTTACTCTTCTCTTGTGTGACATTTATCTCACTTTTATTAGGATAAATTACGTTACTTCAATTTATGACATCTTAATTTTAATATATATTTTATAAGACATTAAATAACATTTTTTATTATTTCCATTTTGATTTGTTAATTCATAATAATTATAAATGAGGCCCAATGGATACAAATCAAATGTTATTGTGCCAATCTTGATGGGCCATATCAAATCAAGTATTCATTTCCATATTTTTCTAATTATTCTTTTCTATTGATTCTTTGGCATGCCTTAAAAGAATTTTTTGTTTTGCATGTCATTTGAAGGTTGAGAATGTTGCATTTCATCTCCATAGTATCATGAAGTGTAGCTTTCTTAATCAACTCATCTCATATCTCCAAAATCCTCGCTTTGATTTCATTATATTACAATGAAACATGAAATATATTTGACAGTGGCCTTTACATTGCCTTGAATTTATTACATAGCATTCCTTCAATTTACACATCTCAATTTTAAAATATATTTGCATAACATTCAAATAATAATTTATTGTTATTTATTTCAATTTAATATTATAATACATAATAATTCAAAATCAAGTTTGATTACTAAAAAACAAATGCCTTTGGACTTATCTCCACGACTTATATCTAACAAGAACATCATTTCCCTTTTTATATGTTGTTTTTTCACACATTATACACTATTTGTTTTATTCTCCATTTAATGATTAATGATGTCACACTTGATCTCCTTAGTTTGCTAGATTGTAACTTTCTCATATAATGTTTCTAATTTTATTAGTAATATTGTTTTGATTTGATTATATTACATTACTTTAATTTATATGATTTCAATTTTAGGATACATTTACTTATAATTTAATAATATTTCCCTATTTAAGTTTATCTAACTTGAAAACTTGTTGTATTTTAATAGGAGGTTTAATTAAAACTAAAGAGCCATCATTAAGCATGTGTTGATGGGCTCTATCTAATTGAATAATTATTTTTTTTAAACATTTTATTTCCTAATATTTTGGCATGTTATTGGAGGTGATTCATACCTTACTTATTAATAGAGAATGTTACACTTAGTTTTCTTAACATCTTTAATAGCAATTACCTTATAAAATTTATCTAATTTTTTAAAAAGTTTGATTTTGATTTTGTTATATTAATATGAAACTATAAATATACTCTTGCCTAAAATTTACATCAATTTTATATGGTTATATTACATTTCTTCAACTTATCTCCTTTGAAATATAATATATATTTATTTCATGTCAAAATATAAATATATGATTATTTATACTTATTTATTTTGTCAATACATAGTAATTCCATATGGAGATTGATCTAAACTAAGTAAACATTATTGGACTCATCAATATGAGCCTTATCTAGCTAAATTTTTTGTTTAGGTTTTTAAATATTTTATATTTTATGGATTTGCAACACTTTTCAAGTCAATTTGAGTCATACCGAATTAACGATTGAGGAAGTTACACATGATCCTTTATCTTTGATTTGGTTTTATGACATTTCTTACTTTATGACATTTTGATTTTGTTGTATTAGATTTTTTCAACAATTTGATTTGGCCTTTACAACATTTTCAAGTTCTTCACGTGTCATTTTGTTTCTTTCCTTATTTCATGATAAAGATGTTACACTTGATCTTCTTTATTTCAATTAATACAACATTTGAATATAATTTCTCTCATAATATCTTAAAACTTTTGTCATTACTTTTCTTGTTTTACCATTTAACTCTACATCTTTTCGTAGGTGACTTTTGAATCATTTTTATTTGGGTACATTATATGATACCAATTTCTCTATTTCTTACTTTAATATATATTTAATGAATAAAAATAATAATTTATTATTTTTTATGCTTATTTATTTCCCTAATTCATAAAAATTTTGAACAAGTTTTAATTGGTTTAAAAAAAGTGTCATTAGTCTCATCTTGATGTGTTCCATGAGGTTAAGGATTTATTTCTTCAAGTTTAGATAATATATTTTCTAATGCATTGGTGCCATTCATGAGACATTTCAAATCTTATGTTAATTAATGATTGAGGGTGTTATGATAAATTTCCTCTGAATCTTAGAATGTAACTTTCCCATAAAATGTTTCTTATTTCATTAAATTTTTTACTTTCATTTCATTATAATGATTGTAAGTAAAATTCTCTTCTTTAATGATTATATTACTTAGAATTCCTTATATTACAATAATTTCAATTATCTGATGTGATTTATCTAATTCAATTTTTCATACATATATATATATGTGTATATATATATATATATATATATATATATATATATATATATATATATACCAAATCTAGAGGCCTGTCTCTAGAACAGACGTGCATATTTAATAATAAGATAATATTATATTAAAATTTATTCTTATTTACTTTGGTAAATCATTATAGCTCTAAAGGTGGGTTGATAAAGACAAAGCAAATGTTGTTGGAGTTGCGTCGACAGCCCAATCCTATTAAATATTTACTTCAATGTTCTAAATTTTATTTCATAGAGGTTTTGTATTGATTTATGAAATATTGTTATTTGTAAATCATTTGATGATCATGGATGTGGCACTCAATGTCCTCGATACAATGGAATGCAATCTTCATGTAGAATTTATCTAATTTTGTGAACTTTTTTGCATTGACTTTCTTATTTTAATATGCAACTCTACATCTATTCTCCTGTGACTTTTTCAATGAAAAGATTTTGTTATATTAGATTGCTCCGATTTATTTCATTTCAACATTAATATATATACATATATATATATATATATATATATATATATATATATATATATATATATATATATATATATATATATTAAATATTACAATAACTATTTAATATTTTTTCTACTTACATCATTTTGTAATTTGCAAATGTTCAAAACAAAGTCCAAACAAAATGAAGCAAATGTTGTCGAACTCATCTCTATGAGATCTATCCAATTTCATTTTCATTCTTTTATAGTGAAATATTTAATTTTCTAAGATTTCAATATTTTTGTGAGAAATTATGAACCCTAACTGATTTGGTGATTGTGGTTTTGCCTAATCACCTTAGTATAATGCAATGCAACATTTATCTATAGTTTATCATATATATTCTATTTTTTTCATTTATTTTTTGTGTAATTATGTAACTCTAAATCTCCTCCCCAATGACTTTTACATTACTTTGGTTTGGTTATGTTGTATTACTTCAATTTACCTCATTTTAGATTTAATATATATTTACTTCAAATTTAAAAATATTTTTTTATTAATTATTATTATATACTATTATAAATCATAGTAATTCCAAATGAGATTTCATCGAGAAAAATAAAAATAATTAAACTGATATAACTAAATTAAATTAAATATTAAATGTTATATGCTTTAAAGATTTTTGTTGTAATGATTTTGTTTAATTTTATGAGATATTTTGATTAATAAAAATTTTATAATCATAATGTATTCTACCTAAATTTATCTAGCCTTAGCTTTAAAATATATTTTCTTAATTTGTAAATAATAGTGCATTATTATTTATTATTAGTTTTAGTAATTTTTAGTAATTACAAATAAGGTTTGATCTAAAAAAGCTAATGTCATTCAAAGGTTTTTGATGAGTCTTATCCTTTTAAATATTTATTTCCAAATTTTTAAAAAAAGTCTTGTGATTTTTGGCATGCCTTATACGATATTTTGATTCATATCATATTTGATTGTTGTGAATGTTTTATTTGATCCCTTTGTATCCTAGAATAAACGTTCCCACTTCAATTTTATAATTTCTTTGAATGCTTTTCTTTGATTATGTCATCTAGCTGTGCATGCTTTATCATATTGCCTTATCATTGCTTTGATTTTTTTTATAACACATTGCTTTAATATGTCATTTTTTTGTTTGACATATATTTACTTGATATTAAAATATATTTTATTATTAATTATGTTAATTTGATTTCCTATTTCATAGAAATTCAAAACCTAAAGTGATCAGAACAACAATTTCCATTGTAGTCATTGTGATGTGCTATCCTACTAAATGTTCCTTTTATATTTTTTAGCATTTTTTATTTTCTTGGGCTTAACATGTTTTTTGAGACATTATAATTTATAGCTAATCTAATCATAAAGAATATTATGCTTGATTTTCTTAGTATTTTAGAATATATTTTTCTTGCATAATTTAACTCATTTTGTAAAAGTTTTCGTAATGATTAGAATATGTCACCACATTCTTTTACTATTACATAACCTTTGTTGGCTTATATTACATTGATTCAACTTACCACACGCCATCTTTCATATATATTTATTAAATTTAATAAAATACTTTATTGAACTTATGTTTATTGTTCATGCAATTCACATTAATTAAAAATGAAATCTAACAAAGATGAAAAAATTTTCATTTCATTTTCCATAACACTCTATTGAATTAAATATTCTATTATGTATTTTAAAATATTTATTTCTAAAATTTTTGTATACTTTAGGAGATATTTTGATTAACCAAAAATTTGATAAATGAGAATGTTACACTCAATCACTTTTTAACAGAGTTATTCTTTCAAAAAGTTCTTTTGCAATTTCATCAAATATTTTTTTTGATTGGCTATATAGCATGAAACTCTAAATCTCCTATCATGTGACTTTTATATATATTAAATTTTTTTTATCGTATAGTTTTAATTTATTTCATTCAATTTTATTAATCATTTACTTAACATTAAATTAATGATTTATTATTGTTTATTCAATATATTTTGGCAATTTAGAGTACTTGAGAAAGAGGTTTAATTGACATTAAACAATCATCACTAAAAATATCTCATGAACACTATCTAAGTAAATTTTTTTTCTATTTTTAAATATTTTCTTCTCAAAAAGTTAAGAACAGTTTTTGAGCGATTTTTTAGTACCTCGTTTGTTGGTTAAGCATAATATGCTTGATCTCCTATGCATCTTGAATTGTAAATTTTTCTTACAATTTATCTATTTTCTTGAAATTTTTCTCTCAAATTGTTTAAATCATAAAGTAACCCTAAATCTCCTCTCCTATCATATTCGCATTATATTTAACAAGTTCTATTAGATTGTATTAATTTTTTCCATTACAATTTTTGACAAATATTTTATTAATATTAAAAATATTTTATTATTTTTTTGCTTACATTAGTAATTTGAAAAAATTTTAAATGAGCTCCAATCAAGAAAAAGCAAACATATTTGAGAAAGTCCCATTGAGCTCTATCAAAATAAATATTTATTTTCATTTTTTACAATATTTCATATCTAATTGTTTTGGGATGTTTTATGACATGTTTTGATTCATATGAATTTCAATAGTTGTGGATATTACACTTGAACTTTTTTTTGTATTACAACATTTTTATTCAATTTATTTCATTTATTTAAATCTTTTTTTTTATTTGAAAATATTACTACGCCACTCTAAATCTTCTCATATATGACTTTTACAATTCTTTGATTTAGTTGTTTGGAAGAGTTTTAATTTATTTCATTTAGTTTTAATGTATATAAACTTAATATTTAACTAGTATTGTATTATTATTTATATTTATTTATATTTATAGTTAATAGTAATTCTAAATGATATCTAATCGAGATGAAACACAAGTCCCTAAAGTCATCTTAATGAGTACTATCAAACTAAACATTCATTTATTATTTTTTTTATTATTTGTCCCTTTTGTTTTGCCATATTTTAAAAAACCTCTTTATTCATAAATGATTTTGGGAATGCAGATGTTAAACTCATTATCCTTAGTATCTTAAAATGGTACTTTTTGAAAAAGTTTAAGATTTTTCCCAAAATCTTTTTATTTAATTTTGTAGTAAACTATAAAGTAAGATTTGATTATAATCATTTTTTTAATATATTTCAATCAAAATTTAATATACATTCTCTTAACTCAAAAACAATAAATTATTATATAGTTATTTATTTTTTTAATTCATTATAACTTTAAATGATGTCTAATCAACATGATGCAAATATTATTAGAGTCTCACAATGAGTTCAATATATTTAATTGTTCATTTTTACAATTTAATTATTTTATTTCAAGTAATTTTGCATGTTTTCTTATTTAATTTATTTTGTATTTGATTTAATGAGAGAGGATGTAAATGCAATCACCTTAATATTGTGGAACATAAAATTTTCATTGAATTTATTTCATTTCTTTATATGTTTCACCTTTATTTTTGTATTTTACTAAGTAACTCAATATCTCCATTCATTTGAAAACTATATAACAATGATTTGGTTGGATTGTTTTATTTTTTGTTTATTTAATTTTATATTTAATATATTTACTTGTTATTTAAACAATAGCTTTTATTATTTTTGTATATTTTAGTTTTCAATATAAATAATTAAAAATGAGTATTTATTGAGCTAAAACATGTCCTTAGACTCATTTGAACAAGTAATATCTAATTAAGTATTCATATCTAGTTTTTAAAATAATTTATTTTCTATGGATTTGGCAATCCTTGCTACAAATTTTGTTTTCTTCTTGATTTGATAATAATGTAGAATATTATATTTGATAATTTTATGATTTCATAATGTAATTTTCTCATATAATTTTTTTGATTTCTTAATTTTTGTTAGTTATATTACAATGTAACTATAAATAGCTTCTCATATGTCACCTAGATCATTTTATTTTTGGGATATTATATTGTTTCAATTAATCTCATTTTTAGTTTTAATATATCATGAATATTAAGATATTTTTTAGTGATGTTTAATTAATTTGGTAATTTAAAGTAATTATGAACAAGGTCCAATCAAGTGTAAACAAATGTTGCTGCTCCCCTCTTGATGAGTCTTATCTAATTAAATATTCATTTTTTCATTTTTAAATATTTTATTAAACAAGGCTTTGACACACTTCATGAGAAATATTGATTCATTCCTAATTTAATTATAGATGAGGATGTAGTCATCATCTTGTTAGTATCTTCAAATACAACTTTTCTATTTTATTTATCTCATTTTTTTGATTTTTTTCCTTTAAAGGGTTATTTTATTATTTATGTGAACAACTATTCTTGTGTGATATTTACATAATTTTTATTTAGTAGTTTTATATTGCTTCAATTTATCTTATCTAACAATAATATATCCCATTATTATTTATAAAAAATATTTAATTATTTCAGCTCAATTATTTTGGTACTTCAAAGTAATTTGATCTGACGTACATTGGACATAAAACAAATGTCATTGGACACTTCTCCATGACTTCCATAAATTTAAATAATCTATTCTATATTTTTAAAAATTTTCTTTTTTTGGTGGTTTCCATGACTTACAAGGCATTTTTTTGATACCTAATTTGATTATCATGGATCCTGTGTTGAATGTACTTTGTATCTACAAAGGTAAATTTGTTATTACAATTTTATTCAATGTCTCTTCTCATATGACTTCTACATTGCTTTGATCTAACTATAGTATACTGCTTCAACTCATTTTATTTTTGCTTCATTATTCTTAATTTTAAGAAATAATTTTTTGTTGCATATGATGATTTAATTTAATAATTCATAGTAATGCCATATGACTTTTCATCTAGATGAAACAAATAGCAACTAAACATGCATTAATGAGCTCTATCCTTTTAAATATTATTATTTTAATATTTTTTTACTTTTTTATTTTCTATGATATTGGTAACTTTTACATGACATTTTTATTCATACATGATTTGGTGATTGAAGATGTTACACTAGTTATCTTTAGTAATTTTGAATTCAACTTTTCTACTAAAAATTATCTCTTTTGTTGAAATGATTTTCTTTTATGTAATCATACCACTATGTAGGTCTGACTTTCCTCCCACTTAATCTTGACATAACTTTAAATTGGTCATATTATATTGCTTAGATTTATATCATTTCAGATTTAATATATTTTTACTTAATATTAAAATACTTATTTATTATTAATGTCTTTTAAATTTTCGAATTAGTAGTTAATGGAAAAGTTGTCTGATTGAAATGAAGCAAATATTATTGGACATTCCTTCATGAGCTCTATTAAACTAAGTATTAATTTTTGTATTTAAAAAAAAAATTTTTTTGCAGAGTTTCGATGAAATTTTTTACTTGTCATTTTCTAGCAATTGAGGAGATATAGCATGATCTTCTTAGTATGTTATAATTCTACTTTCCTCAAAACTTTATCTAATTTTATTAAATATTTTTCTTTGATTTGGTTCCCTAATTAGAAACTATAACTATTTTGTAATGTGACCCTTTCATTAATTTGATTTTGTTATCTTACATTAAAATTTACTATTCTTTATACCTATTTACTTTTCTTTTTCATGCAAATTACAAATGAGTTTTAATGAAGTTCAAATCAAAACTTTGTTAGACTCATCACTATGAAATATATTACAATGAAACACTAGTTTTGCCCTTATTTTATTTTAAAATCACTTTGATTTCATTATATTTTATTAATTTAGTATTTCTAATTCAAGTTTATTAATATATGTTTCTAAAATTGAAATATGATTTATTATTATTTACGTCAATATATTTTCAAAATTCTTGATAATTTTAGCCACAACCTGAACAAGTAAAAGTAAATCTTATTATACTTGTTTCAATTAGTGCTAACTAATTAAATCTCCATTTCAATTTTTTAATTTTTTTATTTTCTAGTGTTTTGTCATAATTAATAAGTTATTTTTATTCATACAACGTTTCACTGTAAAAAATATTACACCAAATCTCCTTAGAATGTTACAAAGAAAGCTTTTTGCATAATTTATTATATTTTGCTATGTAAATCGAAATCAACTCTTGTCTTATCTTTACGTAGTTTTAATATTGTTTTATGAAGTTTTTCAATTTATCTCATTCCATCATTAATACATATTTTCTTTAACTAAAAATTAAATTATTATTACTTATACTTATTGAGACAAAACCAATGTTGTTAGACTCGACAAAAAACTCTATCAAAATAAATAGTTATTTTTATGGTTTTAAATGTTTTGTTTCCAAATGCTTTGTACCTTGTAATACAACTTTCCTATACAATTCATTTCATTTTCTCAAAGGTTTTTCTTTTAATTGGTTATTTTACTATAAAATTCTAATTCTTAACTCACTTGAGCTTCACATCACATTGATTTACTTACAATAACTTTCTTAAATTTATCATTTTTCATATT
The DNA here is from genome assembly GCA_023846275.1 of Vanilla planifolia. Lineage (NCBI taxonomy): Eukaryota > Viridiplantae > Streptophyta > Magnoliopsida > Asparagales > Orchidaceae > Vanilla > Vanilla planifolia. Next base: position 272,392 of record JAIUJO010000097.1, read on the forward strand.
TAATATATAATAATATAACATATTACTAAAATAGTAATTTATTATTATTTTTTATGCCTATTTAACATGGAAATTAACAAAAATCCTAAGGACATTCATTGAGATGAAATAAATATCATTAAACTCATGTTGATGAGCTCTATCTAATTTAATAAACAATTATATATTTTGATGAAGAAGAATGTTACACACTTTCTCCTTAGCTTGTTAAAAACAACCTTATGATACTATTTATCTAAATTTTGTTTGTTTTTTTTATTTTGTTATATAACCTTATAAATCTAAATATCCTCATGTGTAGTTTTTACATTCCTTTTTTTGGTTATGTTGCATTGTTTAAATTAATTTATTTTTCGTTTTAATATACTCATATACTTAAAATTTAAAAAAATAATTTATTATTGTTATTTATGTTTAGTTACTATAATATTTCATAACAATCACAAGTTATGTTTGATAAGGATCAAACAAATGTCATTGGACTTGTCTCTCTGAGATCTATGTAACTTTATATTCATTTCTATAATTTAAAATACTTCATTTTTAAGCTTTGGCATGTTTTATGAGGCATTTTAATTACTACATCATTTGATGACCGATTAAGTTACACTTGATCTTCTTAGCATTTTGGAACATAAGATTTTCATAAAAGTTATCTCATTTATTCAAAGTTTTTTGCATCAATTTTGTTATATTATTATGAAATTATAAATCTTGAGTGGTGTGACCGTTAGATAAATTTGATTTGGAAATGTCATTTTACATGAATTAATGTAATTTTTTGTTTAAGTTATATTAACATAATATTAAAAAAAATTTGTTATTATTTATTTTATTTACCTTGGTGATTCGTAATAATTCTAAAGAGGGTGATATTTAAAAAAAACAAATGTTATCGGACTCCACTTGACAAGATCTATGAAATTAAATATTTATTTTTTAAAATTATTTTATTCTTATATTTTTAGCATGCTTTTTGAGATATTTTGTTTCTTACTTTATTTTATGAATGAGGTTATTATACCCGATCTCTTTGAAAGCTTAGAATGCTACTATTTAGCAAAATTTATCTTATTTTTTGTAAATTTGTCACATTGATTTGTTTATATTGTTACTAAACATTAATTTGCCTCTCTCACAAGATTTACATTGCTTTAATTTGGTTATATTAGACTCGTTCAATTTAACTAATTTCACCTTTAATATATATTCACTTAGTATTAAAATAATAATATTTTACATTTTATTTCTTTTACCTCATAATCCTAAGTAATTCCAAATGATGTTTGATCAAGAGAAAAAAAGCATCATTTTACTATTTTAGGGTTTTATCAAGTCTTTTGAGATAGTTAATTTGTTCCTGATATGATGATCATTTAAGTTGCACTAAATGTTGTAAATGTCTTGGAGTTAAACTTTCTTATACAATTTATCTAATTTCTTAAATTTGTTTCTTTGGATTTTTTATATGACAATATAACTTAAAAGACCAGTGTGACCATTATGTTATTTTGCTTTGATTTAAGTACGTTTTTTAATTTGACTTATTTTACCTTAAATTTGTCTTTAATTAATATTAAAAAATATTATGATATTATTTATGCCTATTTAATTTCAGAATTTATAGTATTCTAAAAGTGGTTCAATGAGATGAAACCAATATTGTTGAACTTATCTCGATGTACTCTACCAAATTAAATATTATTTCTATATTTTTAGAACTTTTATTTTTTGAGTCTCTACATGTTTTATTAAGAATTTTTTTATGTAAGTAATTTAACAATAAAAAATATTAACTCGATATCCTCAGCATCTTGGAATGCCACTTTCCTACACAATTTATCTCATTTCATCGAATTGTTTTGTTTTACTTAGATAAAATATTATGAAACTCTTAACACACCATTAATGTGACCTTCATATCACTTTACATTTGTTATATTATATTAATTATATTATATTATATTAATTTATCCTCTTTTAACTTTATTATATATTTACTTAATATTAAAATAATAATTTCTTATTATTTAAATTTGTTTATTATAGATATTCATAATAATTCCAATTATGGCCTCATGAACATGGAAGAAATGTCTTTAGACACATTTTGACAACCTCTTTCTAATTAAATATTTATTTCTATATTTTTATATAGTTTTTAGTGTTTTTGTAATTTTTATGATGCATTTAAATTGATAATTGATTTTTTGAGTGAACATCTTACACTCGATTTTCTTAATATCGTGGATGGCAAATTTGTACTACATTTTATCTTATTTCTTTAAATGATTCTCTTTAAATTGAGTATATTAATAAGAAACTCTAATCCACTATTTATGTGATAATTTCAGCTCTTTGATTTATCTATATTACATAGCTTAATTTTATCTTGTTTAAACTTAATATATATTTACTTATTATTAAATTCATTATTTGTTATTATTTAGCCTTATTTAATTTGTTAATTTTTAGTTATTCCAAATGAGGAATGATGGTGACGAAAAAAATGCAGTTTTCTTAATCTCCATAAGATCTATCAATTTAAATAATTATTATAATTTTTTTCATTTTCAAATATGTTGGCACTCTTTACTAGACAGTTGAACTCATATGAGATTAGATGATCGAATGTGTTATACTCAATTTATTTAGTATCTAAAACTATAATTTTCTTATCCATTTTTCTTATTTCTTCAATATTTTTAACATGATTTGGTAATATAACAACAAGTCTTCTCGTCTCGTGTTAACTTTGCGTCTCTTCGATTTTAAGTATGATTTTCTCAACATTTTCACTATATCTATCTCGTGTGACATTACATTTGTTTGATTTTGCTATATTATATTTTTTTATATTTCCATTGTAATATATAGCTAACAAATATTAAAATAATAACTTGTTATTTTTTATGCTTATTTACCTCGCTAATTTACAATAATTCATAACATGCTTCATTCGACTTGAGCTAGACATCACTTTACACATCTCAATGAACTCTTTCCAATTAAATGTTTACTTTATTTTTAAATATTTTATTTTCTAGGGTTATGTATGCTTTATGAGATGTTATGATCTGTGCCTTATTTAACAATCGAGTATATTACATTAAATATCCTTAGCACCTTTGAATATAACTTTATAGTAATAATAACTAATTTCTTAAAAATTTTACTTAATCTTTGGTAATTTTACTATGAAACCCTAATTCTCTTATCTAATCTTTAGATTGCTTTCATTTTGTAATATGACATGACATTAATTTATCATATTTTAACTTTGATATATTTTTTATTAATATTAAAATAAAATATTATTCTTTTTATTTGTCTATATACTTAGAATTTAAAAACAAGGTGAAATGAAAAAAATAAATGCCATTAGACTCATCTCGACATACTCTGTGCAATTAAATATATATATATATATAGTCTTAGTATTTTAACATACTTTATGAGAGTTTTCAATTCGTACTTCATTTGCTAATTGAGGATATAACACTTCATCTCTTTACTATATTAGAATGCAACTTTCTAACATAATTTGTCTATTTTTTTTCAAATTGTGTTTCTTCGATTTGGTTATATTACTATGTAACTCATAATCACATCTCCTATGACCATTACAATACTTTGACTTAGATATACTGAATTATTTCAATAAATATCATTTGAATTTCAACAAAAACTTAATATTAAAAAATAATTTATTATTTAATTAATAGAAATTCCAAATGAGGTATATTAAAGAGGAAACAATCATCATTACATATGTCGTGATATGATCTATCCAATTAAATATTTAATTTTATATTTTTAAATATTTATTTTTACTATTTTAGCTTATTTTGTCAAAAAGTTTGATTCTTTCCAAATTTGACAACTAAGGATGTTATACTCGATCTTCTTGAATTCTTAAGGTTTGACTTTGTCATTTTATGTTTCCCATTTTCAAATTTTTAACTTTGATTTTTTTGCTACTATTCAAGTACACATCTGAGCATGTCTGATCATTACATTTGTTTTGCTTGTTTATTCCATATTACTTCAATTTATTTTATTTTAGTTTCAATATAAATTGACTTGTTATTAAAATAATAAATCATTTTTTCTTATTTATTATTTTATTTCTTTATTATTCATCATGATGTGTGATTAAGACAATACAAACACAAAGAGAATAAACTCATTGAGCTCAATTAAATTTAATGTTTAATTTTATAATTTTTTCAATATTTTATTTTCCACTATTTTGACAACTTTTAAGAGACATTTTGATTCATGTTTGATTTAACGATTATGAATGCAACATTGGATCTTTTTAGTATCTTGCATTTTAACTTCCTTATATAATTTATTTCATTTCTTTAATCTAGTGTTTTTATTGGATTTGTTAAGTCTAAATTAACTATAGTGTAACCTTCACAACACTTTAACTTAGTTATATTAGATTTCTTCAATTGATCTTATTTTATTTTTAATATATTCTTACTTAATATTAAAAAATAATTCATTACAACGTAATTTTATTATTATAGTAATTTATAGTAATTTTAAATGAGGTCTGATCTAGAAAAAATAATTATCTTTGATATCGTCTTGATGATCTCAATCTTATTAAATATTCATTTCAATATTTCTAAATATTTATTTTTATATTATTTTATGTTTTACATGGAATTTAGATAAGAACCTAATTTGATGATCATGGAAGCTAAAGTAAATAATTTCTCAAACAATTTCTTTTATTTCCTCAAACATTTCTCTTTCATATGATTTTATTGTTATGAAACTCTATTTCTTCTGAACATAAACTTTATTAGTTGGTTACATTTACAAATTTTAAATTTTTCTCATTTTAGATTTATTATATCATTATGGAACGTTAAAAAAATAATGTATTACTAGTTATGCTTATTTGTTCTTTAATTCAAAATAATTTTAGTTGTAATCTTATCAAGATAAAACAAATGCCATTGGAGTTGCCTCGATGAGCTCTACGTAGTAAAATATTCACGTCTACATTTTTACGTATTATATTTTTTTTAGCTTTTGCATAACTGACTAGGCATTTCGATTCATACTTGATTTGATGGTTAGGAATGATACACTTGATGTCCTCAACATGTTGTAATACATCTTTTTTTAAAGTTTATTTTATTTATTTAAATATTGTTTTGGTAACATTAGTATATAACTCCAAATATGATATAATGTCACTTATATACTGCATTACTTTGGTGATATTTCATTACTTCAATTATCTCAATTTAACTTTAATACAAGTTTCCATAACATTAAAATAATAATTTATTTTAATTAATGATAAGTTACTTTTATATTTCAAAGTAATTACAAATGTTGACTGGTCAAAACCAAACAAATGCCATTGGACTTAATCTTGATGACCTATAGCCTATTAAATATTAATTTATATATTTGTAACTTTTTTGTTTTCTTATGTTTTAACTGAATTTAGAGGACATTTCAATTTCAAGAAAGACTTAATGATCAAGAATATTACACACCATCTAAATAGTATGATGGAGTGCAACTTTCCCTTATAATTCATTTAACTATTTCAAATATTTTTTCTTTAATCTCCTTAATTTAAAAATCATATGCTATATTTCAATTTTGTTATTTACTTTGTATGTAAAAGTTATTCAAAACAAAATCGTATTAAGACAAAAAATAACATCATTAGGATTCTCTCGATGTGGTCAAACTATTAGTTAGTTCTACAATAAGAAATCTCCTAGCTTTCGGTTTTAAGGAACCACTTATCTTCTTAGACCTACAAGCAAAAGTAAGAGGGAGTGGGTTAAATTTCAACAAGGAATATTCAGGTCATGCTATAAATTAAACATTTAAGGATAAGGTACAATTATTAGCTTATATAAATAATTTATAATCAATACTATGATTAAGAAAATATTCAAGAACATTAGAAATACTTATAAATTATACTACAATGGTGCCATAGTATTCCCTAATCCAAATGGCATAAGTCCACGAAAATTACTTTTAAAATATTTAAAGTGGGCCTCTCAAATCTTTATTATAAGCATATTTATAATATTAATCATGTAATAAATTAAAATAGGATCTAAATGCCTCATTAGTGAGCTCATACTACCTCCAAGCACACCCAAAAACCATGGCACAAGGTTTGGTGGTTTTGTCTTTTTCCAAGGTTAATCTCTCCCCAATAAGGAAGTCTAATCACATGCTTTAGTCATATAGTGCTCTAGGTATCAACATTAAGGAAGTTGTAAGTATTATAGTCTCATCACATGATCTGACACTTTCCAAAATGTAAGTCCAATTGCAAGGTCAGGCCTTATAGGGCCTTAGGAGCCTAAAATAAGTTGCAGCATGCCATCATCATATGTTTAACCACATCTACATTCTTTGGTGAAGTCTATAGTAGGTTATTGAAACTTCAAAACCCAATTAATCTAGCATATTTTGTAATTAATAAAATACTATTGTTGTACTGAGCCATAACATATAATATTGCACATTAAATAATTAATTAAATTTTTGTATGGCACTAAGCCACTCCATATATTCCAGCACATTTCAAAATTAATAGAATGCCCTTAAAGCAATTAGCCACAACATATAATCTAGCACACAGCCATATTAATGTATTGTAGGAATGGTTATCACCCTTGCAATATAATCTAGTGGGAATCACATAATCAAACATGCTAATGGGTGGCCAATGCATTTAAACCCTTTAATCCACTACATTCCTATGCATGTTATCATCATGTTTGTCTATCATTAATTAATTACTCCAAAGTGTCATCATATCAAATGTAACATGGCAAGCAATATGTTGTTAACCCTTAATCTATTATTTGGAAAAAAAAATTAAGGTTTATTTAAGTGTCAAGTTAGCTATCCAGTTATCTAAAGGTTTCTTAGTAAGATCATAGTTGAAATACCACATGATTATAAGGTTTTCTAGCTAACCATTGTTATCTTTTTGGACATTTTAGGGTGTTCTTCTATAACCTCAACACAACAGTCAAAATTTCCCAACAATTAGGTATATTACTTTAAGGTTACCTCCAAACATCTATTTAAATATCTAGGTCACCATAAAAAATCTAGATAACATGATTGTAATTAATCTTTGCCACTTTCCTTTGATCTTTTTTGGCATCTTCTCAAGGATCTTCTCACTTATCAAGGAAATGGCTTGACCTAACACTCAGAATAGAAAAACCTCAGCTTCATGCTTTGGTAACATTTTTGAGGTCATGATCATTCTTTGAAAAAATGGTTCAAATAATTTCCTCCAGTAATTCTAAATTTTGTGGGCAAACTTAAGTCGTTGCAACATTTTGAAGAGACTATCTAAATACAATAAAATCACAAAATATTATCTAAGTTATTCAACATATTTATTAATTGTTGAAACATGACTACTCATGATCTTAAACAATTAATCAAAATTATTCCTCATTTGTGGCAACCAATTATGTGACTTAGTAGCCCAATTATTGAACCTATCACCATAGTAAAACAATAAGCTCTTTATCTCAACTTACCTTCATCAAATGTTTCAGCATGAGCCTCACTAGTGTAACTCCATAATGAAGGCATTCTCAAGGACAAAAAAGTGTTTTCTTTCAAACCAATGCTTGTTCCTTAAATAAGGTAAGCAAGAGTTTCCTATAAATCCTACATGTTATATCTAGATACCCTTTAGTTTTCTCAAAACATTAATGGCATTATCTAGGCAAGTTGTTGTTCTATCTAAACCATAAATGACTAATTTTAGTTAATTAGTGCTTCATCTACAGCAAAATTTTTTTATTGTATCATGGAGTTTCCTATAAACCTAAAATGGCTTACTTAGGGTACTTTATGGTTTAGTGTAATCATTAAATGTCTTATCTAATGTTCCTAATAGTTAGTCTATATCTTTAAAGAGCCTACCAGCTTAGCCAAAAAAGTTAGCCCAGTAGTAAAGTTTGAAAGTTGACCTTGCTTATTTCCATAGTTATCTTTTTTTATAAAAATATTAGTAATATTTTATTAATTAAAAATGAGTTACAATTCGATGCAAAACTTTTCATTATTACATTTTGTAAGTAGCCACATGGTCATACATGAAGAGATGATTGGTTTTGGTTGTTCTATGGATTTGTGTGTTGCACATTAGTACATCATCTAACATATTCATATGATGCAATTTGCAATCGAAGAAATTTAGTAGTAAGCAATGTATTGAATTAGATGCTCATCCACTACAACAAGACCCTTATATACCTTTGTCATGCATGTTTAGCCTTAATTGCAAAATTTGTTGGTAATGTTGTTCTTTTGAGATGCTTAGTCACATTGTTTCCCTCTAGGTAAATATCGCTCTAATGAATTATAAGAGAATTAATTTTTGTCTTAATCTTCTATAAATTGTTATTAATATTCCATGGTATCTTCCACTTATCTTATGTCATTTTGAGCATCACATTTCAATACAATAAAATGTTGATCCAATGAACTTGTCTTGTGTTAGAACTTTTTAACCCCAAAATCAATGATATTGCATGTAATTGTAATTGTGATTCTTTGTTGGTTGAAAAAATAGAAGGATTCTAGAATTCCACCGTTATTGTTTTGGATAATATCACTACAACTAGTACATTTCATTTTATAATTAATATAAGCTAATATATTTATCTTCATTCTATTTTTTTTTAATATGAAATAGTTTATCAATTTCTAGCTATTGTGCTTCTCAACGAATAGGGGTGTCTAATCTTAGCTAAATGAATAATAGGTCTTCCTAAAATTGTATGAGTGAAGTAATTTTAAAGATGAAGATGATAATCATGGTGTTATATATAATTGTCATCACCTACTAATTAACTTCTTCATTCATTTTTGAATCCAATAATTTTTATATATTCTGACATATATTGAGTAATAGAATTGTAATAACTTCTCTTTTAATGAAGTGGTTTTCATCTTATTTTCAAAACTGTGTAATAGCACAATTATGTTATTTGTATTTTTTGCTAAATTTTAAGAGCAATAGTAAAGGCAAGCCAAACTATTTTTGCCTTTCTATAATGGGCAAATAGGTGATCAAACTAATCCCCTTTCAGATTTTAGGGATATTTAGAGGCATGCTAAAAGTTAAAAATCCTTAATTTGATAAGAAATGTAAGGATAATTTTAGTATAATCCACATAGGAAAGGAGATTTGCATCAAATATTTATTATAATATATCTTTTTTCATGATTTGTGAATATGTTTTTGCTCTTGATTGTTCTCGAGACTAACTACATACAAAGTTTCCATTCACAATTTGAGTCCTATTGTAGGCGCCTTTTGTATAGCATGTTTAGTGTGTTTTTTATCAAAATCCTTAATATTTCTCTTTTCGTTAACAAAACACTTTTGTGATGATTAAATTGGGCACCAACTGCTTCTCAAAATGTGTTAAGCAGTGTATGTATAATTTGCATGATTTTTACGTCACCTCTATCGTAGATTATGATGATATCTACATATCCTAGATGCATAACTATAAGAAATCCTTTGCGTTGAGCGTAATGCACTACTTTACCATAATTAATGAGTTTGTTCAATTCTTAATTTAAGACTTACATTATTAAAATGAATAATAGTTGCAAGATAAGATTTCCTTGTTTGAGCCCCTTCATACAATGAAGAAACCATTAGGCATACCATTCTTATTATTGAAATCCAAGAGCTTTCTAGTATGTCTTCAATCATTTTATTGAATTGCTTCATAAAGTTGAATCTTGTAAGAACATCATATAAGAACAAAGCAAAGAAAATCAAAAGCACTTTTAAGATTCAATTTGACAACATAGACACTTTTTTATGCAGCAAAACAATTAATTCTTAAGCCATCAGAATATTGTTTATGATTTATTTTCCAATAACAAAGCCTTCTTTTTGCTACAGAGATAAGCGTTTCAAGAAAATTTTAAACATTGCAACCAACAATTTAGGGAATTTGTTTCTTTGTTGTGATTGACTAATAACTAGTGAATAATCATAAATTTTATCCTTCTTATCAAGGAGCATTTGTTTGTCCATTGAAAATTGTAGCCCCTCTGATTTCGTTCATTATTGTCCCCATCATCAACCACCAGTTTTGTTCCTCTATGATCAAACTAGAAGTAAAATTTAAGAGCTTATCATAGTTTGTAATGTTAATACTTGATAACAATTACTAGAAGTTTTAGACTACAAAATCATGCATTTTTGCCTTTTGGTATATGAAATTATTGTGTAGTCTTTTACCTAATTCATTTTTAGTTTTTCTCTTCTATCATTTCCATTGGATGTATGAATTTTTTTATCACATTCTTCATGCCATGTAATTCCTACACTTTGTTACTAATATATTTCCTCGTTAACAATTACTTACTTTAGGAAACCTTTAAGCTTGTTTAGCGTATGCCATATCTCATCATATTTGCAAATTTTAAATAGATTTCTGTTGCATTTTACTAGGTATTTGGACAGTTAGATTGTGTCAAAAATAAAGCCAAACTTTTGTTTATTAAATTCATTGAGAAAAACCATCAATATTTTTAGTTTAAAAGCATGGGAGAAGGTCAATGCCCAATATTGTTTGCTAATTTGCATGAATATTTATTGCTTTAGAGACTACTTTCGAAATCTAAATTGTCATAGAGTTCAGGCTTATTCATTTATGGAAAGAAGAGATGATGAGGCATCACCAAATCATACATTTGATTAATAGATAATCTTACAACATTTTCCAAATCCCTCTAATCTTCCCTTTACCAGTCAAGATGGAAGTGGGACTTAGAAAAAAAAGTTCCTTTACACTTCATTAACTAATTTGATTTAACAATTCATGCATTCTTTCCCTTTATGATGAAGAATGACACTTGTAATAGATGTACCTCCATTAAAATCAACTATTATAAGGTACAACATTATCATAATCTCTACAACATCAATAAGATTATTCTATAGTACCCTTCACTATACATTAGCACTTAGCATAAATGAAGATGCAATTCAAAAATTTATTCTATAGTGACCTATTTATTTGCAAATAGGTTTGTTTTTCTTGATCATTACATATATGATAATTCAAGTCACTCTTCCAAAATACACAAGTCTTGTTAGATTTACTGAATGTGTGGTTTCCAAAATTGAGCTTCAATGTTTGTTGAGGCATTTTTTTCTATGCCGTATTGGTTCCATTAAAGCAAGCAAGAATATTTCTTTAGCTCTAACTAGGTATTTTAACTTCTTCATTGAGCATGTATTCGATGTTCTATGTATATTACAAATAAAGATCCCCTTCAATGTGAGTCAATTGATCTACAATTTTAATGCCTTGGTTGCTTATGTAGGAACTCATTAGTTTCTTTAGTTTTTCCTAACCTTTTCTTTGTTTTCTCTTTAAACAATTTCTTACGACGTAGGTGAACCCTTTCTACTTATATTGGAGTAGCACAAAAATCCTAACCTGATCCTCTACCTTATCACCTAAATTTTTTAAGTTATTGATATTCAATTGTTGTCTAAATTTGTTGTGTGAAGCATCTGATTCAGACACAAAGGAAACTTGACTTCTTTTCCATTAAGATTTTTTAAGTATGATGCAATCATTCATTATATAATTCAACGTTTTGTGTGGCTATATATCTCTTAATTTAATTCTTTGAACATTCTTAAGAGATTGCTTATCTAATTCCTAGTGTGACGAAGCCCTTATTTGTTCCCACACTAATGTTGGATATTGCAACTAAGACTCAAAAGCTTTGAAAAATAAGGTCCTTTTCTTACATGAGCTTAACAAATTATAGCTACACTTTAGCATTTCAAGCTATCTTATTAATCCAAACTGATTTTGTCTTACACAATTCATCAATTATGATTGTAAGTTTTGGAGGTTCTATAATAAATTGTTATTTTGAAGCCATTCTCATTTGTTTACATCATTAAGCCCAACAATGATAATGTAAATTATCAAGAAGAATTGTTTTTTACCAAATTCAATTTTCAAAGCACTGTAAATCAAGCAATGATGACAATCTTTTACCTTGGTGACTCAAATTTTGATGTCACTATTATCCAAATACACCACAGCGAAGGAACTAAAAAAATGATAATATGAAAATCGGCTCGAACAGTTTCCTTGATTAAGTGCATATGGAAAGCATTTCGAGCAGCTTCCATTTCCAAATAAAATAAAAACACATTACAAATGAAGAATATTTTTAAGATCATTCAATATAGCAAATTCTTTGCATTACAAGAAACAATTAAAATTTTATCATCAATAAAATCATTGTTTTTTTCTTACTTTAAAACATTGCATAAAACCTTGGCTTCATGATTCATTTTATGTAGGAATTAATCTACCAAGTCAGGAGATCCATCCAAACATAATTTATCTAATATTTTGTATGAAAATATTCAACAGTGAGTATGAGTCTTAAGTATAGCAAAATCTTAAAAATAGATAAGGTAATTATGTATTTAATCTTGATATAATTATATCCACATTATAGCATGCAATCAAACAATAAAAGCACATTATTACGTCTTAATTATGGCAAAAGTTTATCTTCAACATATCTAGATTGGATTCTCAGATACAGAACATAAATATCACATTCAAAGCATGAGTACCATTCATATTGTTCCATTTCTACCAACCCTAAATTCTTAAAAAAATAGATTTATGTTTCATATGAATGGAGTGTGGTATAACTCATCATAACCATATCTAAGAACTATCACACGAATTATTGATAAATTTTTCAATTATTACCTTCTGTATAGCAAGATTTGTTATTATTGATGGGATACAAAAGAGATGGATATTAGAATCGGTATAATTGATTTCTTGTCCGCAATCCAATACAAAAATGTTTGTCCTTTTGCAAACATTGTTTTATTTACTAAAATAAAAAACCTAACCACCTTCTCTGAATTTGCTTCCAATCTATTTATGTGCATGCATCAAAAAACATTTCTCCAAATGGCTTGCTTAAGTTGTAAGAATTTCTACACAAAGGGACTTTCTTAAATATGTTTGGTGCCATCAAGAGAAGATGCATTGAGTACAAATTGCTAAGTACACAAGAAATGATCTGAACAATAAATAGAAAATCTAGCAGTCAAAATTGTGTTATGAATACAATATGAATGCCTTCGCAATTTTCTTGGAAATTCCTACTAAAGTTATTATTACAATAACAATTTAATAGATACTTGCCCACCCGATAATGATCAGCATTTATTACGTTTCATTCTAAAAAACCATTGATAGTTTCTATATTTTATTTTCTTTTTAGATTTCTATACTAGTGATCCATGGTAATCTAATATCTGTGATATTGTTCATTTTATCTAAAAGACTCTTTCAAGTAAGTCCTTGATTAATTGCACTAGAGCAATCAAGTTGAAAAAATGTTATTAGATTCACCTTGTTTAGCTTTATCTAGTTCATTTTTCTTTTAATATTTTAAAATATTTTATTTTTTATGATTTTGGAATGTTTTATAGACATTTTAATTTATACTAGATTTGATAAACGAGGATGTCACACTCTATCTTCTTAGTTTCATGGAATTTAACTTTCTTGAATAATTAATCTTATTTTCCCAATTGTTTTTCTTTGATTTGGATATTTAAATTTTAAACCCTAAATATTCTTGTGTGTCCTTCATATAGCTTTGATTTAGTTATATTACTATGCTTCAATTCATTTTATTTTAGCCTCACTTTATATTAACTTAATATAAAAATCTTAATTTACGTCTATTTATGTTTATTTCCTTTGATAATTTGTCCTACTTTTAATGACTATCTAACTAAGATAAAACAAATATCATTGCACTATTCTAACTGAGCTTCATATAATTAAAAATTATTTTAATAATTTTAGATATTTTTTTTATATAGTTTTGACATACTTTATAAGGGTTTTTCATTGATACCCAATTATGAATAAAACACCCAAACTAATTAGTGTCTTGGAATGAAATTTTTTGAAATACTTTTATCTTATGAATTGAAATTTTTTGTGTTGATTTCGTTATAAAATAATGAAACTTTAATTCTCATCTCATGTGAGTTTTGCATCACTTTGATTTGGTTAAATTACATTTATTAAATTCATATAATTATTATTTGAATGGATACTCACTAAATATTAACATTAAAATTAAACATTATTAATCTTATTTATTTTTATAATAAGAAAAAATTGTAAACAAGGTCCCAAGCAAATGAAAAAATGTCAATGAACTCATCTTTACTAGAGACATCGAATAAAACATTTACTTTTAAATTTTTTAATATTTTTATTTTATTTGTTTTTAATAAATTACGAGAAATTTTAATTTATACACATTTGATAATTGATGATGTCACAAAAAAATCTTTTTATTATATTAGAATATAAGCTTTTGCAAGATTTATCAGAATTGTTTAAGTTTCTTTCTTTTATTTTATTATATTATTAAGGAAATCTAATCTCTCTTATATTTGTTGTTATTATATTACATCAATTTATCTCATTTTCACTTAAATTTATGTTTATATAATATTAAAACAACATTTTTTTGTTATTTTTGTTTAATTACCCCTTCTATTTACAATATTCTAAAGAAGGTCAAATCAGAAGGAAAAACACGACGTTGGGCTCGACCAACAGAGTATATGATGTTAAATTTCATTTTTTATATATTTTTAAATATTTTTATTTTGTTGGACTAACTTTCTGGGTTAATTTAATTCGTACTTGATTTGGCATCTTTGTAGCAATTTTTTAAAAATATTTGTTTTATTTTGTTATATTACAATGAAACACTAATTTTCTTTTTTTTATTAACTCATATATTATTGTGATATAGTTAGACTATAATGCCTAAATGTATCTCATGTTTTAATATATATTTTTTTATTATTAAAAAATAATTTATTATTATTTTTGTTTGTTTGCTTTTGTGATATGTAGTAATTCCAAATGAGGTCCATTAGAGGCAAAAAATCTATTGGATTCATGTTGACTTATTTTATCAATTACATATTTATTTTAATATTTACAAACATTTAATTTTTAATGGTTATGGAATGTCTTACAATATAAGTTTTTATTCATAACTTGTTCAATGATCAATAATGTTATGCTCAATCCTTTTAATGTGTTGCAATTAAAATTTTTCATACAATTAATCTCATTTCTTAAAAATGTTTTTCTTCAATTTTTTGATATTACTATGTAACTCTTAGACTCTACCAATGTGACCTTTACATAATTTTTATTTAGTCATATAAAATTTCTCCAAAATGATGTCCCATCAAGATGAAGCAGACTTAGATCATTAAGATTTATGCAACTCATTATTCCTTTACATATTTTTAAATATTTTATTTTTTAAGGTTTTAAAAAACTTTTGAAGACATTTTGGTTCATAATAGATTTGATGATCAAATTTATTACTCATGATCAACTTAGTATTTAGGAATGCAATTTTCATAAGTAATTTATCTCATTTTTTAAAAAAAGTTATATCTTTTATTTGGCTATATTACTATGTAACTCTAAGTTAGCTCACTTGTTACCATTATATCACTTTGATTCGATAATATTAAATTTTTTGAATTCTGATCGTTTAAGCTATATTATTTATTTTTTAAATATTAAATAATAATTTATTATTATTCATTCTTATTGACTTCATAAGTTATTATTAATTCCAAATGTGTTCCAATTAGAACAAAAAAATCAATGGACTTGTCTTGATGAGCTTAATAAAATTTAATATCATTTTTTGCACTTTTAAATATTTTATGTTCTTCAGTGTTGGTATATTTCATAACAAATTTTGACTTGTGTCTCATTTCATTATAGAGAATGTTATAATTCATCTCTGTAGTTCTTAAAATGTAACTTTTTTACATTTTATCTAATTTAATGAATGTTTTCACTTTAATTTTGTTATTCTAATAATTGAATTTATTTATCAAGCATGTCACACTCAATCTCCTTAGTGTCTTAGAATACAACTTCCTCACAAAACTTATCTTATTCCTTCAATTCTTTGACTTTAACTTTACTGTATCATTATGAAATAATAAATGTCCTCTTATGTGGGCTTTACATTATTTTTATTTATTATTTACCTTTCCTAAATTTAACCCATTTTAGCTTTAAAATATGTTTATTTAATATTAAAATAGAATTTATTATTATGTATCTTTAATTACTTTTTTAATTTGTTTTAATTAAAAATGTTGTCTAATATGGACTATACAAATATTATTGGACTGATCTCAACAAGTTCTAATTAATTAACTATAAAGTTTTATGATTTTAAGTCTTTTATTCTTTTAATTGAACCTAATTTATTTTTGAGAAAATTACACTTCATTACATAAGTATCATGAAATGTAACTTTTGTACACAATTTATCTCATTTTTTAAAGTTTTTGCTTTGACTTTATAATATTACATGGTTCAATGTCTCTCATTTTTTCTTTAATATACATTTACTAAATATTAAAATAGCAACAACATGTTATTTATTCTTATTTTTTAAGAAATTCATAACAATTTCAAATGAAGAGTAATTGAGTTAAATGAAACATTGTTTGAGTCATGATGATGTGCTTTGTTGAATTAAATATAATTTTTATATTTAAAAAAATTTTCAATTCCAATTATGAGTACTTTCAAATCAAACCTAATTTGATGATTGAGAATATCACACTCGATCTCCCATAATATTTAACTCATTTCTTTGAACATTTTACTTTAATATAATTATATTATTCTATTACATAAACCCTCTCTTGTGACACTTGCACATAGCTTTGATAGGATATATTAATTTGATCAATTTTGGATCATTTTATTTTTAATATATATTTACTTCATAACAAAATACTAGCTATTTTCTTTCTACATTTTATAATTGGGAATTCACAAAACTTCCCAATGAGGTCCATCCAAGGAGAAACAAACTTCATTGGATTCATCTTGACAAGATTCATACGATCTAATTATTAATTTTTATATTTTTTTTAAATAATCATTTTAAGAACATGGAAAGTTTTATGAAATATTAAAGGTCATAGTTGATTTGATGATTGAGAATGATACACTCAACCACTTTAGTATCTTGGACAACATTCTTATATGATTTAACTCGTTTCTTCAAATTATTTAAATTCATGTGGTTATATTTCCATGAAACACTAATTTTACATTCATGTGACCCTTATATCAATTTTTTTTGTTGTATCACATTACACCAATTTATATTATTAAAACTTTAGCATATATTCAATTAATATTAAAAAAAATTTATTACTATCTAAGTTTAATTATTTGTGTGTTTTATAGTAATTCCAATCGTTGTTCAATTGATAATAAACTAATGTCTTGGAACTCATCTCAGTGTGGTCAGTCTAATTAAGAATTCATTTTTAAAGGTATAAATACACATATCAATACGTCACTTCAAAGATAACCATTCACATTTTCATTAAATTAGATAAAAAAATTTCATAATGTACTAAATAATAAAAGTTCAAACTTCAATTTAGCTAAACTTTCAATTCCCTTAGTGCTTCAGTTTTTGACCTAGAATATAAGTATGTAATGCATTAATACCCAACATGTAAATTTTTTAAATAAAAATTGAGATAAAATTGACAATATAACCTTTTAAAAGACTATTAAATAATATTAATTAAGTGCTTATTATAATCATTTAAAGATGTATATAAAATAAATAAGGAGAAACATGATATTAACTTATAAAAAGATGTACAAACATGCAGGAGCATATGATCAAAACATAGATATATATAAGACAATGAAAAAAAATAAAAGACATACAATTACAACTTCTAATTTTGTACAAGCATAAACACCCTTCTATCCACTATAGTTCAATTTGTCCATCTAAAATCCAATATCATTATATCCTTCAAGACTACTTTGAGTCTAATATTTTCTTTGCATTTTCATGTCTATTTTTTCGTGTATATATTAAGAAAACAACATATATATTTCTTATGACATCATCTAATATTGCATCATAGCATATAAACAAGTCTATAGGTCTATCACATAATGTATGACTCACAACAATAATTGATAATATGCCATGAAACAAAATATCAAATTAACATCGTAGCTTTAAAAACCAACATACTACTCTCCCTGAAACAATTGCTCCATTAAAATTAATTTTTCATTTTATTATTTTAATTGAGTGATTCTACACCAATTAAAAAGAGCAAGAATTCTTTTATTGCTTAATATTGATTGAAATAACAATCATTAATCAATCAATTCAGTGTTACCTACATAAACCTCTTTTTGTTTGATTGAAGTGATTCCATTAATGGCCTTAGACACTTTACCAAAAACACCTTCAAGCTTCTTCCTCTTATATTGGAAAATTTCTAATATTGGAGGAAAATTTTTAAGCATCACCCAATTTCTCCTCCAATGTTGTAAAGGTAAGAAAATACATAATAGCTCATCGAATCTCCCTTCTTTATATCAAACAATTGTGAGCATATTGCTTAACTATAGTTGTAAGGCACAATTTAAGGAAAGAAATATTTCAATATCGATTTAGATGCAAAATACTAAAATTCAATTGTCTGCAGCTCCTCTTGAAGTAATAGGTGAAATTAAGTAAGATATCAAAGTCAAATTAAGCTTTTCTAATTTCTTAGTGTCCTTCTTAGGACTACTTTCTTTGTATTGAATTAAACAGGGTGGAAACAACAACAAAACTTCATGAGTCCCCAATCGTGGCCATAAAAGCTCCATACAACTACATAGTGGCATGGAAATGTGAAGCAAAAGCTAAGGGGTCAACCACAATCTTGATATTGAGGGTGCAAGGTGGCAAAACGTTGTAGCAGTCATGGAGGTTTCACTCAACTTCCTCAAATCATGGAATACAATAACGATGTTAAAATCAAATTTTTTGTACGAATGTTTTGCTTGGGTAATGTTATATTATTTTGCATGAATTTATCTAATTTCAATTTTTAAGAAATATAGTTTTAATATTAAAATAATAATACATTATTATTTTTATTTATTTACATTGGTAACTAGCATAATTCCAATCATGGTCTGATTAAGATTGAATAATCAATATTGTACTTACCTCGATTAGCTCAATCTAATTTAATATTAATTTTTTAATTTTTAAAAATATCACATTAGCAAGAATTTTTTTTTCATTTTTTTGAGTTTTTTAATTTGTTCTTGATTTGACAATCAACATTATTATAAAACATATCTAATTTCTTAAGATTTTTGGCATTGATTTTTTTATTCGACTATGTAGCTCTATGTCTCCTCTGGTCTGACCTGTACATCAACTTGTTTTAGTAATATTACATTTATTTTATTTATCTAATCTTAGCTTTGATAAATATTTACATATTCCAACTTTATTTAGTAAGATCTGCAAAGGTGATGTCATTAATAAAAACTTCTTTATAATCTAATTTTCTCATTTAATTTTTTAAATATTTAATTTTTTAAGATTTTTCAACCATCTATGAGACATTTTGATTTTTACATGATTTAATGACCAAGGATGTTGCACTTGATCATCTTAATATTTTGTAACACAACTATTCAAACATATTTTGTCTTATTTTCTTAACATTATTTTCTTGGATTTTGTTATACTATCATAAAACTCTAATTCTCTTCTTAGATGACCCTTGCATTATTTTGATGTGGCAAAATTACAATGATTAAATTTATCTCATTTGAATTTCAATATATTTTTTGAGAATACTTAAATATCAATGTTTTTTGTATACTTTGGTAATATGTAGTAATTCTAAATGATGTTCAATAGCATGAAATGTTTCATTAGGCTAATTTTGATGAGCTATATCCATTAAATTACCCATATCAATATTTTTAAAATAATTTACTCTTAATCAATTTTGTAAACTTTAAGAACCATTTTGATTTATAAAAAAATTATTAATCAATGAGTTGTACCTTATTGCCTTAATGGCTTGAAGTACAATTTTCCCTTATAGTTTATTTCTTTTTTTTAAAGTGTTTTTCTTCAATTTCTTTATATTACTTTGTAACTAAAAGTCTACTCTCTTGTCACCATTATATTTTTTGAATTGGTAATATTATATTGCTTTAATTTGTCATCTTTTAACTATAATATATTTTTACATGATATAAAAGTAATATTTTTATTATTTATGCTTATGTGCTTTAGTAAGTTAGTATAATTTCAAATGTGGTTTGATCATGACAAACAAATGTTGGTATATTCATTTTTTGTTAAACTCTATTTAATTAAATAGTCAATCTTTTTTAAATATATTTTTTGGGATTTTGCAGACTAATGATACATTTCAAATCTTACCAAATTGGTAACCAAAAATGTTGTTCTTAACCTACTTACTATCTTCTAATTCAACTTTTCTTTATAAATTTTCTACTGTCTTCATTTTTATCATTTTTATTTGGTCATATTTCTACATAATTATAAATCTTCTTTGGTGTCATATTTTCATTACTTTAAATTGTATGTATTACATTATTTCAATTTATCTTATTCCTACCTTAATATTTATTTATTTAATTTAATTTTTTTTTAATTTGTTTGGCATATCTACTTCTACATCTTATAATAACTCTAAATAAGGTTTGAGCAAGATGATATAGATCTTGATAGACTCATCTCATTAAAGAAAACCCGATTTTATATTTTTTTCATATTTTTGTATCTTTGTTTTCAAAGGTATTGGTATGTTTTGTAAGACATTTTGATGGGAACTAATTTAATTATTGAGGTTGTCACACATTTCTCTTAAGTATATTGGAATGCAACTTTCTCACATTGTCATATTTTCTCAAATATTTTTCTTTGATTTCGATATATTACTATGCAATTATAATTCTTTTGTTGTGTTACACTTGCAATGCCAAGATTTGAATACACTGCATGGATTATATTTACCTTATTTTAAATTAAATATATATTGACTTAATATTAAAAAATAACTTAGTATTATTCATTCTTATTTATTTTTTATTATTTTTCTTCTTTTTGAGACATTTCAATTAGAACCTTATTTAATGATAGAGGTTATTTTTCTCAAAATCCCAAGTATCTTGGATTATAACTTACCCATATATGTTATCTTATTTCTTCTAATTTTTAATTTTTATTTTTCTTTGTCACTATGTGACTCTAAATCTCTTTTTATGTGACAATTATGCAACTTTCATTTTGTTTTATTACATTACTTCATTTATAGCTTCACTATATGTTTTTGTAATAATTAAATAGTAATATATTAATATTTGTGCTTATTTTATGTGAATTATTTGGGTAATTCCAAATAAGTTCATATTGACACATAATAAATGTCATTGAACTCATATAAAACTCCTTTATTTAATTAAAAATTAATTTCAATAATTAATATTACTTTATTTTCTAATGTCTTTACATGCTTTAAGGGACAATTTTATTTTACTTAATTTGATAAATGATTATGTTATACTTGATCCCAAAAGTATCTTGAAAGTTCTCTGTACAATTTACTTCATTTTTTAATATTTTAACATTGATTTTAAAATATTACTGTGTAATTCTAAATCTCCTCTTGTGTGATACTAAATAATTTATTACTAATGGTGCTTATTTAGATTAAAAAATCATAGTCATTTCAAAGAGGATAGATAGAGATCAAATAAATATCATTACATTTGTCTCAATGGGCTCTATCACATTAAATAATTATTTTAATATTTTAAATAGTTTATTTTGTAAAGTTTTGACTAGTTTTAAAATATATTTTGATTCATATCTAATTTTATGGTCTAACATCTTATGCGTGAACTCTATATTATCTTGGAATGAAACTTATAAATATACTTTATCTCATTTCGTCAAATTTTTGGCTTTCATTTTTCTACATTCGTACCAAATAATAACTCTCATTTATGTTACATATTCTCAAATTCCCCTTTAGTTTTATGGGAGCATCACTTTGATTAGGCTATATTAAATTCCTTCAAATTATCTCATTTTAACCTCGTTATATATTTATTTAATATAAAAAATAATATTTTTTATTATTTAATTTTTAAAGTTTAGTAATTCATAGTAATTCTAAAAGTACTGCCATCAAAGTAAAACACAAACTATGTTTCACTCATCACTATGAGTTCTATCTATTTAGATACTCTTTAAATTTTGAAATATATATTTTTCTAAGAATTTGGGATGTCTATGACACATTTCAATTAATACCTAATTTAAAAATCACCTTAGTATCTTGGAATAAATATTTCTTAAAAAAATTATTTTGTTTCCCCAAAATTTTCACTTTGACTTTATTATTTTGTTAAATTGCTATACATCTTCTCTTGAGTGACCCTTACATCGATCAAACATCACTTTGTTATATTGCTTCATTTGTCGTATTTCAACTTTAATATATATTAGATTTATATTCTAATGATAGTTTTTTTATTATTTATGCATACTTTGATAATGCATAGTTATTTTCAACAATGTTCGTTTGAGGTGAAACAATCATTGTTGAAAATGTGTTGATGACCTTGATATAAATTAATTTTTTATATTTTATTGAAAGTTTTTCCCTACAAGTTCTACATACTTTATAATGCAATTCTATTTATAACCGATTGATGATCGAAGATGTTACTCTTATTCTCCATAGTGTCTTTGAATAAAACTTTACTTAATAATTTATCTCATTTCTTCAAATTTTTACTTTATTTTTTCTTTACTACTATTAAATATAAAAATTCTTCTCATGTGATGGTAATTCATATTGATTAAGTTATCTTAAATTGCTTCAACTTTTCTCATTTTACTTTTATATATTTAATTAATATTAAGATGATATTTTTATAATTTAATGTCTTTTAATTTTGTAATTCATATTAACTATAATGGTGGTCCAATCAAACTACAACAAGTTTAGTTAAAGTAGTATTGATGAGCTCTATCCAAGTTGATATTCCTTTTAAATATTTTAAGATTTTTTTTTCTAATCATTTGGTATGCTTTATGAGATACATCAATTCATACCTGATTTAATAGTAAAAGATATTATGCTCAATCTTCTTATTAGATTGGAAAGTAACTTTTTATATAATTTATCTAATTTATTCAAACCTTTTCTTTGATAGGGTTATATAGTCATACAACTCTAAATTTTTTCCAACGTCACCTTTTATTTTCTTTCATTTGGCGATATTACATCACTTTAGATAATCTTATTTAAACTTTAATATATACCTACTTAATGCATTAAAATATCATAATTAACTATTCATTTTTAAAATTTTAAGATATTTTATTTTAAAGGACTTTGGAAAAATTATGAGACATTTTAAATTGAAACAGATTTAACAGTTGAGGATATTGCAATTTTTCTATGTAGTATCAAGGAAAAAACATTCTCTTTTGATTTATGTCCTTTTTCTAAAGTATTCAATTTGTTTTGGTTGTGTTACTATTAACCAAAAATCTTCTCACATAGGACCTTCACAATGTTTAGATTTTGTTATATTGTATTACTTCAATTCATCTCTTTAACATTAAAATAATAATTCAATATCATCTATTACTAATTATTTTCACAATTTGTTGAAGTTATAATGAATTCTGGTTGAGGAATAATAAACATCATTGGAGTCTTTTTCATGATCTCAATCAAACAAATTCATTCTTCACTTTATGATTTTTTTAGTATTTTTTTTGTTGTACGAGATAGTTTGACTAATACTAGATTTCACAATCAAGGTTGTTACACTCGATCTTCTCACTATCTTCAATTGAGAAAATTATTTACAAGCTATCTCATTTCATAAAAGTATTTTGTAAAAATTAGTTGTTTTACTACGAAAAAGTATTTTTCTATAGCTCTGTCATTCATGGTCCTTGGTTTTATTAAAATACATTGTTTGAACTTATGTTATTGTTTCCTTAATATATATTTCTATAATAACTTTTATTTCTTTTATTATATAGCTTTGGTTTTTCAATGATGAGCTTTATCCAAATTATTATTTATTTATTTAATTTTTAAATATTTTTGACCCCAAGGCTTTACTTAACTTTGTAAGACATTTTCTTTTGTCTTTGATATAAGGAATTGTGTATGTTATACCTCATCTACTTAAAAAAAAATGGAATGCAACCCTCTCCTATAATTCTCTTCAAATCTTTTGTTTGCATTTTGATATATTATTTGCTTAAATTTTTCACATTAATTTTTATACATATATTTTTTTAAATTAAAATGATAATTTATTTTTATTACTTATTCTTCTTTACTTTTGTGATTTATTGAAACTCCAATCAAGGTCCTACTAAGACATAAAAACTTTCAACGAATACACTACACAAGCTTGATCAAATTAAATGTTTAATTTTATATATTTTTATTATTTTAGTATTTAGAGTTTTGGAAAACTTTATATGACATTTTGACAATAAAAAAAATTACATTCAATCTTTTTAATGCCCTGGAGTACAACTTTATTGCAAACTTTATCTCATTTATTCAAACTTTTAGTTTTGTTTTGGTTATATTTGAATATGACTCTAAACATCCTTTTCTGTGAGAATTAGAACGCTTTAATTTAGTTATGTTATATTACTCTAATTTACCCAATCTAAGTTATAATATATATTTTTAATATAAAAATAATAATTTATTATTAATAATGGTTATTTACTTTGGTAATTTATATTAAGTTCAAAAAGGTCTGAGCTAGCTAAAAAACATATCGTTGTTCTCAAAAATTGATGAGCTTTATCTAAATAAATATTTTTTTTATAATTTAAATATTTAATTTTCTTATTATTGTTATACTTTATGAGATTTCTTATTCTTAGATGATAAGATGATCATGGATGTTATATATTATCTTCTTAATAACATGTAATACAATATTCCTGCATAATTTATCCTAACTTTTCAAATTGTTTGCATTGAACTAGGTATAATATAAAGAATCTCTCATTTCCCTCCTATGTGAACTTTACAACATTTTTATTGAGTTATTTAATAGTACAATAATTTACCTTATTTTAGCTTAATTATTAATTTAATAAGTATTAAAATAAAAATTAATTATTATTTAGGCAATTTCAAATTGAAATTTCCATGTAATTCTTAATGACAATTGATCGAGATGAAACAAACATCATTGAATTCATGTCACTAAGCTCTATTAACCTAAATAGTCATTTTTTAAAATATTTTATTTTCTTAGGCATTTACATTTTTTGAGACACTTTCATCTATTTTATTTTTTAAGAATTGAGCATATTATACTCAATCTTTTTAGTATCTTAAATGTAGGTTTTTTCATACAATTCATTTTATTCTTTTAAATTTTTTTCTATGATTTGGTTATATTACTATGTAACTCTGAATATTGTTTCTTGTATAATAGAGTGAATGACCTCTATCTAATGAGGTTCAATATCAAATGAGATTGAATCCAGAAAAAGCAAACATCATTACATGCATGTCAATGACTTATATATACGGATATAGTAATATTTTATGAGAGATTTTGATTCAAACAAGATTACATGATATAGGATGTTGTAGTTGATTCCCTTAACATAATAGAGTGAACCTTTCTCATACAATTTGGCTCATTTCTTTAGCTCTTTTATAACTATTTTGTTATATTTTTATGTAACTCTATATCTTTTTTTATGTAACCTTCATATTACTTTTATTTTTTTTATTAAATTGAATAAATGTATCTTTTTTAATTTAATATATATTTACTTAGCATTAAAATAGACTTTTTTTTGTTTGGGCTTATTTAGTTTTGTAATTTTGTCAAAATTAAAATACATTCAAATAAGATTAAGCTATGATTGTTAGACTTGACATAGTGACCTTTATTCACTTAAATATTCATTTATATACTGTTAATATTTTTTTCCTAATGTTTTTGTATGCATAAAAAGTCATTTTGATTCGTAGTTGGTTGTATGATTGAGGATGTCATGCACGATCTCATCAGAATCTTGGAGTGTATCACTGTATACATTTTTCATATTTGTTGAAATATTTCATTTCAATTGGTTATTATACCACATAAATCTAATTCTACTTTCATGTGAGCTTTATATCATTTTGATCTTGTTATATTATATTACGCCAATTTCTCTAATTTCATATTTAATATATAGTAACTTTATGTTAGAAAAATATTTTTTATACATATTAATTTTAATTAATTGTTATAATTAGAAAAGAGCTCTCAATTAGAAGAAAAAAAATTTAATGCATCTTTCTTTATGAGCTTAAACAAATTGAGTATTCTTTTTTTATTATTTCAAATATTTATTTTCAAGGATATTAGAATGCATTATAAGGCATTTTGACTTAGATAAGTTATATGTTGAGGACATTAGACATAATCTCCTTAGTATTTGGAATGTAAATTTCTTATGTAACTTATGTAAATCCTTAAAATTGTTTCTTTTGCAATGTTACAGTCTATGTAACTACAATCTCCTCTCGTGTGACATTTATGTCTATATCTCCTCTCTTGTGACATTTACAACACTTTGAATTTGATTGACTAAACTACTTCAATTTATTTAATATCTAGTATAATATATATTTACTAAAAATTAAGCAAATAGTTTTGTTTTATTTGTCATTTGTTATTTTGGTAATTCACCTTCATTCAAAAGAAGGTCTAATCAAGATGATATAAGCATCATTAGACCATTCTTGAAAAGTACAATCTAGTTAAATATGAATGTATATATTTTGAGTTTTCTAATTTTTTAAAGTATTAGCATGCTTTGTGAATCATTTTAGTTTATACCTGATTCGACAATTGAGGATGTTACAAAAAACACTTTAGTAAATGGGAATGCAACCTTTTCATACAATTTACCCCATTTATTATTTTTTTTAATTAGGCTATATGTCTATGTATCTATAAATCATCTTTGGAAGGACCATGATAATGCTTTAATTTTGTTACATTACATTGCTTCATTTTTCTTTATTATATATATAGTTATCATTAAAGTAATAATTTATTATTATTTATTTTTATTTTCTTTTGCCTGGCCTTAACTTGCTCCATTGAATTATTTAGCCTTGAATTTATGATCTCTTAGTGTTTTGGCAAGCTTTGCATGATAGTTTGATTCATACCAAGATTAATGATTGAGGATGTCATAATCGATCTCCTTAGTATGTTTGATTAGAAGTATTATGTACCATTTAACTCATTTGTTCATAATTTATGTAATAATTTGGACATATTATGATGAATCTCAATTTCTCTTTCTATTTGCCATTTACATTAATTAGATTTTGTTATACTGCATTACCATAATTTCATTCATTTATTCTTTAATATAAGTTACTTAATTTTTAGTACATTGCTTTAATTTGTCTCGACAAACATTATGAAATTAAATATTTACTCATTTAATTTTAAAATATTTTATATTCTAGGGTTTTCATATACTTTATAGTGCATTTTAATTTGTAGCTAATTTGATGATGAAGATTATTATACCTTATCTCTTTAGTAACTTTGAAAACAACTTTCTTAGACAAGTTATCTCATTTATTCAAATCCTTCTATTTGATTTAGTTATATTGTATTAAATTATTTTATCTCATTTAATCTTTAATATATATATATATATATATATATGTTAAAATTAAATTTAAAATTAATTTTCTAAACTTAGCCTTCTTTACCTTACAATTTCACAAAAATTGCAATCAAGGTCATATTAAGACGAAAAGAATTTTGATGGACTAACTTGACAAGCTCAATCAAATGAATTTTTATTAATTTGTTTTTGATGCACTTTAGAAGCCATTTAAGTTCCTAGTTATTTTGGTAAACAAGTTCTTAAACTCGACCTCATTACTACCTTAGATTGCAACATTAATGTACAATATATATCATTTCTTCAAATCTTTATTTTGATTTGATTATATTACTATGTAACAAAAATTTTTGTCCTATGTGATAATTACATCACTTTAATTTCGTTATAATACTTCAATTTATCAAATTTCAACATTAAAATATATTTTATTGATACTAAAATAATGATAATTTTAATTCTTGTTATTCTATTACTAATTTGTAGTTATTCTAAATAGGTTTTGATTTAGCTGAGAAAACGTTAGTACTTTCGTCTCAACAAATCTACCTAATTAAATATTCATTTTTTATATTTTTGAATACATATTTTGTAGGGTTAATGCATATTTTATGAAACAATTTTATTGATAAATGATAAGACAATCATTAATGTTACACACAATCTTCATAATTACATGGAATACAATTTCTCTTATAATTTATCTTATTTCCTTTGATTTTCACATTAAATTGGTTACTTCAAAATGAAAATTTAATATTCCTCTCATTTAACATTTACATAATTTTGATTTAGTTTTTTTGTATTGCATTAATTTATCTTATTCTCCTTCATTTTGTTATATTACTATGAAATTCTAATTGTTCTTACATATGGCCTTCAAATCATTTTGATTTTGTTATATTATATTTCTTCAGTATAAATTATTTTAGATTTAATATTTTTTACTTAATATTAGTAAAATAATTTATTTTTAATGCTCATTTTATTTGGTTATTTGTAATAACTCCTAATAAAATTTGAGTAAGATGGAACAAACATCGTCTAATTATTTATAATGAGCACTACCTAATAAAAGTTTATTTTTATATTTTCTATCTAATTTGATGATTGATGATGTTACACTTGATGTCCATAGTGTATTGGAATGTAACTTTCAAGTACAATTTATCTCATTTATTCAAAATTTTTCTTTGGTTTAGACATATTACTATGGAATTCTTATTCTACTCCAATGTTGCCTTCTTCATTTTGATTTCGATGTATTATATTAATTTAATTTATCTCATTTTAGATTAATACATATTTACATAACATTGAAATAATAACATATTATTATTATTTATTTATTTCTATTTTGTAGTAATTTTAGAAGTTAATGGACATATCTTACCAAGCTCTATATAATTAAATCATTATTTCCATATTTTTTAATATTTTGTTTTCTAGTGATTTGTATGCTTGATGAGATAGTTTGATTTGTATAAGATTTGAAAATTAAGGTTGGTACACGCAATCTTCTTGGACGTTGGAGTCAACTTTCCTATAAAGTTTATCTCAATTTTTCAAATGTTTTTATTTGAATTGGTTATGTTATTATGTCACTCCAAACATTCTCTCATGTAACATTTACATCACTTTGATTTGGTTATGTTATATTGTTTCAATATCTCTATTTTTTATCTTTAATATATCTTGAATTAATATTAAAAAATCTATGATTATCTATTCTTTTTTAACTCAAAATTTCAAAGTAATTCCAAATGATGTTAGATGGAGAGGAAACAAGTGTTGTTTGACTCATCTAATTGAGTTCTATCAAATTACTTGTATTTATAGATTTAAATATTTTAGTTTTTATGATTTTGAATTTTTTTGAGATATTTTTAATTGCATCAAACTTGATGATCGAGGAAATTAGATTTGATCTTAGTATTTTGGAAAGTTTCCTCATAAAATTTATCTCATTTTCTAAAATTTTTTATTTTTATTTACTTGCATTACTATGAAATAATATTTCCCCACTTCTCTCACCATTATATTGGTTTTATTTTTTAATAACATATTTCTTGAATTTATCTTTTTTTAATATAATTATATTTTATTTTTTATAAAAATAATATTTTTTTTTGTTAATTATTTTTATTAACTTAGTAATTTGTAGTAATTCCAAATGCTTTTCAATCAATATGAAATAAATAACATTATATCTTATTGACAAGCACTATCAAATAAGTTTTTAATCATTATATTTTAAAATATTTTAGTTTTTAGGGTTCTGGCATGCTTTACAAATTTTTAGATCTATAAATAATTTGATTAACGAAAATGTTAGTCTCAATCCCCTAAGTATCTTGGGATGTAGTTTACCTGTATAATTTATATCATTTCTTTAAATTATTCTCTTTGATTTGGTTTTTTACTTTGAATATCTAACTCTCGTCTCATGTGAACGTTATATCATTTTGATTTTATTGCATTACATTTTCTAAATCTACATCAATTTATCTTTAATATAAATTTAGATAATATTAAAATAATAATTTCTTTTTGTTTTTCTTTCTTAATTTTTATAATTGTAATAATATCAAACATGGTCTGATTATGATTAAACAAATATTGTTATTCTCATCATGATGAGTACTATTCAATTATTATTTATTTTTATTTTATTATATAGTTTTTTTGTTTTTAACATTTTTATGAGACATTTTTATTCATGGCTAATTTTATGATTTAGAAAGTTACATTTGACCTTCTCAATATGTTAATACAATTTTCTCATTGATTTATATAAATATTTCAAATTTTTTGCTTTGATTTTGCTTTATTATCTTAAGTTCTCCTGTCATATGGCTATTACAGTTCTTTTAACTAGTTATAACATATTTCTTTGCTTTATCTAATTTTAGCTTTATTATATATTTTCTTAATAGTAAAAAAAAATTTTATTTCTTATGCTTATTTACTTTGGTTAGATGTGACTTTGTCAGCACATTTGAATGAAATCGTTATTTTTTTATTATTTTGAATATTTCTATTTTTTGAAGTTTTTACACTTTTTATAAGAGATTTAGTTTTAATAAACATTTGAATATTGAGAACTTTAAATGTTCTTTAATTTTGTATATACTTTATGAGATATGTTAATTCATGCCAAATTTGAGGATTGAAGATGGGATGCATAATCTCCTTAGTATCTTGAAATAAAACTTTCAAAAGGAATTTATCTCTTTTCTTCATATGTTTTACTTTGATTAGGTTATATTACTATAAAACACTAATTACTATAATATAAGAATTAATAGCTTTGATTTAATATATTACATTACTTCAAATCTTCTTGTTTTACTTTTATATATATTTGTATAATATTAAAATAACAATTTACTACTAATTATGACTTTATTTTTGTGATTCATAGTCACTCCAAATGAGGTCCAGTCGAGACGAAAGAAAGATAATTAGATTCATCTTGACAAGCTCGACCAAATTATTATAGAATTTTATAATTTAAATAGTTTATTTTATAAGATTCCAACATGTTTAATGAGGATTTCAATTTGTATCAAATTTGATTATTAAGGATGTCAATGTTCATCTCTAAAGTATCTTGGAATGCATCTTTGTATGTAATTTATCTCATTTCTTAAAATTTTTTACATCGTTTTGGTTATATTATTTTGTAACACAAACTCATCTTGTTTCAGCCTTACATGTCTTTGACTTTGTTATTTTACATTGCTTGAGTTTATCTCCTTTCAAATTTAATATATGTTTATTTAATTATAAACTAATAAGTTATCATTATTTATGTCTATTTACTTATGTAATTCATTGTAATTCTAAATGAGTGTCAAGTAAGACAAAGCAAACATTAGTGTAACATGCTAATGAGTATTATCAAATTAAATACTCATTTTCATAGTTTTAAAAATTTTTTTTTAGTGTTTTTGCACATTTATGAGATTTATTCCATTTCTACCTAATTAATAATCAAAAGTGTTACACTCTATGTTTTTATTACCTTGGAATGAAACCCTTTCAAAAGCTTTATCTCATTTCTTTGAAATTTTTGCTTTTATTTTGTTATATTATCCTGTAACACCTAATCCCTTCTCATGTGACCTATACATCAATTTCATTTTTTTATATTATACAATTTAAACCAATATTATTTTATCTTTAATATTTTTAAAATTAAAAAATAATTATATATTATTATATATGGTTATTTAGTTTTGAAATTCATAGTAATTCCAAAAGAAAAGTCAAATCAAGATTAAACAAATATCACAAAGTTTATCAATATGTGCACTAACAGTTGAACATTTATTTCTATATATTTAAATAATTATTTTAAAGATTTTGGCATATTATAAGAGACATTTTGCATTGTATCTAATTCTATAATCGAAAGTATTACACTTATCTTCTCAATAACTTGAAATGTAACTTCTTCTATTATTTATCTCATCTTTTCAATGTTTTCATTTTTATTTAATTGTATTATATTTCATCAATTTATCTCATTTTAATTTTTAATATATATTTAATTAATAATTAAATAATATAATATTTATTTTTTTATAATATTATTTTGCAGAAGTTTTAAAGGAGATTTGATGGAGACTAAAAAATGTTATTAGAATCATCTCATAGAGCTATATCAAATTAAGCATTATTTTTAGTATTTTTTTTTGCTGACTTAGTAAGTTTCATAGAAAATTTAATTAACACATGATTTGGAAATGATGAATGTTGCACGTGATCTACTTTGTTAATTGGAATATAACTTTTTCACACAATTTATCCCTTTTCCTCAAACATTTCTCAATAATTTGGTTGTATTTCATTACTTAAATCTTTCTCATTTTAGTTTTATTATATGTTCCTTAATATTAAAAATAATAATTTATTATTATTATTTATATTTATTTATATTTATTTATTTTTGTAATTCATTGTAATTCTAAGAGCGATATGATTGAGATAAAACAAACATTGTTGGAAAACCATTAAAAGCATGATTCAATTAAATATTTTATTTTCAAAGTTCTTGATATTTTTTTTGTGATATTTTATTTTATTTTTGTGCTAACGAATAATATTGTTATATTTTATTTCAATAGTCTCATGGATTTTAACTTTGTTATGTAATTTAAATCATTTCTTAATTTGTTTTTCTCTTGGTTTGGTTATATCAATATGTAACTCAAAATCTTCTCTCATGTGAAATTTATTTTGGTTTAATTTAGTTATGTTTTGTTACACAAGGTTATCTCCTTTTTGTTTTAATATATATTTACATAATATTAAAAAACATGGATTTGTTTATATTATAGTTCTTACTTCAAAACATTCTAGATTTATTGTATTTATTACTTATTTTAAAGTACTAATTTATTATTTTTTATTATTTAACTTGGTAACTCGTAGTATTTTTGAAGTAGTTTGTTCGGAGAGGAAAGAAAGTTTGTTGGACTTGTTGCGACAAGTTTTACCAAAATAAATACTCATTTTTTATATTTTTTTAACGATTTTATTTTTTAAGATTTTGGTATGTTTTATCATAAATTTTAACTTATACATGATTTCATAATCAATGGTCTTACACTCGAGCTCCTTATTACTTTGGAATGTAAATTTGTAATAAACTTTATCCCATTTTCCTTCAAATTTGTCTCTTTTATCTTATTATATCACTAAGAAACTATACGTGTGCTCTATTGTGACCTCCACATCACATTTGTTTGATTTTGTTACATTGTTTCAATTTATCACATTTCAGCATTAATATATATTTACTTTACATTAAAAAATGTATTATTATTATTTATGAGTGTTTATCTTATTAATTCATAGTATTCTAAATGAGGCCCAATCAAAACAAAATAAATGTCATTGGAATTAACATTATGAATTCTATCCAATTAAATATTCATGTTTATATTTTAAATATTTTATTTTCTAAGGTTTGTGTATGTTTTATGAGAAATGTTTATAAGTAACTGAATCGATGCTTAAAGATGTTATATTCTAGATCATTAATATCATAAATTTCAACTTTGTTGTATAATTTATCTTATTTATTGAAACATTTTTGCTATGATTTGGTTATTTTATCCTGAAACTATAGTCCTTTTATTTCATGACCATTTTTTAATGAGTTGTTCATGTCACTACAAAACTATAGTCCTCATATTGTGTGGCGTTCACTTTTCTTTCATAATAATATATCACCTTACTTTAATTTATCTCATTTCAACCTTAATATTTATTTATTTATTAATAAAATAATAATTTATTATTATTTTGGCATATTTAATTTCATAATTCATAAAACTAGTTTTGATGGAGAAAAAAAGCTGTATGGGGCCCATTTCAATGAGTTCTATCTAATTAAAATTATTTTTTATTTTTAAATTATTTATTTTCTAGGGTTTTCATATGCTTTTTGAAACTTTTGGATTTGCACCTAATTTGATTATTGATGATATTATGATTAATTTCCTGGGTATCTTGGAATGTAACTTCTTAAATAAGTTATCTCATTTCTTCAAATTTTTTGTTTAAATTTGTATATATTTCTACATAACTTTAATTCCCCCAATTGTAACCTTTACATCAATTTCATTTGGTCATAATTTATGTCTTTACTTTATCTTATTTTAGCTTTAATATTTACTTATGCAATATTAAAATATTAATTTATATAACTTTAATCTTATTTATTTTAGAAATTCTTAGTATTTCTAAACATTCTCTAAACAAAATCATATACAAGATTTTAGACTCATCTTAATTAGCACATTCTTTTTAAATATTAATTTTAATACTTTTAAGTACTCTAATCTCTCATGTGTTGCCATAATTAATAAGATATTTAAATTTGGACCTTATTTGATGATAAAAAAAGTTTAAATTTGATCCTCTTAGTATTTTTGAATGTAATTTTCTTGTATTGTTTTTCCCATTTTTTTCAAATGTTTCACATGGAATTTGTTAGATCACTACAAAGCACTAATCCTTTTATTATGTGACCATCATATCACTTAAAATTGATTATTTCACATTACTTCAATTTATTTCATTTAAAGTTTAATATTTATATAATTAATATTAAAATAATCATTTATTATTATTTATGCATACTTAATTTACAAACGTGTAATAATTACAAACTAGTTCTAATCAAAAGGAATTAAACATTAAGGGACTTATCTTCACTAGCTCTATCAAATTAACTAATTATTCTTTATATTTTAAAAAATATTTTTAATAGTTTGGCTTTCT
Source organism: Vanilla planifolia (assembly GCA_023846275.1). Taxonomy (NCBI): domain Eukaryota; kingdom Viridiplantae; phylum Streptophyta; class Magnoliopsida; order Asparagales; family Orchidaceae; genus Vanilla; species Vanilla planifolia. The sequence goes on from JAIUJO010000097.1 coordinate 307,423, forward strand.
TTACAACACATTTCATTTTGTATAGCATTTGATCGTGGATGTCAAACTCGATATGCTTAGTATCTTCGAATGCCAATTTCTTATACAATTTATCTAATCACTTCAAATGTTCTCCTTTTATTTGATTAAGTCACTATGTAATTCTAATTCTCTTCTTATGTAACTATTATATCACTTTTTTTTGGTTATTCTACATTACTTTAATTTATCTCTTTCTTAAGTTATTATATATTTACATGATATTTCATTATCATTTTTTATTTTTTGTGAGTTTTTAAATTAGTAATTAGTAAAAATTCTAAATGAGAGTTGATGGAAATAAACATCATTAGATTCACCTCGACGAATATTTTAAGATTTTTTTATGCCATTTGGAAGAAGCTTTTGAAACTGGTTTATGCTCACCTCCTAACAGCTATAACAAAATTTTTTTGATAAATACCTAACAATTGTACATGAAATAAATAATGAATATGAATCAACCTTTGAAATCTCAACAAAGGACAACTTCATGTTCTACTGGCATAAATTATATTTACAAAATTATGACTTCTCCTTCTCAAATAATCAAAGCTTTTAGCTAAGCCTTACACTCTTATTCCTTTAAATTCTAAGTTTTCTTTTAGAATTTAAGCTCATTTTGCCTTGTTCTAGTAATTAATAAGTATAAGAAGTTAAACAAAGTCATCAAATATTTTCTATCTTGTTGTATTCTTCTTTTTCTTTTGTGTTGCCTAGCATTTGTGAAAGCCCAAGTTTAGTTCAATTTAGTAAAAAAAATTGAGATGGGATTGAGCTCACAAAATCATAGTTTTTAGGTGAATCTACAAAAGCTAGTATTTTTGGAGGTGAACTATATAAGAAAAAACCTTAAGTTGTACAAGTTGTAACTTTCTATTACTGATGTTTTTCTCGACCTTAATTGGGTGGACATAGATTCTAATTTGAAATAAACCACAAAAAAATTATGGTGTCATATTTTAATTTTTATCTTTATTTTTTATCATATTAAAAATTAATATATGCAAATAATCAAGGTACATAAAATTATTTTTAAGAAATATATATATTCAAAAATAACAAAAATTACTTTTAAGACTAATATTCACTCGCTACTTATGAGTTTTGAACACTAAGGTTTACTTCAAAATCATTTTAATTTAACATGAGGTCAGATCAAGATGAGACAAATGGCATTGGACTCAAGAATATTATCAAGAATATTAATTTAAACTTTTACCTTGTTATATCATCAGGAATATTACACTTGATCTATGTGGTATCTAGAATGTATAATTTATCTCATTCTATCAAAGTTTTCATTTTTATTTGGTTAGATTACTATAAAACTCTAACTCTCCCATCGTGTGACATTAATTGCTTTGATTTATTTATATTAAATTACTTGCATTGATGTTTTTATAAATTTATTTCATATTTATTTAATATTAAAATAATATTTTTTTTAATTATTTAAGCTTATTTATTTTTATAATTCATAGTTCTTCTAAAAGATGTTTGATTAAGATATAACAAGAGTCATTAGAGTCATCTTGAAAGCTTTTTCATATTATATATTCGTTTTTATATTTTTTTTAATTTTTTTCAAGAATTTTTACATACTTTACAAGGCATTTTAATCTGTATCAAATTTGAGGATAGAAAATGCTACACTTTATGCAATTGTGTTGGTTTCTTTAAATTTTTTCAATCTTAGAATCTTAGACTAAAGTTATTTTATGTAATTGCATTGGTTTCTTTAAAATTTTTCACTTTGATTTGGTTATATGAATGAGTAAATTTAGATCTCGACTTGTGTGTTCTTCACTTGATTTGATTAGTTTATAATAAGATACATGAAATTATCTCTTTTTACATTAAATATACCTTTGCATAATTTCAAAATAATAATTTAGTATTATTTATAAATATTTCACTTTTTAATTAATAATAATAATTCCAAATGAGGTGAGATTAAGACAAAATGTATGTCTTTAGATTTAACTCAACAAGAACTATTCAATTAAATATTCAGTTTAATATTTTTAATTTTTTTGACATGATGTATGAGTCATTGGATTCGTATCTATTTATATGTTCATGAATGTTATACTTGATTTCTTTAATAACAATGAATGCAACTTTCTTGCCCATTTCTTTAAATATTTGTTTTTGATCTCGTTAGATTACTACAAATGTCTAATTATGATTATGCTCATTTAATTTTGTAATTTATAGTAATTCGTATTTAGGCTTGATTAAAAATGAAATAAACAATGTTATATTTTTAAAAAGTTTTTTTATTTTTTGACAATCTTTAGGAGGCATTTAGAGAATACCAATTTTGATGATTGAGAACATTACATTTGTCATCTAGAATCTAGAAAAGTGACTTTCAATTGTAATTTATCTTATTTCTTCAAATCTTTAGCATTTACTATGTCATATTAAATTCCTTCAATAAATTTGATTACAAATTTATTATAAATTTACTTAATATTAAAATATTAATAAATTATTATTTTTATTTTTATAATGGTAATTCATCGTAATTCCAAACAAGATTTATTAAAGACTAAAAAAGTTGTTGGACTCATTTGAGTGAGTTATGTTAAATTAAATATTTATTTTATTATATTAAATATTAAATTTTTCATAGTTTACACATGAGTTTTGAGTCATTTTTATTTATATCTAACTTGTTGATGAACGATATTATACACTTTCTACTTAATGTCATACAATGTAACTTTTCTAAATAATTTATCTAATTTCTTAAAATTTTTTGCTTTCGTTGAGTTATATTTCTATGAAATCCTAAATCTTCTAATGTTTGGCATTTACATAACTTTCATTGGGTTATATTACACTACCTTAATTTTTCTCATCCCAACTTTAATTTATATTACTTAATTTTCTAAAATTATTATATTATTATAACTTTTTATTTCTTTTGATAATTATTAGTAATTTTAAATGAGGTTTGGTTAAGGAAAAATTAGACTGGCTCAATGATCTCATCTAATGATAATTATTATTTTTTTATTTTTAAAATATTTTTTAGAGTTTTTGCTTGCTTTGAATAATAGTTTCAGTCATACTTTATCAATCAATAAAACACATTACACTTGATTTCCTTAGTATCTTAGAATATAAGTTTTTCTTATAATTTATCCCATTTTGTCAAATTTTATTCTTTAATTATTTTATTTTAGTACATAACTCTAACTCTCCTCTCATGTGACATTTGCGTTGATTTGATTTTGTTTTATTACATTGCAACAAATTATTTACTTTTAGCTTTAATATTATTTTTTAATCATATTATAATCATAATTTATTGTTATTTAATGCATATTTTCTTTAATAAACCACTATAATTCAAAATGATGTCAGATGAAGATCAAATAAATTTATTTGATTGTAGTATATGAGTTATATATTTGACAAAAGTTTATTTTAATATTTTATGAAGTTTTTATGGTTTTAGCATATTTTATGAAACATTTTTTTTATACAAATTTATATTATCAAGAATGTTACACATTATCTCCTTAATATCTAGAAATATAATTTTCTTATATAATTTATCTCAATGTGTCAAATTTTTTAGTTTAATTTTTATATAATTTAAAATATTTTTAAAAGGTTTTTCATGCTTTATGAGCCATTTCAATTTATGCTAGATTTTATGATAGAAAATTTTAGCTCAATCTTCTTTGTGATTTATGATAGAGTTTTTTATATAATTGTTCTCATTTCTTCAAATTTCCCTTTTCATTTGGATATACTAATTAGTAAATTTAGATCTCCACTCATGTGACTTTTGCATCGATTTTATTTGGCTATAGTGCATTACATCAAATTATCCTTTTTCTTTTTTAATATATCTTTTCTTAACATAAAAATAATAATTTATTATTATTTATGCTCATTTAATTTTATAATTCATAGTAATTTCAAATGATTCTTGATAAAAATAAAACAAAAGTTATTGGAGTTGACTAAACAAGCACTGTCCAATTAAATATTCATGTTAATATTTGAAGTTTTTTGGGCACAATGTATGAGACATTCCATTCATAACTATTTACATGATCACAAATGTTACACTTGATCTCATTAATAACTTGGAGTACAACTTTCCTATAGAATTAATAACATTTCTTTAAATATTACTTTTTGAATTGGCTAGATTATTATGAAGCTCTAATTATCCCTTGTGTAAACTTAACCTTGCTTTGATTTATATATATTACATTACTTACATTTTTTTATTCTAGATTTATTATATATTTAATTATTATTAAAAATAATTATTATTTTTTTAATGCTCATTTAATTTGGTAATTTATAATATTCCCACATATCCTCGATTAAATAGAAATGAAAATAGTTATACTCTTTGTGAAGAGATCTATTAAATTACATATTCTCTTAAAAATTTTTAAGTATTTTTTCTAGTTTTGGAAATCATTAAAAGGAATTTTGATTCATACCAATCTTGATGATCAAGAACCCTAGATCTATATGCCTAGTACCTAGGAATGCAACTTTCTTATACAAATTATCTCATTTCTTCAAATTATTTTCATTTAATTTGGTAATTTATAATATTCCCACATATGCCTAGCTGCATAGAAATAAACATAGTTATAATCTTTATGAAGAGCTCTATTAAATTAGATATTCTCTTTTAAATTTTTAAATATTTTTTTTATTTCAAGAAATCATTAAAAAGAAATTTTGATTCATACTTATCTTGATGATCAAGAAAATTACATCTATTAGCCTAGTATCTAGGATGCAACTTTCTTATGTAATTTATCTAATTTCTTCAAATTATTTTCATTTAATTGGTTATATTGCATAGCTTCAATTAATTTTATTTTAACTTTTAACATGTATTTACTTAATATTAAAATTACAATTTTTTATTATTTCTATGTATTTATATTGGTAATTTTTTATAACTCCAAACAAGATCTAATGAAGATTAAAAAATTGTTGTTGACTTATCTTAACTATGTCAAATTAAATATTAATTTCTATTATTTTAAATAATTAATTTTTTAATAATTTTTATATGATTTACAAGACATTTTATTTTGTAACTAATTTTATGATTAATGATGTTACATGTATTATATTTAATATGTTAGAATGAAACTTTTTTATATAATTTATCATATTTTATTCAAAGTTTTTGCTTTGATTTAGTTATATTACTATGAAACTCTAAATCGCTTACTATGTGACATTTACATTATTTTTGTTAGGTTATATTATACTATTTCATTTTTCTCATTTCAACTTTATTGAATAATTTCTTAATTAAAAAATTATGTGTTTTATAGTTGCTTATTTATTTTTATAATTTTGAGTAATTTTAAACAAGGTCTAATGGAGGAAAAATAAATGTTATCAAACAGATTTCAATGAGCTCTATTTAAGTAAAAATTATTTTATTTTATTATTAAAACTTTTTTTTGATTTTTGCCTTGCTTTATGAGACATTTTGATTCATACATTAATATTTCATAAAAAATTACACTCATTCTCCTTATTTTCTTGGAATATAACTTTTTTAGTTAATTTATCTATTTTTTTAAAAGTTTTTACTTGAATGGTTTACTTTATTATGTTACTCTAAATCTCTTATCATGTGACTTTTGTATTAATTTCATTTCATTGCATTACATTACAAAAATTATTTAGTTTCTACATTAATATACCTTTCCATAATATCAAAATAATAATGTGTTATTATTTAGTGAACATTTGGCTTAGTAAATCATTATAATTCAACATGAGGTCAAATCAAGACGAAACAAATATGATTGTATTGAACTAGTAATATTTTATCAAAATAAATATTTATTTAAATATTTTTAAAAGACTTTATGGTTTTGCCATATTTAATGGTACATTCCTTTTATACTTCATTATATTATCAAGTATATTACATTAGATCTCCTTAGTATATAGAAATAAAAGTTTTTGATACAATTTATCGTATTCTATTAATGTTTACAATTTTATTTGTTTTTATTATTATCTAATTCTTCTCTCATGTGATCTTAACATTACTTTGATCTATTTATGTCATATTTAGTACTTTAATATTATTCTTGATTTAGTTTTATATTAACATATTATTAAATATAATATTCAATTAATTTTTTTGTTATTTTTAATTTTTAATTCACAATAATTTCAGACAAGGTCTGATTGAGATGAAAAAATGTTGTTAGACTCATCACTACTAGGTCTAACAAATTAAAAATTAATTTTGTATTCTTTAATGATTTTATGTTTTAAGGCTTTGGCATACTTTTTAATGAATTTTAATTCTTGAATAATTTAACGATCAATAATTTTACACTGTCACCTTTGTACCTCACAATGCAACTTTCCCACATAATTTATCATATTGTTTTTAACTTCTTTCTCTAATTTGGTTAAGTATATTATTTAAATTTATCTTATTTTAGCTTTAATTAATCATAAAATAAAAAAATTTTATTTGTTATGCTTTTTTTTTATTACTAATTACGAATAGTTTTGAACAAGGCTCGATGGAGATGAAAAACAATTATTGAGCTCAGCTTAATCAACTTTGTCAAACTAAATATTCATTTTTATATTTTTTTTTAAATTTTTAAGTTTCAATATTCTTGCATGATTAATGAGAAGTTTTTAATTTATTTATAATTTAATGATTGAGAATATTATACTCTTTCTTCTTATTATTTTGGTAGGGAACTTCCCCACATAATTGATCATATTTTTTAAAACTTTTTGCTTTGATTTGGTTACATTACTATGTGACTTTAAATCTCATTACATTACTTTGATTTTGTTATACTATATTGCTTCAAGTTTTATCACTTAAGCTTAAATATGTATGTTCATAACATTAAAAACTAATTTTATTATTTTACTAGCATTTTCATTTTGGTTATTCTCAATAATTTCAAGCAAGATATGATGGAGACAAATAAATTTTTGGTGCTTATTTCTTATTATAATTCACCATAATTCCAAATGACATCCAATTGGCATGAAATAATCTTTTTTGAAATTATCTCCATGATCTTTATCTATTTAAATATTTATTTTTTAACTTTTTTTTTGTTTTGATTTTTGCATACTTTATAAGACATTTGATTTTTACCTCATTTGATAATCAAAGATATTATACTTCATCTCCCTAGTATATTGTAATGAAACTTTTGTAAACAATTTATTTGGATTCTTCAAATTTTGTGCTATTTAGTTATGCTATATTACTTCAATTTATCTAATTTTGGTAATTTTTTATAATTTGTAATATTCTAAGCAAGGTCTCATAAAGACCAAACAAATATTATTGCACTCCCCATGATGGGCTTTGCCAAATTGAAATACTATTTATTAGTTTTTGCATGGTTTATGCGACATTTAAATTTTTACCCATATCGATGATTAATAATGTTAGACTCTATGTCCTCGATATCTCAAAACACAATATTTGCATAAAACTTATCTTATTTTTTCAAGTATTTATGTTTGTTTTGGTTATATAACTATATAGCTCCAAATCTTATCTTGTGTGACCTTCATAATGTTTTATTTAATTATATTATATTACTTCAATTTATCATTTTTGAGATTTAATATAAATTTACCAAATAAAAATATAATAATTTGTTATTATTCATGTTTGTTTATTTTATTAATTCATAATAATTATAAAAAAGGTTTGATTAAGATGTTAAAAATATCTTTAAAGTTTGATAAATGTGCTATTTCAAATTAAAAAAATTATTTTTTATATTTTAATATTTTTTTCTAAAGTTTTTGCTTGGTTTACAGGATACTTTTAATTATAACTAATTTGATGATAAATAATCTTACAATAAATCTCCCTGGTACCTTAGAATGAAATATTTTCATAAAATGTTTCTCATTTCTTCAAAAGTTTTTCTTTTATTTTGTTGTAACATAAAGTTATTTTGAATCTCTAATTGTTTTACATTAACATCATTTTGATTTCATTATATTATATTGCATTAATATATCTTATTTCACCCTTAATACATATTTGTGCCATATTAATTAGCATATTTTCTTTGATAACCTTTCAAACAAGTTCTAATCGAGATGAAACAAATGTTGTTTCACTAGACTCTACAAGCTCTATCCAAGTAAATATTTGTTTCTATATTTCTATATTTTTTTAAGGTTCTAGTATGTTTACAACGTGTTTAATTTGTGTATGATTATACTTTCAAGAATTCTACACTCAAAATCCTTATTATCATGGAATCTCATTTTCTCTTACAATTTATCTTATGTTTTTAGACATTTGAGAATGAATTTGATATATCACTAAGAAACTATAATTCTCCTAAAATGTAAGAAAAATTTATTATATATTTAATTATTATAATTATAATATTTAATTATTATTTATACCAAATCTAATTTGGTAATTCATAACAATTCCAAACTAGGTTTGATAAAGACGAAACAAATGTTGTTGGAGTCATCACAATGAGACTATCAAATTTAATATTAATTTTTGTTTTTTAAATATTTTTTAAGGATTTGACATTCTTTAAGATACATTTGAACTAGTACTTGGTTTGATAATAGAGAATTTTACTTTGAACTAGTAATTCCAAGTGAGGTCTAATTGATATATAAAAAATACAAGTGGACTAGTCTAAACAAGTTGCACAAAATAAAATATTCATTTTATATATTTTAAATTTTTTTAAGGTTTTGATGCACTTTTCAAGTTATTCCATTCATAATTGAATTGATAAAAATGGATATTACGTTGATCTCCTTTGTATCATGGAATACAACTTTTTTGTATAATTTTTATCACTTATTCAAAAAAGTTTTATTTGTTTTCACTATACTACATCTTTTACTTTAGCATTTTTTATTGCTTTATTTTCATAATAAATGATGTTAGATTGAGATGAAATAAACATCATTGGACTTACCTTAATGAGATTTATGAAATAAATTTTGATTTTTTAAAATAATATATTTCTAAAATTTTGGTACATTTTATGAGATACTTTGATTCTTACTTATATTAATGATCAAGAATATTATAATCTGCCTCCTTAGTGTCTTCAAATACAAATTTCTAATACAATTCATCAAATTTATTCAAATATTTCTCTTTTATTTCGTTTTATTGTTACATAACTCAAAATATCCTCTAATGTCACCTTTATAATTCTTTATTTAGTTATATGCATTTCTTAAATTTATAACACTTCAACTTTAATATAAATTTAGTTATTATTTAAAAAATATTTGTTATTTAGTTTTACTTAGTAAATTTTTTATGATTTATTATAATTCTAAATGTAGTCTAATCAAGATGTAATAAATATTATTACACTCATCTTGATGAGTTCCATCAAACTAGATATTTATTTTTATATTTTCTTAAAATACTTTTTATAGTTTTTGCATGCTTTACAAGATATTTCAATTCATATCTCATTTAATGACCTAGCAATTTGGCTTGATCTCATTGGTATCTTGGATTTAAACTTTTCCATGTAATTGGTTTTTTTTCTTCAAATTTTTTTGCTTTGATTTGGATATATTACTATGAAGCTATTATTCTCCTCCACTGTAATCATAACATTCATTTTATTTATTTATATCAAATTCTTTACATTTATCTCATTCCAATTTTTTAATATATTCACTTATTATTAAAATAATAATTTTTTATTTTTTATACTTTTTTAGTTTCGTAATTCGTTGTTGTCTCAAACTAATTCTGATTAAGATTAAATAAACATTGACAGTCTCCTTGGAATAAAACCTATTGAATTAGGTATTCACTTTTTAATTTGGTATGCTTTAATAGTAATATTTGATTTGATGAACAAGAAGTTCACACTCTACCTTTTTTACCTCGGAATGTAACTTTCATGTGTAATTTATGTAATTTTTTAAGTTTATTATTTTGATTGAGTTATGGTATATTACTTCAATATATCTCATTATATCATTAATATAAATTTCAAAAATTTAGAAAATAATTTGTATTTATTTTGTCTTTTTTATAATGGTGATTTGCACTAATCCAAAAAAAGGTCCAATGTAGATTAAAAAGAAGTCTTTTGTCATCTCTCAACTTGTTATATCAAATTAAACATTCTTTTCTTTATTTGGTTCATATCTCATTTGATGATCAAGTATATAATACTTGATATCCTTAGTATCTTAGAATACCACTTTCCTACATATTTTATCTCATTGCTTGATAAGTTTTTCTATAATTTTGTTATATTACATTGTTCTAATTTATCTTATATCACTTTATTATATATTTACTTAATAATAAAATAATAACTTATTAATTTTTAATCTTATTTATTATTGTAATTCATTATAATTCTAAATAAGGTTTAGATAAAGCAAAATAAACATTTTATACTCATCTTGATAAGCTCTATCTAATTATATATTTATTTTTATGCTTTTAAATTTTTTATTTTCCCTGATTTTAGCATTCTTTTCAAAATATTTCGATTTATACTTGTCATGATCAAGAATGACACACTCTACCTCCTTGGTATCTTGGAATACAACTTTCATATGCAATTTATCTCAATTTCCCAAATTTTGTTCTTTAATTTTATTATGTTGTTGTATGCTTTAAATCTTATCTAGTGTAACCTTTATAATAATTTATTTGGTCATATTTGATTGCTTTAATTTATCTTTTTTTCTTTAATATAATAATTTGTTATTATTAAGGTTTACTTACTTTGGTAATTTAGTGTAATTCTAAATGAGGTTCTATTGATACTATAAATGCCACTGGACTAATCTTGTCTAGATGTACTAAAATGATATTTATTTTATATTTTGCTTTGGTTATTGGTATGCTTTACAAGGTATTTCATTTTATACCTTTATTGATTATAAAACATATTACACTTGATCTCCTTACTTTCTTGGAATAAAACTTTTCAATTCAATTTATCTGATTTCTTCAACCTTTTTACTTTTATTTTTGTTTTAATTTATTTATTAATATTTTTGTTTACTTTAGTAATTCATAGTAGTTTCAATTTTTTAATTTTTTAAAATTTTTAGCTTTATTTGTCAAAATTATTATAAAACTATAATTCTCCACATGTGCAACCTTAAAATTTCTTTGACCTATTTATACTAAATTTCTTATATTTATCTCATTCCAAATTTATTATATATTTACTTATTGTTAAGGTAAAAGTTTTCTATTATTTATGCTAATTTAATTTGATAATTCATAATAATTTCTATTAGGTTTGGTAGAGATAAAACAAATGTTGTAAAACCCATCATGATTAGCTCTATCAAGTTAAATATTTATTTTTACTTTTATAAATGTTTTTAAAAGGTTTTGGAATGCTTTAATATCTTGGAATGCAATATTGTGTATAATTTATCTAATTTCTTTGAATTTTTTTTTAATTTGAATAGTTATATTGCTTCAATTTATCACAATTCAAATTTAATTTATTTTTAATTAATATTGAAATCATAATTTGTTACCATTTATAGTTACATTCATAGTAATTTCAAGTGAGCTCGAATGGAGATTTAAAAAATATAGTTGAACTCATCTCCATAAACTAAATTTAATTAAATATTTGTTTCTACATTTCTTAACTTTTTTTTGTTTTACAAGATATTTTATTTATACTTAATTTGATGATGAAGAATATTACACTTGATTTTCTTGGCATCACAAACATTCACTTATAATTTATGTCAATCCTTAAAAACTTCTTTGATTTCATTATATCACAATACTTCAAATTAACTCATTTAAAACTTTATATTAGATTTCCATAATATTAAAATTATAAATTATTATTTTTTATACTTATATATATATATATATATATATATATATATATATATATATATATATATATATATATATATATATATATATATACTTTTTAGTTAATAATAATTCTAGTCTCGATGAGTTATACCAAATTAAATTTTAATTTTTTCTATTTTAATATCTTATATTTTAATTTTTTTGTTTACTTTATAAGAAATTTTGGTTCATTCATATTGATGATTGAGATGGTTACAGTATATCTCTTCAGTTACTTACAATGCAACTATGCAATTTATCACATTGTTCCAAATATTTTTGCTTAGATATGGCTATATTACAATATAGCTCTAAATCTTGTGGCATGTCCCATTTATTCTTTATTAAATTACATCAACTTCTTTAAATTTAACTTATTTTAGTTTTAATATAAATTTATTTCAAGTTAAAATAATTTTTTAAAAATTTATAATTATTTATATTTATAATTCATAGTAATTCTAAATAAGGTTTTATTTAGAGCAACAAGTATTGATGCATTATATTCGATGAGCATTATCATGTTAAATTTCCATTTTTAATTATCTTTTAATATTTTTCTAGGGTTTTTTTGAAATATATATATTTATACATTAATTTGATAGTGAATAGTATTACATTCATTCTCTTTAATATTCTAGAATTGATTTTTTTAGATAATTGATCTTATTTCTTCACATATTTTATTTTAAATTGATAATATTAGTATGTTACTTTAAATTTCTACTCATGTGACCTTTCCATCTATTTGATTTTGTAATATTATATTATATCAATTTATCACACTTTAAAATTAATATATCCTTGAATAACATTAATATGCTAATTCACTATGATAATTCATAGTAATTCTAAACAAACTTGGTTGAGATGAAAAAGATATCATTGGACTCAATTCATTGAGCTCTATCCAAATTAATATTTGTATCCATATTTATATTTTTAAGATGTTCGTATGTGTTATGAAGCATTAAATTTTTATTTAATTATATAATCAAGAATCTTATAGTTGATCTCCTTAGTAACTTGGAATACAACTTTTCCAACCAATTTATCTCATTTTTTTTAAAAATATTTAGTTAGATTTGGTTATGTTATTATGAAGATCTATTTCTTTTCTCGTGTAACCTTAACATTGCTTTGGTTTCTTTATATTACATTACTTACATTTAGCAAATTCAATATTTGTAATATAATTACTTATTATTAAAATAAGTAATTTATTATTATTTATTCTTATTTAATTTATTAATTCACAATAACTAAAAACTATGTCTGATCAAAATGAAATATCGATTGTTTAATTCATTGCAATGACTTATATCAAATTAAATATTAATTTTTATATTTTTTTAATTATTAATTTCCTTATTATTTCTATTTTTTAATAGGAATTTTCATTTGTACCTAATTTGATGATTGAAAATGTCATAATCTATAATCTTATTGATATGAAGTGTAGCATTTTTGTGTAAATTATAAAATTTTTGCAAATTTTTTACAATGATTTGGTGATGTTATGTTTCTTGAATTTATCTCATTTTTTAATTTAATATATATTTATTTAGTGTCAAAAAAAGTTTTATGTTTTTTAGTTTTGTAACTTGTAATAAAAATAATTGTTTAGTAGAGGTTAAAAATGTCTTTTGGACTCATTATTGAGGTATATCAAATTATATATTAATTTTTATATTTTTAAAATATTTTATTTTCTAATATTTTGGCATGATATGAGTGATTTCTTTTTATACATGATATAATTATTAAGGATATTGCACTCTTTCTATTTAATATCTTGAAATGCAAATTTTTGGTATAATTTTTTATAATTTTTCAAAATCTTTATTTTCATTTTATTTTATTACAATGTAGCTCTAAATCACCTGTAACAATTAGATAGCTTTGATTGAGTTATATTATAATTTTCAATTTATCTAGTTTTTTATTTAATATAAATTATTTAATATTTAAAAATTTATTTTATTCTTTTACTTTCTCATTTAATTAGGTAATTCATAGAAAATTTTGACACTATCATGTGGAGGTGAAACAAATATTATTGAAATTATTTTAAGGAGCTTTATATAATTAAATATTCATTTGTTTATTTTTTTTAATATGTTTTTAGAATATTAGCTTATTTTACAAGATATTTTGATTCATACTTGATTGATTATTGAACATATTATACTCGATCTCCTTAGAATCTTAGAATAGATCTTTTTCGGATAGGTATAAATGTGAAATGATGGGTATGTAATATATATTTCTTAACAAGGTCAGATTGAGATGACAAAAATGTCATTAAACTCATCAAGATGATCTCCATAGAATTAAATGTTTATTTTTATATTATTAAAGATTTTATTTTCTAAGGTTTTGGTAGGCTTTATGTTACATTTTAATTTAAACTTGATTCGAAGATCAAGAATGTCACACACCATCCCATTTACATCTTGGAATTCTTTTTTTCTGGTATAATTTATCTATTTTTTAAAAATTTTTTGTCATTTAGTTTTATTATAGTTCTTAAATGTTTTCATTTTTTTCTTTAATGTACAACTAATTAATAAAAAAAGTAATTTGTTATTATTTACACTTTTTTAGATTAAAAATTGCTAGTATTTTAAATGAGGATTAATGTAAATAAACAAAACATCATTGAACTCGTCTAAATAAACTATATTAAATTAATTACATATTTTATATCTTTAAATATTTCTTTTTTAACATTTTAGCATTATTTATAAGATATTTTGATTAATATCTGAGTTAATAATTAAGGATATTATACTCCATCTCCATAGTATGTTGGAATGCATATTTCCTATATAGTTTATCTCATTTTTTTCATATTTTTAGGTTAGAATTGGTTTTATTAATATGTAACTCTAAATCTCGTCTATGAGATTTACATGTATTTGATTTAGCTATATTATATTGCATGAATTCCTCACATTTTAACTTTATAATATATTTGCATAATATTAAAATAATTATTTATTATTATTTGTGCTTGGTTCATTTAATAATTCTCCATAATTCTAAATGAGGTTACATTGAGATGAAACAAACATCGTTGGACAAATATTGACAAACTCTACCCAATTAAATGTTCATTTTTATTTTGGTATGTTAAATGGGATATTTTAATTCATACATGATATGATAATTTGGGATGTTTTGCTCAAACTCCTTATTATCATGCAAAGAAAATTTCTAATATAATTTATCTTATTTTTTAATTCCTTTACTTTGATTATTTTTATTACTATGAATCTCCAATTCTCCTCTCATGTTACCTTTACATTACTTTAATTCAATTATGTTATATTACTTTGATTTATCTCATTTTAGCTTTAACATATATTTTCTTAAAATGAAAATAGTAATTTATTATTATTATTATTAGTTATTCTATTTTATATTTTGTAGAAACTATATTTAAGGTCTGTTCATGATGAAGCAAATGTCATTAGACTCATCTCGATGAGTTTTGTTCAATTAAAAATTTATTTTCTAATGTATTTTAATTTTAGCTTTTTGTGAAGTTTTAAGAGGTGTTTCTACTCGTAACTTATTTAATGATTGGGAGTGTTACACTTAATCTCCTTGGTATATTGGAATGTAGATTTCCTTTCAAAATTATCTCATTCTTTAATGTTTTGTTTTAATTAAGTTATATTACTATTTAACTCTAATCTCTTCTTGTGCAACATTTTTAATAGTTTGATTTTATTACATTATATCACTTCAATTTATCTTATTTCATCATTGTTACGTATTTACATAATATTAAAATAATAATTTATTATTATTTTATTTTTTAGTTTTGTGATTTGTAGCTATTACAAGCAAGATCAAATCAAGGCAAAACAAACATTGTTGGAAACATCTCCATGAGTTCTATGCAATAAATTATTTATTTTTATATTTTTAATTATTTTATTTTTATTTTTTAAAACTTCTATCAAAATATTTTGATTCATATTTGATTTGATGATCAAGAATTTTTCATTCAATCTTCTTAGTATCTTAGATTGCAAAGCTATATTATTTTAAATTAATTTATCTTATTTTAGCTATGATGCAAATTTGCAAGGTGTCAAAACAATAATAAATTATGATTTATGCTAATTTAATTTGGTAATTTGTAGTAATTTTGGATGAGATTTGATCAAGACAAAACAAAAGTCATTCGATACATTTATAACAAATCTAAGTAAATATTAATTTTTAGATTTTTAAATATTTTATTTCTAATATTTCTCATGTTTCATGAGATATTTTGATTTGTAATTAATTTAATGATCATTGATTTTGCTTTGGTTTTGGCTTATTACTATCAAACTATAAATTTCATCTCGTGATACATTTGCATTGCTTCTATTTGGTTATATTACAATGCTTCAATTTATTGAATTTTTATTTCAATTTATATCAACTTAATATTAAAGTAATAATTTATTATCATATATGCTTATTTAATTTATTAATTTATAAAAATTCCAAATGAGCTCTGATCGAGATGAAAAAAATATCTTTGTGAATATCTCAATGAGCTTTAAACAATTAAGGATAAATTTTTATATGTTTGAATATTTTTTCTAAACATTTGGCATGCTTTATGAGATATTTAATTTAAACTTTATTTGAAGATTAAGAAATTTATGCTCGTTGCTCTAAGTTACTTGGATCCCAACTTTTGCATAAAACTTATCTCATTTTTACTCTCATTTCACCTTAATTAGTTAATTAAAATGATAATAAAATTCTCCTCTTGTGTGACCCTCACATCCTTTTCATTAAGTTATATTACATTCCTTCAATTTATCTCATCTTAGCTTTACTATATCCATACTTAAAATAATAATAATAATAAAAATAACATATTATTATTTATCTTTTCTTAATTTGGAAACTCATTAATTCAAATGATTATTTGATTGAGTTAAATCAAGCTTTGTTCATCTCATCTAGATGAACTCTATAAAATTAAATATTCATTTTTATATATTTAAATATTTTATTTTATAGTTTTTTACACACTTCTTGAGGCATTTGGATTGGTACCATATTTCATGATTGAGGATGTTATACTTAATCTCTTTAGTATCTCAAACTGTAACTTTTTGTTATAATTTATCACATTTCTTCAATTTTTTGTTTTGATTTTATTTTATTATTATCTAACTCAAAAACTTTTCTCATATAATTTTTACATTCCTTTGAATTATGTAAATTACATTTCCTTAATTTACCTAATTTATACTTAAAATATATTTATTTAATATTAAAATAGTAATTTTTTTATTAGTTGTGCTTATTTATTTTGGTAATTCAATATAATTCAAAATGAGGTTTGATCAAAGAGAAAAAATTTCATTAAGCTCAACTTAGTGACATGAATTTAATAAAATATTTCTTTTTTATATTTTAAAATTTTTTTCTAAGAGTTTAGAATTCTTTTTAATTCATTTTTATTAAAATATGATTTAACAATAAAAGATGTTGTACTCGATCAACTAAATATATTGGAATTAAAATTTCTCATATAATTGGTCCCATTTCTTACAAGTTTTCTTTTTGATCATGTTATTTTACTACTAAACTATAATTATCCTACCTTGTGATCTATACATCACCTTAATTTAGTTATATTACATTACTTTAATTATCTTATTTAAATTTTTCTATATATTTATTTAATATTAAAATGATAGTTCTTTATTATTTATGTTTATTTAATTTAGCATTTCATAGTAATTATAAATCTGGTCAAGTCATGAAAAAACAAATATCATTTCTATTATCACAAGGAACTTTATCTTATTAAATATTGATTTTATTATTTTTTAAAATATTTTAGCTTCTAGGGATCTTACATAATTTTTGGGTCATAGTGATTCAATCCTAGTTTGATGATCAGAGATGTTACTTATAATCTTTCCATTATCTCAAAATAGAATTTGTTTGTATAATTTACCATATTTAATTGCATTTTTTTTCTTAAATTTAGTTATGTCACAACAAAACACTAATGCTCCTATCATGTGATGTCACCTCTCTTTAATTTGGCAATATGACATTACTTTTCAGTAAAATAAAAATTTATTATTATTTATGCATATTTATAATATTAATTCAAGGTAATTCCAAGTTGATTGAGATGAAAAAAACACATCTATAAAAGTTCTATGTAATAAAATATTTATTTTATATTTTTAAATATTTAATGTTTTAGATTTTGTCATGGTTTAGGAGGCATTTTATTCATACTAGTTTGATGATCAATGATGCTCTACTCAATGTGCTTTCTATCTTCTAATACAAATTTTTCATTCAATTTATCTCTTTTTTTCAACTTTTTCTCTTTGAATTTGTTATATCTCTATCAAATTGTCACATACATTATTTCAAAGTATCTCATTTTATGTTCAATATATATTTACTAAGTTTTAAAGTAATAATTTCTTTTTATTTATCCTTATTTATTTTGTTCATTCATAGAAATTCCAAATAATCTTTGGTCAATATAAAACAAATGCAGCTTAAATCAACTTGACGAGCTACGTAATGAAAAATATCATTTTTATGTTTATAAATTTTTTATTTTCTATGGTTTGTACATGTTTTATGAAACGTTTTACTTTATACCTAATTATATTATTCAGAATATTATACTTAATCTCACTAGTGTTTTAGAATTCATATTGATTGTACAATGTTTTACATTTAATTAAACTTTTGACTTCAATTTCGTAATATTAGTAAAAAACTCTAATTCTACTTTTATGTGGCCTTTAAAATTGTTTGATTTGGTTATTTTATATTGCTTTAATTTATTTTTTAAAACATTAATATATATATATATATATATGAAACAATTAAAAAATAATTTGTTATTTTCTAAGGTTCTATACTTTGGTAATTTACATTAACCTCAAACGAGGTGTAGTTGAGTGTGAACAAATGTAATTAGACTGGTCTAAATTTATATCCAATTAAATAAGTTTTTGAAATATTTTTTCGATGATTTTGAGAATCTTTATGAGAGATTTGGATTTGTACCTCTTTTGATTATCTAAGAGTTAAATTAGATCTCAGAGTCATAGAATACAACTTTCTTAAACAAATTATTTTATTTTTTCAAATTTTGTTTCTTTTATTTGGTTATATTACTTTGTAACTCTAACTTTCCTCTTCATGATGTTTGCATTGTCTTAATTTTATTACATTATATTGGTTTAATTTGTCTTATTTTTGCTTTAATATATATTTACCTATTATTTAAATAATGATTCATCATCATTTATTATTGTTTAATGGTACAATTTCTAATAATTCTAAATGAGTTCCAATCAAGATGAAAAAAAGATCATTAAATAGGTCATACGAGCTCTATTCAAATGAATACTCTTTTTTATAATTTTAAATACTTATTATTTATTGTTTTAGCACTTTTTATGAGACATTTTGAATGAGATTTAATTTGATGATCAAGGATGTTACAAATGATCTCTTTTGAGAATTGGATTATAATTTGTTTATGCAATGTTTTTCTTTTTTTCAAATTTTTCTCTTAGATTTGGTTACATTAATATGTAACTTCAATTCTCCTCTGATGTGACCCTTACTTCACTTTGATTTACTCATACTACATTGGATTAATTTATCTAATCTTATTTTTAAACCAAACTGAGTTAGTATTAAAATAATGATTTATTACTATTAACACTTATTTACTTTAATAATTCTTAATAAATCAAAACAACGTCTAATTGGTAGCAAATAATCATCATTGGACTCCAGTCTACAAGTTCAATCAAATTAAATATTCATTTTTTATATTTTTAAATTATTTTGGTAGACTTTAAGAAATAATTTTATTTATGCCTAATTTGATGACCAATAATATTGCACTCAATCTCCTTAGCATCTTGGAATGCAGCTTTTCTATACAAGTTATCACATATCTTCAAATGTTTTGTATTATTTTTGTTAAATTGTTATACAACTCTAAATCTCTTAATGTGTGACCTTTGCTTCAAACCAATTTGGTTGTATTATAGTGCTTTAATTTATCTCATTTCATCATTAACACAAATCTACATGACATTAAAAAATAATTAATTATTACTCATTCTTATTTACTTTAGTAATTCTCATTAATTATGAACAAGGTAAAATTGATAATAAAAAATTTCATTAGATTCATCTTGACAAACTCAATCCAAAGAAACATTCATTTTTTATTTTTAAATATTTCTTCCAATGCTTTGGCATGCTTTTTTAGAGATTGTTTGATCTTTATATGTTTTAATGATCGAGGATGTTACCCTCGCTCTTCTTAGAATCTTGGAATGCAACTTTACTTTACATTTTATCGCAATTTTTCAAATTGTTTGCTCTAATTTGGTTATATTACTACTTTTGTCTATTCCTCCAATCATGTAACCTTTACATCAATTTTATTTTGTGGTAATACATTGTTTCATTTTATTTTATTTTAACTATAATATACTTTTACTTATTATTAAAATAATAATTTATTATTATTTATTCCAATTTCATTTGACAATTATAGTAATTAGAAATGATGCCTGATAAAGATAACCGAACATTATTAGACTCAAGTCAATAGGCTCTATTTATTTAAATATTAATTTTTATTTATCTTTTAAATATTTTATTTTCTATGGTAATTGAACACTTTACAGAATTGTTTTATTTCCACATGATTTAGTGATTGAGGATGTTACGTTTGAACACATTAGTATTATGGTTGGCAAATTTCTCATACATTTATCTCATTTCGACTAATTATTTTTATTTAGCTATGTTACATTGATTTAATTTATCTTATTTTACCTTTAATATATATTTAATAAATATTAAAAAAAGTTATTTCTATTATTTATTCTCATTTGTTATTTTGTAATTTATATTAATTTTAAATGAGGTCTAATTGAGTAAAACTAAATATAGTTGGGCTCATCTCAATAAGTGCAATCCAACTAAATATTTATTTTAATATTTTATAGTTTTGTTTTTTGTTTTGTTTTCTTTATTAGTTATTTAGATTCATACCTAATTTGGTAGTTAATAATGTTATGCACGATATTTTGAATATCTTGGAAAGCAACTTTCCTTTATAAATTATCTTATTTTCTAAAATGTTTTGCTTTGATTTGGTTATATTATTATGTAACTCAAACTTTTCAATTATGTTACTTTACATCATTCTAGTTATGTTATACAACATTTTTTGAATTTATCTCATTTCAATTTTATTATAAATTTATTTAGTTTTTAAATAATAACTTCTTATTATTTATTCTTATTTAGTTTTTAAATTTTGAGTAATTCCCAAAAAATTTTGATCCAGGCAAAAGAAATTTGATTACACTTGTTTGTATAAGTTTTTTCGAATTAAATAATTTTTAAAATGTTTTTAAAATATTTTATTTTTTAGTATTTTTTGCATCCTTTGTGAGACATTCTAATTTATACATTACTTGAAGAATGAGGTTGTAACACTTGAACTTTTTAGTAACATGGAAAGCAACATTCTAAAACTATCTAACCCTTTTATTCAATGTTTTTTTAATTTTTTATTTCTAAGAAATTATAATTCTCTCTCATGTTACCTTTTCATCACTTTAATTTGTGTATTATGATGCCTTTAATTTTTCTTTTTTTAACTTTTATATATATATACTTACTATTAAAATAATATTTCATTATTATTAAGTTTAATTAATTTTGTAATTTGTTGTAATTATGAACAAGGTTTGATCTAGATAAAATAATAATTTTAAAAGTCCTTTCGAATCATACCCGATTGGATGATTGAGAAAGTTACACTAGATCTACATATTGTTTTAGAATGCAACTTTCTAATACAATTTACTATTTTTCCATCTGAGAAGAAACAAACATCAATGGACTCATCTCAACGAGCCCTATCTAATTAAGTACAATAAAATATTTCTTTTTATATTTTTGAAATATTTTATTTCTAAAATTTTTAGGTAACTTCATGACGGATTTATATTTGTACTTGATTTGATGATCGAGGATGCTGCACTCGATTTTCTTAGTACCTTGGAATCAAAACTTTCCTATATAATTTATGCCATTTCATTATTTTTTTTACTTTGAAAAGGATGTACTACTTTGTAACAAGAAATGTTCTCTAATATGTCTTTTATATCTTTTTGATTTGGTTATATTACTTTGCTTTAATTTATCTCATTTTATCTTGAATATATTTCCTTAACATTAAATAATAATATGGTTTTATTTATCTTCTTAGTATCTTATAATACAACTTTCCTACATAATTTAGCTCATTTCTTCAAATTTTTTAGCCTTGAATTCATTATATTGCTATGAAATTCAATTCCTCTTATTATTTACCATTTATCACATAAATTTTGTTATACTATATTACTTTAGTTTTTCTTATTTGATCATTACAATAGATTTACTTAATATTAAATAAATAATTTATTTTTTGTTCTTGTTTACTTATTAATTAACGATAAGTCCAAACAAGGTTAGAACAATAAGAAAAAAATGCAATTTAGACTCACTTCAATGACATCTATTTAATAAAATATTTGTTTTTAAATTTTAAAATATTTTTCAAGCATTTAAGCATGTTTTCAAAAATATTCTAATATGTATATTTGCTAATTAATGATCTTACACTAAATCTTCATAGAATTTAGGAATGCAACTTTCTAACACAACTCACCTTATTTCTTCAAATTTTTCACTTTTATTTTGTTATGTTATTATTTAACTATAAAACACCTCTAAAGTGACATTTACCTCACTTTAATTTTGTTATAATATATTACCTCAATTAATCTTTTTAGCTTAATATATATTTACCTCATATTATAGTAACAAAATATTATTATTTATTATTATAAAATTTTGTAATTATTATAGATCCAAAATAGATCTTATTAAGAGAAAACAAATTTCATTAAACAATTCTCTATTAGCTCTATGCAATTAAGTATTTTTTAATTTTTTAAAATATTTTTTATTTTTTATAGTTTTAACTATATTGTAAGGCATTTTGATTTATACATGAATTGATCATCATTAATGTTGCTCATGATCTCTTTAGTATCTTGGAATGTAACTTTCTTGGAAAATTTATCTCATTTCTTAAAGTTTCTATTTTGATTTAGTTATATTATTATATAACTCTAAATCTCCTCTCATGTGACCTTTACTTCTTAATGATTTACTAATATTACTTTACTGCAATTTATCTCAATCTAGTATTAATATTTATTTGCTTAATATTTAGTCTTATTTATTTTTTGAATTCTTAATATATCCAAATGATGTTTGGTTGATACAAAAAATACATCACTGGACTTATCATTGAGAGCTTTGTCAAACTAAATATCCATTTCTATATTTTTAAATATTTTAATTTTTATGGTTTTGGCACATTTTAAAAGTGGCTAGATTTGTATTTTATTTGATGATAAAAAATGTTACATCAATCTTGTCCGTATGTTAGAATGAAACTTTTTGGTTTAATTTATTTCATTTCTTCAGAACTTTTATTTTTATTTGGTCATATTATTATGTAACTCTAAATCTCTTCTCATGTTACTTTTATAGTACCTTTATTTAGTTATATTTCATTGATTCAATTGATCTTATTTCAATTTTAATCTATTTCTACATATTATTAAAAATAATTTATTATTAATAAGCTATCTTCATTGGTAATTATCATTAACCCAAATAAGGTGTAACTGAGAGAAAAAAAAACCATTTTAATCATCTCAATTTAATTTATTCCAAATAATTATTCATTTTTTATATTTTTAAAATATTTTACTTTTTAGGTTTACATGCTTTAGTGACAATATTATTCATCCCTAATTTGAGTATCAATAATGTTACACTTGATTCCCTTAGTTTCTAAAAATGTAACCCTACTATTCAATTTATCTTATTTCATTATACTTTTTACTTTGAATGAGTTATATTACTATGAAACTCTAATTCTTTGTATTTGTGATGTTTATATTACTTTATTTTTGTATATTATATGGCTCCAATTTATATTTTTTAGCTATACTATATATTTACAAATCATTAAAAAAATAATTTATTATTATTTATTCTTTTCTATTTTTATGATTTGTAGCAATTATAAAAATGATCCACTTAAGATTGAACCAATGCCACCTTTAATTCTCAAATTTTATTTTTATGTTTTTAACACACTTTACATGAGATTTTCATTCATAATAGATGTAATGATCATGGATATTGCATTAGATGTTTTAGAATCCTAGAATAAGATTTTCATATACAATTTATCTAATTTCTATAATTTTTTCTCTTTCATTTTTATTGTACTTTTATGTAACTTTAAATCTTTTCTCATATGTCCTTTACGTTATTTCTATTTTCTAATATTATGTCATTACAATCTATCTCTTTTTAACATTAATATATATTTCTTTATTATTAAAGTAATAATTTATTATTATTTATGTAGATTTGCTTTGTTAATTCAAAATAATCAAAGTAGGGTCAGATTGATGCAAAATAAATGTTATTTGACTCAACTCTATAAGATCCACCCAATTAAATGTTCATTTTTTATATTTTCAAATATTTAATTTTTTATAATATTTTGCACTCTTTATGAGATATTTCGGTATATATCTTATTTGATAATCGAGGATACTGCACTTCTTCTTATTAGTGTCTTAGAATCAAAGAATTTGTTACAATTTATCTCTTTTCTTCAAATATTTTTTATTGATTTGATTTTGTTATTACAAAACTCTAACCCTCTTACTCTCTCTTATGACCCTTACATTATTTTGAATTAGTTATACTATATTCCTTCAATTTATCTCATTTTAACTTTAATACATATATACTTAATATTAAAATAGTAATTTATCTTTAGATTTCTCATTTATTTATCAAAGTCGTAATGAGGTCTGACCAAGATTAAACAAATATTATTGGAGTGATCTTAACAAGCTCTATGATGTTAAAGTTTTATTTTATTATTTTTAAATATTATATTTTTTCGGATTTTTAATATATGTTATAAGACATTTTGATTCATACCTCATTTAATGATTGAGGCCTTGTAGTTGATCTCCATAGCAACTTAGGAAACAACTTTCCCTTTAAAAGTATCAGATTTCTTTGAAGTTTTTAATTTGATTTAGTTATATTACACTATAACTCTAAATCTCGAGTCGTGTAATTTTTAATTCACTTAGATTTGAAAAATATTACATTGCTTCAATTTTTCTCATTTGAATTTTAATTAATGTTTACCTGATATTAAAATAATAATTTATTATAATTTGTGGTAATCAAATTTGGCAAATGGTAGTATTTCTAAATAAGGTCTGATTAAGTTAAAACAAACATCATTGGACTAGTCTCAATGACTTCTATCTAATTAAATATATATTTTAAAATTTTTAAAATTTTTTTATTATGTTTTTTCTTATTTTATTAAAGATTTTGATTTTTAATTGATTTAATAATTAAGGATGTTAAATATGATCTTATTAATATAATAGAATACAACTTTCATGTGTAATTTATCTTATTTCTTCAAATTTTTCTATGTTTTGTTATATTAATTTGTAACCCTAAATATCCTCTTAAATGACCTTTAAATTACCTTGATTTGGTTATATTACTTTTCTTTAATTTATGTCATTTTATTTTTTATAATATATTTAATTAATATTAAAATAACATTTTAATTGTTTGTTATACTTATTCACTATAGTAATCCATAGTAATTCTAAGCAATGTTCCATTAAGAGGAACAAAATATTATTGGACTTGTCTCGATAAACTTTATCATATTTAATATTTTGTATATCTAGAAATTTTCAATTTGATTAAGGTTTTGGCCCACTTCAAGAGGGTTTTTATTTGCATCTTATTTGATGATTAAGGGTATTACATGCAAAGTTGTTAACACTTTAGAATACAATTTTCTTATATAATTTATGTTAATGTTTAAATGTTTTGCTGTTATTTGACTATATATTTACATAGTATTAAAAGAATAATTTATAATTTTTTATGTTTATTTACTTTATGAATTAGTAGTTACTCTAATCGAGGTCTGATTGATAAAAAAACATAGTTAACTCATCTTTAAGGGCTCTATTTAATTAAATATTTCTTTTTTTAAACAATTTTAAATATATTACTTTCTAAGGACATGACATGTTTTAATAAATATTTCTATTCGTACTTTATTTTTGATTAAAGATGTTACACACAATATTTTTATTATCTTGGAATTAATCAATATTAGAACTTATCTCATTTCTTCTAATGTTTCGCTTTGATTTAGTTGTATTATTATTTAACTATATATCTCCACTCATGTGACCTTTAGATTACTTTAGCATGGTTATATGGCATTGATCCAATTATCTTATTTTAACTTTAATATAAATTTACATTATAAAAATATTTCTATTATATTTATTTTCTTTATTAATTTACAGTATTCCAAAAGTGGTTTGATTGGAGATGAAACATATATTATTGGACTCATCTTAATGAGCTCTATCTAATTAAATATTTTTTCATATTTTTAAATATTAAAATTTTAATATTTTTACCTTATTAGTTGAGACAATTCAAATTCTACTTGATTCGATTGTTAAGGATGTTGCACTCCATCTCTTCAATATCTCAGAATGCAATTATCCATGCAATGTATCTCATTTCTTCAAATTTTTGCCTTTGTTTTAGATTTATTACTATGAAACTTCAAATCTCTTTTGGTTTAGCCTTTAAATTACATTTATTTAGTTTTATTATTTCATTTAAATTTATTTCATTCAACTTTAAAATATATTTTCTAAATATTAAAATACTAATTTATTTTTTCTACTCTTTTGCCTTGGTAATTCACAATAACTCCAAAGAGGCCTGATTAAGGTACAGCAAAAGTTGTTGGATTTTCCTCAATGAGCTATATCCCGCAAAATATTTTTTTACTAATTTTAAATAAGTTTTTTAGGATTCTTACATGTTTTATAAGATATTTTCATTCGTGCATGATTTGATGTTCCTTCATGTTATAATCAATCTTCATAGAATATTGGAATGCAACTTTCTTGTACAATTGATCTTATTCTTTGGAGGTTTTCACTTTGAATTAGTCATATTGTTATCTAACTCTTAATCTTTTGTCTTGTGACCTTTACATTAATTTTGTTTGATTATATAACATTTGCTTTAATTTATCTCATTTTAGCATTAATATATGTCTACTTAATATTGAAATAATATTTTGTTGATGTTTATTCTTATTTACTTTACTAATTCAAAGTAATTACAAACAATGTCCAATATAGATGAACAAAACTTCATTGGTCTCTTCTTGACAAGCTTTATCTAACTAAAAAATCTTTGTTTTATTTTTAAATATTCTATATCATTAGAGTTTTTCTATGCTTTATGAGACATTTTTTGAATCTGGCTGGTAACTAAGAATGTTAAACTTGATCTTCTTAGTATATTATAAAGTAACTTTATTATATAATTTATCTTATTAGCTCAAATGTTGCACTTTAAGTTGATTATATTATTATAAATGTTTGACTATCCTCCCATGTGACCTTTACTTGACTTCGATTTTGTTATATAACATAACTTCAATTTATCATATTTCATCTTTAATATATATTTGAATAATAATAAAAATATATTTTTTAGTATTCTTGGTTATTTACTATTGTAATTTTTAGTGACACATAACAACATTCAATTAAGAAGAAACAAATGTCATTCGATAATCCTCAATGAGCTCTATTTTATTAGATATGTATTTTTATTTTTCTTAACATTTTATTTTCTTAGGTTTCTAGCATGCTTGAGGAAATATTTTATTTTGAACTTGATTTGATGATCAAATTTGTTACACTCAATCTCCTTACTAAGTTGGAATGCAACATTCCTATGCAATTCATCTCATTTCTTAAAAAGTTTTCCCTTTGATTATAATATGTTACTATAGAACTCTAATTTCTCCTCTCATGTGACCATTACATCATTATGATTTTGATGTATTATGTTATTTCAATTTATCTTATTTCAACTTTAAAATGTTTCTACTTAACATTAAAGAATAATTTATTATTATTTATACTTATCAACATCAGAAATTATTATTAACCTCAAGCAAGGTCAAATCAAGAGAAAATAAATGTCATAAGACTAATCATGACAAGTATTATCTAATTAAATTTTCACTTCTATATTTTTAGATATTTTATTTGTTTTATTTTTTCATTATTTAAGAGAAATTTTGATTAATACTTGATTTAGTGATCTATGTTATAATTGATTGACTTAAAATCTTGTAATGGAACTTTATCATATCATTTATCTCATGGTTGAAAATGTTTTGCTTTGATTTTGTTTTTGTTTACCAAAAAAATACTAATTCTACCCATGGGTGACCTTTAAGTCTCTTTTATTTGACTCATACAATGCATAAAATTATCCTATTTTAACATTAATATATATATTTACATAATATTAAAAAAACCATTTTTGTATTGTTTATCCTTATTTACTTTATAAATTTGCACTAATAAAAACAATGTCTAATCAAGAAGAAAACACATCATCTTAGTAATCTTAATGAGCTCTAAATAATTAAATATTTATTTTTTATTTATAAATATTTTGTTTTTTTTTACATCCTTTACGTAAGGTATTTATTGAAAACATATTTGATGATCAAGAATATTACACTTAATCTCCTTAGAATAATTGAATGCAACTTTCTCATACAATTTATTTTATTTCTTCAAAGTTTTCCTTTTAATTAGTTTTACTACTATGTGAAGTTCTTTGTGCTTAAAGTAAATTCACAAGAGGGGGGCGAATTGTGATAAATAAAGTTTTGAGTTTTTCTTTTTTGTTTTTGATTTAAATTAAAACTTAAATCTTTTAAACAAGAACAAAAAGAGAAGTAAAATAATACACAAGATTTTTAAAGTGATTCGACTAAAAATCGAGCCTACATCTACCCCAGTCAATTTTGGGAAAAAGCCACTAAAATTCACCAAATCACAAGCGAGGCTTTTTGTACGACTCTCCTCAAACCTACTTGGGATTTGAGCTACGGCTAATCAAGAACCTACTTGAGTTTTTTTTGGGCTCAACACAAACCCCAAGCTTTTGCACAATTACTGGGATGCCTTTACCCAAAGAAACAAATAAAAAAATCCCAATAAAATAGAAACTTAAAACAATTTAAAGAAGTACAAGGCAAATCAAAACCAAAAGCTTTTCCCATTCGGGTCTATCGATCAAATTTTTATTTTTTAATTTATTTTCAAAACCTAAAAGCCTAGACGGGCTAGTGGTCAGCTCGGATTGACCTGCCTAATTCTACAGTGAAAAATCCCAAGACTAAAGTTGTTTTGTAGTGTTTTGTGATAATTTGTGTGACAAAATTTTGAATATAAGTGTGTCAAAATAATTTTATATCTTGATAGTGCAACACGTTTCCTAAATAATTATGAAAAGAAATTGATGAAAAATAATTTCTAAATAATTTTAAAAAATCAAATACCAATGTCTATACTTTTCGTCAATAAAGCTTGGCCCAAAAATCAAAATTCAACAATTATTAAAATTATAACATTTTCAAATATAAATGCTAATGGTGTGCCACTTCATCTCAAAATTTGGTCCTATTAAATTAAAGAAAATAAAGAGAAATTTAAGTATAAAAATTTTAGGGCATGTCTTCAATTTCTTTGAAGCTTTCCATTACTCCAAGAGCCTTAAAAACCACTATTGTAGACATTTAAATTTCATGGCTTGACTTAATTGAATATTAACAATTTCACTTAAAGCAAACCCATATGAGATATAAACATTTATGCTTGACTCATCAAACACATGTGTGTTGTAACTCTAAATCTCATCTTATGTGACCTTTACAATATTTTGATTTCGTTATATTATTTAGCTTCAATTTATCAAATTTTAGCTTTAATATATAATGACTTAATAATTAAATAATAATATAATATTATTTATTTCTTATTGAATTTATAGATAGAAGCATTCCAGAAGAGGTCTAATCGAGATGAAATAAACATGGTCAGATTATTGTTGATGATCTCTATCAAATTGAATACTCTTTTAATTTTTTTAATATTTTTTTTTTTGCTTTAGCATGTTAAAAAAGATATTGGGATTCATACATAATTTGGTGGTCAAGAATGCTACACTTGATCTCTTTCACATCTTGGATTGTAAGTTTCCTATATATTTAATCTCATTTTCTAAAATTTCTATCTTTAGTTTAGTTTTACTACTACAAAACTCTAAATCTCCAATTGTATGACCTTTCTTTCCAATTGATTTTGTCATATTACCTTGCTTCAATTTATCTAATTTGAGTATTAAAATATATTTACTTATTTTTTAAATTATAATTTATTATTATTTAAAATTTAGCAACTCATAGTAACTTTAAATGACATTTAATCAAAAAGAACAAACATCGTCAATCTTGTCCATACAAGCTCTATCTAATTAAGTATTCTTTTTTATAGCTTTGAATGTTTTACTTTCTATGGTTTTACCAATCTTTTAGAGATATTGCTATTATTTCATGATTTGATGATAAAAAATGTTGCACTTTACTTATTTTGTATCTTTGAATGCAACTATTTTATAAAATTTATCTCAATTCTTTAAAGGTTTTGCAATTTTCTTATACTAATAGTTATCTCTATATCCCCTCTCATGTTACCTTTACATATATTTTATTACTTTATATTATATTTCTTTAATTTAACTTACTTTAACTTTAAATATATCTACATAATATTAAAAAAATTATTATTATTTAAGTTATTTCCTTTGAAAAATATTATTAACAAGAATAAGGCATAATCTAATGGAATGAAACGTTGTTGAAGTCATCTCGACGAGTTCAATCAAATTAAATAATCATTTTTAATATTTTTAAAAGTTTTATTTTTTAGGATTTTAGCATGCATTATAAGACATTTTGATTCATAAGTGACTTAATTATTTGTAATTTTAAACCTTTTTAGTATCTCAAAATAAAGTTTTCTCATACAATTTATCACATTTTTAATTATTTTTATTTCATTTAGTTATATTGCTATGAAACTCTAATTCTCTACTCTTGTGATATTTACATCACTTTGATTTGGGAACAATATACTGCTTTAATTTATCTCATTTTAACTTTAGTATATATTTATGAAATATTAAATTAATAATTTGTTATTATTTTGCTTATTTTATTAGGAATTTATTATATTTATAAAAAACTTTCATGGAGACAATTCAAATATCATTTTAAAAATTATTTTTTATTTTTAAATATGTTTTGTATTATTTAATCATGCTTTATGATAGATTTTGATTTAAATTAGATTTAATTATTGAGGATGTTAGTCATAATCTATTTAGAATATTGGAATGTTATTATCCCACATAATTTATCTCATTTCTTCAAATTTTTTATTTGATTTGGTTGTATTTATATGTACCTCTAAATCTCCACTCATAAAAATTTTACATCATTTTCATTTGATTACATTACATTACTCTTATTTAGTTGATTTAAGTTTTAACATATACTTACTTTATATTAAAATAATACTTTATTGATATTTATTGCCATTTAACTTCAAAATTAGCAATTCTAAACGAAGTCTAATAGTCAAGAAATAAACTTCATTGGACTCATCGCTATAAGCCACATCAAATTAAATATTAATTTTTTAAATGTTTTACATTTTATTGTTGTGCATTCTTTATAAGGAATTTTAATTTGTGTGTGATTTAACAATTGAAGATGTTACACTAATTTTCTTTAGTATTTTGGAAACGCAACTTTCTTATACAAGTTATCTAATTTGTTTCATATTACTTGCTCTAATT
This sequence comes from Vanilla planifolia, assembly GCA_023846275.1. Taxonomy (NCBI): domain Eukaryota; kingdom Viridiplantae; phylum Streptophyta; class Magnoliopsida; order Asparagales; family Orchidaceae; genus Vanilla; species Vanilla planifolia. Next base: position 339,329 of record JAIUJO010000097.1, read on the forward strand.
TTGCTATGTTATTATATAACCCAAAATCTCCTCTCGATTTACCTTTACATTGATTTGATTTAACGATATTGGACTACATTTTTTTCAAATTTTAGCTTTAATTTTTTTTATCTTTTAAAATAATAAATAATATAATTTATTCTTATCTATATTATTGATTCAAAAAAATGCAATCAAAGTCTAATCAATAAGAAACAAACATTGTTGGACTCATCTTCACAGGCTCTATCTAATTAAGTTTTCATTTTTTATATTTTTATATATTCTATTTTCTAATACTTTAGAAAGCTTAATGAAGTATTTTAATTTATACCAGATTTTATTATCAAATATGTTACACTCAATCTCCTTAGTATATTGGAATAAAACTTTCTCACAATTTATTCCATTTTTTTAAAATCTACACTTTGATTTGGTTATATTATCTCACTCTAAATCTCTTCTTATCTACATAACATTGTTTTTGTTATATTATATTGACTCAAACTATCTCTTTTTATTTTTAATATATAATTCCTTAATATTTAAAATCTAATTTAATATTATTTTTATTTTTTTATTTGTAATAATTTTAAATGATCTACTTAAGTTGAAAATAATGTCATTCAACTCATCTTGATTAGTTTAAGATAGATATTTTTTTATGTTTTTAGATATTTTAATATCACGAATTGGAATGTTTTTATGAGATATTTTGATCCATATAATTTAAGAAACGATGATATACACTTAATCTTCTTTGTACCTTCGATTTTAACTTTCTCATAAAATTTATCTTATTTCTTTTATTTTTTTACCTTGATTTTGTTGTCTTACTATTTATCTTTAAATCTTCTCACATGTAAATTTTACATTGCTTTTTTTGCACATATTACATTTTTTGAACATATCGCATTATAGTTTTAATATATAACTAATTAGTATTAAAGTAATACATTATTTTTATTATTTATGCATGTCTATCTTGGAAATTCACCACAATTCTAATCATGATATGATTTAGAAAAATAAAAAATCATTGAGCTCAAAGAGGTCAAAGGAAATTAAATATTAATTTTTATTTTTTAAAATATTCTACTTTTTTTACATGTTTTGCATGATATTTTTATTTGTACATCCTTTGTTAATCAAGAATATTTCCCTTAACCTCCTTAATATTTTGGAATACAACTTTTTCAAATAATTTAAATAATGTCTTTAACGTTTTTTTTGTTATTTGATTATACTACTTTGTAAATGTAAATCTCATTCCTCTTACCTTTATATCACTTTGATTCACACATAATTTATGATCAAGGATGTGCACTTGATGTTCTTAATATCTTGGAAAGTAACCTTATCGTACAACTAATTCCATTTCTTCAATATTTTCACTTTAATTTGATTATATTTCTATGTAACTCTAAATCTGCTCTCATATGATATTTTCATCACTATGATTATATTACATTATATTTCATCAGTTTTTCCCATTTTAACTTTTTTATATATTTCATTAATATTAAAAAGTTTATTTATTAGTAATTATGCTTATTTTTTATGATATTGATGTCAAACCATGATGAAATAAATGTTGTTATCTTGTATTGATAAGTTGTTTAATTAAATAAATGTGTTTATTTTTTAAAATATTTTATTTTGTAGTATTTTGGAATTATTTAAGAGACATTTTGATTTGTAGCTCATTTAATGATCGAGAATTTTACACTCAATTTCCTTAATATCTTAGAATGCATGCTTCTCATAAAATTTATCACATTTCTTCAAGCTATTTTCTTTGATTTCGTTGTATTAATATGTAATTTTAGATCTTCTCTAATATGATTTTTATTATCATTGATATGGTTATATTACATCTCCCCTCTTGTGACTTTCACATTGCTTTAATATTTCTATATTACATTTCTATAATTTTTTTCATTTTAGCATTAATATATGTTTGCTTGATATTAAATTAATACTTTATATATCTGTTCTTATTTAACTTTAGAATTCATAGTTATTCTAAATGAGATCAGATTAAGGCAAAATAAATATTGTTCAACTACTCTGATAGGCTCTATCCAATGAAATATTTATTTTTTATATTTTTAAATATTTCATGCTTTTACATTTTGCTATTCTTTACAAAAATTTTAATTCATACTATATTTGATGATTAACAGTGTTATAATCGTGCTTCTTACTATGTTTTAATGCAACATTTTAATAACATTTATCTCATTCTTTCAACTATTTTGCTTTGATTTCTATGAATTATAACGAAATCCTCCCCTCTTATGTGACCTCCATATTTTTTATTAGGTTATAATATGTTACTTTATTTTTTTTTCATTTCAAATTTGATATTTATTTTTTAAATATTAAAATAATAGTTAATTATATTTTATACTTATTTGCTTTTCTGATTCACTATGATTCCCAACAAGTTCTAATTAATATAGCTTGATGATTTATATTAAATTAAAATTTTTTTTTTTATCATTAAAATATTTTACTTTGTTTTTTGTTTATTTTATGTGATATTTTGATTCCTACCTTATTTCACAATCGAGGATGTTACACTCAATCTTCTTCGTATATTATAATGCAACATTCTTATATTGTTTATCTCATTTCTTCAGCATTTTTGTCATTGGTTTATTTATATTATCACATAACACTAAATCTCCTTTTATGTGTCCATTACATGCAATTAACTTTGTCATTTTACATTACTTCAGTTTAACAAATTTTAAGGATGTAATTTAGTTACTCGGTATTCGACATACTTTATGAGATATTTTGATTTTTTTTTGTTAATCTGATGATCAAGAATGTATACTTAACCTCTTTAGTATCTTCAAAAATAGCTATTCAATAAAATTTATCTCATTTCTTGAAATATTTTAATTTATCTTGGTTATATTGCTATGAAAATCTAACTCTTCTCTTATGAGACTTTTACATTACTTTTATTATAGGATATTGAATTGCATCAATTTATCATATTTTAGTCTTATTACATATTCACTTAATATTAAAATAAAAATTTGTTACTCTTTATGCAAATTTAATTTCATAATTCATAGTACGTAAGCGAGATCTGATTGAGACAAAATAAATATCATTGGACTTATCTAAAATAGCTCAATCTAAAAATTATTATTTATGAGATATTTTTATTCATTGCTATTTTGATGATCGATGATGCCATACTTTATCTCCTTAATGTATTTGAATTATGCTTTCTCATACAATTTACCTCATTTCATCAAATGTCATTATATTTAATTTGTTTTATTTCTAGAAACTCTAATTTTGCTCTCATAGGATGTTTTAGTTGCTTTCATTTTGTTATATTAAATTATTTTAATTTACATTATTTTATCTTTAATATATATATATATACATTAAAATAATAATTTATTATCATTTATGTTTAATTTCTTCAATAATTCTTAATAACTCCAAACAAGGTATATTGAAGACAAAGCAAATATAGTTGGACTCAACTCAACAAGTTCTACTCTATTGAATATTTATTTTTATATTTTAAATATATATGGGCTAAGATGTTAGCACACTTAAAGAATCCTTTTTATTTTATCTAATTAGATGGTCATGGATGCTATAGTAAACCTCCTTAATATATTACAATGTAACTTTCACATAGAATTTATTTTATTTCTTCAAAATTTTTACTTTAACATGTTTATATTACTTGTTAACTCTAAGTCTCCTCTCATGTCATCTTTAAATCTATCTGATTTTGTTATATCACATAACATCAATTTAACTTTTTTTAACTTTAATATATTTTTACTTATTATTTAAAATTTAATCTATTATTATTTATATTTATTTAATTTAGTAATTCATAGTTATTATAAATGAAGTATAAACGATACAAAGCAAATGTTATTAGATTTGTCTCAAAGTGCTTTGCTTGATTAAATCTTTATTTTTATTATTTTATGCTTTTTAATTTTTTATTTTTTAGAATTTTAAAATTTTTTACGAGTTATTTCGATTCGTTCCTCATTTGACAATTGAGAATGTTAAACTCTATCATTTCAGTACATTAGAATGCAACTTTCCAACAAAATTTATATTATTTCTTGGAATGTTTATCTTCTATTTCATTATATTACTTTGAAAATTTTTCTTTTCTATTGTGCCTTCTCTCTTTCATTTTAGTATTTTTAATTATGTTATTTATTAGGATTTTGAATACTTTTCTTGACATTTTAATTCAAACATGATTTGATGGTCGAAAATCTTATACTTGATCTCCTTAGTATCTTTGAATGCAATTTTCCCATACAATTTATCTTATCATTTAACTTATTTTTTAAGTTATATTAAAATGTAATTATTAATGTTGTCTATTGTGAGACATATATCTCATGGATTATGTTATATTACATTATTTGAATTTATCTCCTTTAAGATTTAATATACATTTTCTTAGTATACAAAATATAATTTATTTTAATTTATGACTATTTACTTTGGTTAATCTTTAAAATTTCAAATGAGATCTAATAAAGAAAAATAAATATTGTTACACTCAGCTTGATGAACTATATTATTTAAATTTGCATTTTTTTGTTTAACATATTTTATTTTTTATGCTTTTAGCATGTTGTTTAAGTCATTTAGGTTCATGATAATTTTCATGACCAAGAATATCACATTTTATCTCCCAACATATTATAATAGAACATTCTTGCATATGTTATCTCATTAATTCAAAATTTTCATTTTGATTTTATTATATTATTATTAAATTATAAATTTCCTCTCATGTCACTCTTACATTTCCCTCATATGGTTGTACTACATTCCTTTAATTGATGTACTTCTAACGTTAACTTATATTTAGTTAATATTTAAAAATAATTTATTACTATTTATGATTATTTTATTTTGTAATAATTGTAGTTCTAATAATGTTTGTCTAAGGCAAAATAAACATCATTGGCCTTGCATAGAAGAGCTCTTTATAATTAAATACTCAACTTTTAATTTTTTTTAATAATTTAATTTCTTAGAATTTGATATATGTTATGAGAAAAAATATGCAAAAGAACTAGAAACAAAAAATTTCAAAATATAAAATTGATTTTTAAATTTTATAGAGCTCATTGAGGTTATTCTAATGACATTTATTTCATCTTGATCATATCTTTTTTGAAATTAATATGAATTACTCAAGTAAATAATTATAAATAACAATAAATTATTATTTTATTAATATATGTAATATATTAAAGTTGAAATGACATAAATAGAGGTAATGTAATATAACACAATCTGGGACATGTAATGGCCACACTAGAGAAGATTTAGACTTACATAACAAAATCAATGAAAAAACTTTCAAGAAATAAGAAATATTATATAAATAAGTAGCATTCTAACATAGAACAGAGCTTATGTGTAACATTCTTAATCTTTAAATCTAATTTGAATTGAAATGTTTTATTGTTACACCCCATATTTTCCTAGGCTGATTTTTGGCATATATTTTTTTTTTTTGCATATAGACAGCTCAGATCGTCCCATACCAACCTGAGTAGCCTACGAAAAACATAGGATATAACACATCATTACACACCTACTTTCCTTAACAATGTGGATCCCATCTCCCGGGTACACCGTCAAATCAGGTTCATGACTCCTGAATTAACAGATGGACTCGCGCAATGTTACTCCTACTAGACCCAATACTCCTAACCCATACCGATAGGAGAACCGGTCTAATAGAAGTCTGAACCCCCAATGTTAAGTTCCATAGTCATGTAATGACCTCACCATCAAAAATAAAATACATAACATCCTCAGATAAAATATAGCACTCCACACACTATACCATCAAGATAATAAAGTAAAACAGTGAATGGAAACTACATCACAAGAATAAGATCCAAGTCCAATAAGTACAATATCATCCAACAGAAACATAAATCAAAATTACCCTCACATATTACATGACATATGAGAATAATAATCTCATTAAATACATCCAACAACAACAATCAACTAACCAGAATATCTCAGACAATCACAAATCAGATATCCTCCACAAGCCTGCTGACCACGATCCCACCTAATCAGGTAGCGTCAAGTCTGCCGAGCCACTGAAATATGTAACACAGGAATGAGCTACGCCCAGTAGGAAAGACAGCTAGTAAAACTCACATGCAAGAGAAGGATAATAGCAAAAATATAGGAATACAGCATAACAATGTATGGTGGATAGGCACTCTCAGTTCCAGACTCCGACCAATCACAGTCACCCCCAGTCACAACAGAGTAGCTCTCCTCTGTGCTCCCAGGTAGCATGCCAGCGGGACACGCCCATCTCTGCGCACGCATGGCGCCTAGCACCCGACACCGCAGCGTCTCTCGTCAATCAATCTTCTGGAGACTATAGACAAACCCGTCACATAGATCTCTAGCCAACGTGAGACACCCTGGCTAGCCACGGCGAGTCACCCCTGCCGCTGCCACTCTCAGGCACGCAGGCCTACACTCGTGGACCAGAAGAGGTCGACTCAGCCACCGTCCCAAGAAGTCCTCTCCCAACAATTTCCATAGAAGCCACGCCCCTACAGTCATTGCCAAGCTTTAACTCTAAGATTCGGCAACATGTGTCCAGATACAACAAGGCGCATACCAGTCCACATGTATACTGTGAAAGTTAAGTCTGAACCACACAGTTACCTACCACAACTACCCTAAAACATCATATAGGGTCTATAGTAGTCCGGTCCAGTATGCCAATCCATAAAATATGCCAACACTAAGTAAACAGACTCAATCCACGCCAATGCCATCCAAGTAATACAAACTGTATCGAAATTCTGACTATTCTGGTAACACTTACCCAAGTGTCACACTTCCTTCCAACTGATCCAGCTGCACTGAATTTATGGATAATTTCCAACAGTAACTTTCAACTTGTCTATGTGATTTCCCTAAATCACCTTTTTCTCGTTTCAGGAAATTTTAAATTTCAACTTCAATTTCTGCCCTTTATCCATTTTTTGAAAATTTGAAATAAATTTCCGAAAATTTAAATTTCACATATTTTCCGAAAAATTCGGATTAATTTCCGAATTAAGTTTTTTTTTTTTTTCCTCCGCCGTTCGTCCGCGCCCGCGTTCCGCTGAACCGGGTTTCGCTGCCGGTTCGGAAAACCCGCGCTGAACCGCGAACCCACCGGTCGAACCTTTAAATCAAATTTTCCAGCCGACGTTTAGTATTTAATTATTATTAATTATTAATTAATTACAATTATTTAATTAACTAAGCTGAAATTAATCTAATCCATCTCCTTCCTCCGCCCGGCGCCTGCGAAACCCTAGCCGACGATTCCTCCGGGAAATTCCGTTTTCCCCGTCGATTTCCGGCGACCGAGATCAAGGAGAACATGTTCGTACTATCCTAACATTCCAATGATGTCACTAATTCCTAAGATTAAATCAAAATTTCCTTCCGAAATTTTCATCCGATCCTCATTTAACAATTTATGAAATTAAACAAACAATCTATGAAATTAAACAATTTTCAGCATTTGATACAATCTTAACATGATTAAAGCCCATAATAGAATCATCAATTGCTCGGTAAAATTTCCAATTTGACGGGTATAATTTTTCCGAAAACCCTAAAATGCTAAAATCAATAATTTGCATTAATCACTTTCAAAAAAACACAATTCACATGTTCTGGTAGTTAATTGCAAAGTAATCCATATTTTTAATTCGCTAATTAACGAAATTTAAACTGAATTTCCTACCTCAAAGACGCCGGCGACGGTGGACCTCGTCCGCAGCTCGCCGCAGTTCCTCACCGAACGAAACCGGTATCAATCGACTCTCCTCGGTCACGGGAATCTCCAGGCACAAAAAGCCCCTTGCCAGGCCGCCGGAATCACGCGCCGTATGCCGAAAAACTTCCTCTCTATCAGTCGGTCAAACGAAACCCTAATCGATGTATTTTCGCGAGGGTTTTATATTCCTGGCCGACATGGTGAGCACCCGATACGCGCTGTCGACACGCTATCGACACGATAAGCACCCGATCAGCCGGTTCAATCCCAACCGTCGATCACGACCGTCCGATCCGCTTATCAGAACGCACGCGCAAACTCACTCGGCGAACCGCCTCCGCCTTCGCTGAACCGCTTCGGTCCGGTTCACGCGCGGTAAAAAACCAAATTCCGGTCTAATAGACCGATTTAAATAGATTTTCGAATTTCCAAAAATCCAAATTAAACAGGGAAAATTACTTAAAAATTCCTCGGTGCTCCGAAAAATCCCCAGAAAATTTCAGAAATTCCAATAGCCTCCAATTGAGCTCCTGGCTCATCCTACTGTCGATTTGAAATCATCCAAGCCATAATTTAATTATTGAAGATTAAACCTATAATATTTTACCGGGTATAACAATCTCCCCACCTTATCAGGAATTTCGCCCTCGAAATTCAGCAAGAAGTTCCGGCCACTTTTCCGCAATATCCTGCTCTCAAACCTCTCCGCCAGAAAACACTCCTCAAATTCCTGTACCTCTTGACTTATCCAGGGTACATAGCCAAAGTTTCATAATGAGCCTCTCGAAGGATCCTCTTCCTGAACTCCTGATGTGATGGCACACACCAGCGACTCCTGAAAGTCAAAATGTCGTCTCTAAGAGCAAAGTCTCCTCCCAATCCCTGCGATGCCAACTCTAACTTCTCCTTCAGCTCTTCATCACAAAGCTGAAGATCACGCATCTCAGATAACCAGTCAACCCGAATAGTCAACGAACTGAGTCTGTGAGCCAGTCTTTGAACAGACAACTATTCCTGACATCTCTCAACATCCCAATCCAAGTCTGCTATAGAGTCGCAAGCTATCACCGTATGCACAGCTGCGTGTCTGCTCAAGGCATCAGCCACTGGATTAGCCTTTCCCTCGCAGTAGTTTATTGTCAACTCGTAATCTTTTATCAGTTCCAACCACCTCCTCTGCCTCAAGTTCAGTTCCTTCTGAGTGAACAGATACTTAAGACTCTTGTGGTCGGAGAAGCAATCTATAGGAACTCCGTACAAATAATGTCTCCATATCTTCAAGGCAAAAATGACAGCAGCTAACTCCAAATCATGAGTGGGATAATTCTTCTCATGATCCTTCAGTTGCCTCGAAGCATATGCTATAACTCTACTATCCTGCATCAGTACGGCTCCCAAGCCTATGTGTGAAGTATCAGTATACATCTGATACGGCTTCTCCTGTGTAGGTAACATCAATACTGGAGCGGTGCTAAGCCTCTGCTTCAGCTCTAGGAAACTGTTCTCACAATTCTCTGACCACTCAAAAGATTTTCCCTTCCGGGTCAACTGTGTTAGTGGAGCGGCCAGTCTAGAAAAGTGAGGAACAAATTTCCTATAGTATCCAGCCAAACCAAGGAAACTCCGGATCTCAGTGACAGAAGATGGCCGTTTCCAATCAATAATAGCTCGTATCTTGCTAGGATCAACAGCCACGCCTTCTGCACTGACAATGTGTCCCAAGAATGTTACTGAGTCCAGCCAAAAGGAACACTTGGAGAATTTTGCATACAGCTCATTCTCCCGCAACACTGTAAGTATAGTCCTCAACTGATCTGCATGAGTTTCCCTATCTCTGGAATAAATCAATATATCATCTATAAAGATGATCACAAACCGATCCAGAAAGGCATGAAACACTCGATGCATCAGGTTCATAAATACTGCTGGTGCATTAGTCAATCCAAAAGGTAACACTGTGAACTCGTAATGTCCATATCTAGTACGGAATGCTGTTTTGGGTACATCAGAATTTCTAATCCGGATCTGGTGATAACCCGAGCGTAAATCAATCTTGGAGAACACAGTTGCTCCCTGAAGCTGATCCAACAAATCATCGATGCGTGGTAAAGGGTATCGGTTACGAATAGTAACCTTATTCAATTCCCTATAATCCACACACAGCCTCATACTACCATCTTTCTTCTTGACGAATAGGATAGGGGCACCCCAAGGTGAACAACTGGGGCGTATGAGTCCCTTGTCTAATAAGTCCTGTAACTGAGTCTTCAACTCTGCTAGCTCGGCTGGAGCCATCCTGTAAGGAGCTCTAGCAATAGGAGCTACTCCTGCCTCCAAATCAATCGTAAACTCCACTTCCCTAGCTGGTGGAAGTCCAGGCAATTCCTCTGGAAAAACCATAGAGAAGTCTCTCACCACTGGAATATCTAACATAGGGGTAGTGGTGGCTTGGCTATCGGTCACATAGGCCAACCAACCAGTACAACCCTTACTTACTAACCTCTCCGCCTGAAGAATTGAGATCAGGGGAATCTGCCTGTTCAGACCAAAGTATATCACATCCCCCGAACCAGGCACTCTGATCCTGACCTTCTTCTCCCAACAATCTAACACCACTGCATGGTAGCACAACCAATCCATTCCCAAAATGATGTCGAACTCTGCTAGTGGCACACATATCAACTCTGTCACGAACTCGTGTCCACTAATCAGAATAGGTCCGTCAATCTTCTGAACAGTGGGAATCTCTTTCCCATCAGGAAGCCTAACCAATAAGGTTTCCTTCAAGTAACCCTTGGATCCTGATATTTGATTCCAGATCCTCTCAGCAACAAAAGAATGAGATGCACCAGTATCAAACAAAGTCATGCACTGCACGTTGCCAAAATAAAGCATACCTGTGATCACCTCTGGTGACTCTGAAGCCTACTGCCGAGTCAGTGCAAACACTCTGGGCTGTCCCCCAGATGAACCAACCGGTCCTGTGATCCTCTGTTTCTTCAACTCTGGGCAGTCGCACTTCTTGTGTCCGGGCTGTCGACAATGGTAGCAGATAATTCCCCCAGTCCGGTTACCTGTCTGCTGCCCTGGTCTCTCAGAGATAGGTCGTGGCTGGACCACGCCCTCCTGAGTACCACGGTGATCTCTGTGTCTCTTGTCCTTTTTGTTTTGTTGGACATTTCTGAATTCCTTCCTCTTGTTGTGAGTCTCTCTCTGGGCCTCCATCCGGGTGTCAATAAGCTCAACGGATCTCGCAGCCTCTACCAAGTCACGAAACCTGGCAAACCGACTCACAACTAGCTGGCGCTGCAGCATAGGACGAAGTCCCTCCAGGAACATCTCACATCTGCGCTCCTCAGAAGGCACCAGCTCTGCGGCGTACCTCGCCAGATAAGTGAACCTCGATAAGTAATCGTTCACTGACATCTGGCCCTGCCTGAGGTGTATAAGTTCCCTCCTAAACTGAGACATGGCAGAAGCCGGAATGTAGCACTCCCTGAATGCCTCAACAAAGTCTTCCCATGCTATCTCGCTGTTCTGGACCTCCCCAAACACAGCGCGCCGCTGGCCTCTCCACCAGGTAGCAGCCTCTCCCTCCAATACTAGAGCAGCAAGTACTACCCTCCTGCCGAATGGACATCCCAAGGCATCAAATAGCTCAAGCATATGAGCCATCCAGTCATCTGCCACCGCTGGGTCAGCCGACCCACTGAAGCTCCGCGGACGCAACCGCATGAAGGCATCGATCCAACGATCCACGGCTGGCTCAACTGGCAATGCTGGGATCGTCTCCGGGGTAGGAGTAGCAGATACAGGTCTGCCTCTAGCTGCTCCACGAAAGGGAAGTCTCCTGGTACCAACCATACTGTCAAAAGCAACTAATCTGGCATTAGAGTCGTCATTTGGCATTTGGCATACGGACTACCATAGTCTAATAAAATGACCAACAGTTCTCCCCACCTTGGGTTGAACTTCTATATATGTCTAGCCCTATTATCCTAACCTAAGGCTGAACTTCTATACATGTCTAGCCCCACTATCCTAACCTAGGGCTCTGATACCACTCTGTTTACACCCCATATTTTCCTAGGCTGATTTTTGGCATATATTTTTTTTTTTTTGCATATAGACAGCTCAGATCGTCCCATACCAACCTGAGTAGCCTACGAAAAACATAGGATATAACACATCATTACACACCTACTTTCCTTAACAATGTGGATCCCATCTCCCGGGTACACCGTCAAATCAGGTTCATGACTCCTGAATTAACAGATGGACTCGCGCAATGTTACTCCTACTAGACCCAATACTCCTAACCCATACCGATAGGAGAACCGGTCTAATAGAAGTCTGAACCCCCAGTGTTAAGTTCCATAGTCATGTAATGACCTCACCATCAAAAATAAAATACATAACATCCTCAGATAAAATATAGCACTCCACACACTATACCATCAAGATAATAAAGTAAAACAGTGAATGGAAACTACATCACAAGAATAAGATCCAAGTCCAATAAGTACAATATCATCCAACAGAAACATAAGTCAGAATTACCCTCACATATTACATGACATATGAGAATAATAATCTCATTAAATACATCCAACAACAACAATCAACTAACCAGAATATCTCAGACAATCACAAATCAGATATCCTCCACAAGCCTGCTGACCACGATCCCACCTAATCAGGTAGCGTCAAGTCTGCCGAGCCACTGAAATATGTAACACAGGAATGAGCTACGCCCAGTAGGAAAGACAGCTAGTAAAACTCACATGCAAGAGAAGGATAATAGCAAAAATATAGGAATACAGCATAACAATGTATGGTGGATAGGCACTCTCAGTTCCAGACTCCGACCAATCACAGTCACCCCCAGTCACAACAGAGTAGCTCTCCTCTGTGCTCCCAGGTAGCATGCCAGCGGGACACGCCCATCTCTGCGCACGCATGGCGCCTAGCACCCGACACCGCAGCGTCTCTCGTCAATCAATCTTCTGGAGACTATAGACAAACCCGTCACATAGATCTCTAGCCAACGTGAGACACCCTGGCTAGCCACGGCGAGTCACCCCTGCCGCTGCCACTCTCAGGCACGCAGGCCTACACTCGTGGACCAGAAGAGGTCGACTCAGCCACCGTCCCAAGAAGTCCTCTCCCAACAATTTCCATAGAAGCCACGCCCCTACAGTCATTGCCAAGCTTTAACTCCAAGATTCGGCAACATGTGTCCAGATACAACAAGGCGCATACCAGTCCACATGTATACTGTGAAAGTTAAGTCTGAACCACACAGTTACCTACCACAACTACCCTAAAACATCATATAGGGTCTATAGTAGTCCGGTCCAGTATGCCAATCCATAAAATATGCCAACACTAAGTAAACAGACTCAATCCACGCCAATGCCATCCAAGTAATACAAACTGTATCGAAATTCTGACTATTCTGGTAACACTTACCCAAGTGTCACACTTCCTTCCAACTGATCCAGCTGCACTGAATTTATGGATAATTTCCAACAGTAACTTTCAACTTGTCTATGTGATTTCCCTAAATCACCTTTTTCTCGTTTCAGGAAATTTTAAATTTCAACTTCAATTTCTGCCCTTTATCCATTTTTCCGAAAATTTGAAATAAATTTCCGAAAATTTAAATTTCACATATTTTCCGAAAAATTCGGATTAATTTCCGAATTAAGTTTTTTTTTTTTTCCTCCGCCGTTCGTCCGCGCCCGCGTTCCGCTGAACCGGGTTTCGCTGCCGGTTCGGAAAACCCGCGCTGAACCGCGAACCCACCGGTCGAACCTTTAAATCAAATTTTCTAGCCGACGTTTAGTATTTAATTATTATTAATTATTAATTAATTACAATTATTTAATTAACTAAGCTGAAATTAATCTAATCCATCTCCTTCCTCCGCCAGGCGCCTGCGAAACCCTAGCCGACGATTCCTCCGGGAAATTCCGTTTTCCCCGTCGATTTCTGGCGACCGAGATCAAGGAGAACATGTTCGTACTATCCTAACATTCCAATGATGTCACTAATTCCTAAGATTAAATCAAAATTTCCTTCCGAAATTTTCATCCGATCCTCATTTAACCATTTATGAAGTTAAACAAACAATCTATGAAATTAAACAATTTTCAGCATTTGATACAATCTTAACATGATTAAAGCCCATAATAGAATCATCAATTGCTCGGTAAAATTTCCAATTTGACGGGTATAATTTTTCCGAAAACCCTAAAATGCTAAAATCAATAATTTGCATTAATCACTTTCAAAAAAACACAATTCACATGTTCTGGTAGTTAATTGCAAAGTAATCCATATTTTTAATTCGCTAATTAACGAAATTTAAACTGAATTTCCTACCTCAAAGACGCCGGCGACGGTGGACCTCGTCCGCAGCTCGCGTTAGTTCCTCACCGAACGAAACCGGTATCAATCGACTCTCCTCGGTCACGGGAATCTCCAGGCACAAAAAGCCCCTTGCCAGGCCGCCGGAATCACGCGCCGTACGCCGGAAAACTTCCTCTCTATCGGTCGGTCAAACGAAACCCTAATCGATGTATTTTCGCGAGGGTTTTATATTCCTGGCCGACACGGTGAGCACCCGATACGCACTGTCGACACGCTATCGACACGATAAGCACCCGATCAGCCGGTTCAATCCCAACCGTCGATCACGACCGTCCGATCCGCTTATCAGAACGCACGCGCAAACTCACTCGGCGAACCGCCTCCGCCTTCGCTGAACCGCTCCGGTCCGGTTCACGCGCGGTAAAAAACCAAATTCCGGTCTAATGGACCGATTTAAATAGATTTTCGAATTTCCAAAAATCCAAATTAAACAAGGAAATTTACTTAAAAATTTCTCGGTGCTCCGAAAAATCCCCAGAAAATTTCAGAAATTCCAATAGCCTCCAATTGAGCTCCTGGCTCATCCTACTGTCGATTTGAAATCATCCAAGCCATAATTTAATTATTGAAGATTAAACCTATAATATTTTACCGGGTATAACATTTATAAAGGTAGCAAAAGCCATACAAAAGAAAATATTTAAAAATACAAATAAATATTTAATTTGATAGAGCTTATGGAGATGAGCTTAGTGATATTTGTTTTATCTCCATCAAACCTCATTTTGAATCATAGTGAATTATCAAATAAACTAAACATAAATAATAGTATATTATAATCTTACTAAATTCATTGTAATTTTAGAGAGGTCTAATAGAGATGTCATAGAAGTCATTAAACTTGTCTTAACAATCACTATACAATTTAATAATCACTATTTTATTTTTAAATATTTTAATTTTCATGTTCAAGGAATGCTCTATTAGTCATTTTGATTTATAATTATTTTATATTTATGGATGTTACATTGGATCTCCTATAGATCTCTGAGTGTAAATTCCCATCTTTTTTTCTTATTTCTTCAAATTCCATGCTTTTATTTTTTTTTATTACTTTGAAACTCAAATTATCATCTTGTGTGAGCCTTATAATGCTAGGATTTTGTTATGTTTCATTACTACAATTTATTTAATTAACTTTTTAATATATATTTACTTTAATTAAAACATTAGTTTTTTTCATTTAGCATTATTTATTTTGGTAATTCAAAGTAATTTCCATACTTATTTTGATCAAGACAAAAGTTGTCTTTTGAGTCATCTCAATGAGCCATAAACTTTAAATTTTTAATTTTATATTTTAAAAAATTTTATTTTATAGGGTTTTGGTATGTTTCATAAGAAATTATGATTCTTATCTAATTCAAAGATCAAAGATTTTACGATCATTATCCGCAACAACTTTGAATGCAACTTTTTTGTATAATTTATATCATCTATAAATGTTTTTTTGCTTTAAAAATGATATATTATTAAACAGCTCTAAGACTCCTCTTTTGTGAGTTTTACATCCCTTTGATTTGGTTATATTACGTTGCTTCAATTGAACTCATTTAAACTTTAATATAATTGCCAAAAATTTAAATACAACTTTACTATATATACTTATTTAATTTTTAAAATTTTAGTAATTCCAATAGAGGTCCAATCAAGAAGAAATAATTGTTGTTTACTAATTTTTATGAACTTTTTCCATTTAATTATCGCTTTATATTTTAAAATATTTTATTTCTTTGAGTTTTGGCTTGATTTGTGAGATACTTTGATTTGTAACTTATTTAATGAATAAGTATATTATACTTGATCTCTTTAGTAACAAGGAGTGCAACTTTCTTGTAAACTTTATCTCATTTCTGCAAAAGTTTCTTTTTAATATAGTTATATTACTACAAAAATCTAATTCTCCTCTCATGTGTCCTTTGCATCATTTTTATTTTGATATATTTAATTATTTAAATAATTCTAATTTTAGTTTTAATATGTACTTACATAATATCATAATAATAATTTTCCAATTTTCATGATTATTTATTTTATTAATTTATAATAATTCTAAATGTGGCAGTACTAATAAGAAAACAATGATCCTTAGGCTCATCTCGATAACCTTTATCTATATAAATATTCATTTTTATAATTATAAATATTTTTAAGGGTTTTAACATGCTTTATGATGTATTTTGATTTGTAAATTATTTGTTAATTGAGTATACTTTGCTTGATCTTCATAGTATCTTGGAATCTAACTTTTTAGTATAATTTCAAATTATTTCCAATTTTTTGCTTTGATTTGGTAATATTCCTATGTAAGTCTAATTCACCTCCCTTATGACCCTTATATCGATTTTATTTTGTTAATTTAAATTTTTTAATTTATGCCATTTCAGCTTTAATATATATTTCCTTAATATTAAAGTAATCATTCTTTATTATTTATGCTTATTTACTATCATAATATGTGGTTATTCCAAACAATGTTCGATTGAGGTGAAGCAAATATCATTAGCTCATCTCGACGAGATATATCTATTAAATATTAATGTTTATGCTTCGAGGCATTCTTTTCAAATATTTTTGCATTTTATAAGATATTTTGATACATATCTAATTTATTATTTGAGGATTTTACACTCGATCTCTTCAAAATTTTAGAATGAAAATTTCTTATACAATTTATCTTATTTCTTAGAATATTTTGTTTTGAATTTATTATGTTACATTGAAACTTAACTCTTCTCTTACGCAATTCTTACATTGACATGATTTGGACTTATTACATCGATTAAAATTATCTCATTTCATATATATATATACATACTTAATATTCAAATACTAATATATTGTTATTTATTCTTATTTTCATTTGTAATTTTTCATAATTTTAAAGATTATTGGATTCATCTCGACGAGCTCTATCCAACAAAACGTTCATCTTATTTTGAACTAATTTTTTATATTTTTTCTTTTATTAAGAGACATTTTGATTCATACAAATCAAATATTGTATATTCTCTTTATATTAAAATAATATTTTATTATTATTTATGCTTATTTATATTAGTAATTCCTAATATTTTCAAATGAGATTTGATCAAGACAAAAATTAACATCATTGGACTTAACCCACTGAGCATTAACTAATTTAATATTGAGTTTTATGTTTTTTTGATAAATTTTACAATTTTTTGGTGTCATAAGATTTTTTAATCCATGCATAAATTAAAGATTAAGAATATTATGCACCATGTCCTTAGCATCCTCAAATACAACTTAGTGTCCAACTTATCTCATTTATTGGAATATTTTCTATTGATTTGGCTATATTAATATCTAATTCTAAATCTCCTACTATTTAACCTTTATTTCATTTTTATTTGATTGTATTATATTGTTTCCATTTATCTCATTTCAACATTAACATATATTTACTTAATATTAATATATTTATTTATTATTATTTAATCTTATTTGTGTTGGTTATTCATAATTATTCTAAATAAGGTTTGATGGAGACAAAACAAATTTTGTTAGACTCATCTCAACAAGCTTTTTATAATTAAAAAATATATATATATGTATAAAATAATGATTTATTATAAATAAGGTTTATCAGAATGGAAAAAAAGTCATTAGACTTATCTCACTGAGCTCTATCAAATTAAATATTAATTTATATATTTTGATAATATTTCCATTTAATTTCCATAGTGCCCTAAAATATAACTTTTTCATATAATTTATTTAATTTCTTGAAATTTTTTACTTAAATTTGTTTATATTACAATGTAACTCTAAATCTTCTATCATGTCAACATTACATTACTTTTATTTGGTTATATTTCATTAAATTAAATTATCTAATTTTAATTATAATATATGTTTATATAATATTAAAATAATTATTTATTATTATTCGTTCTTATTTAATTTAGTAATTTTTTTTATTATAAATTATATACAATCGATATTAAATAAACATTATTGGACTATTTTTTGAATAGTTCTACCCAATTAAATATTCATTTTTTGTATATTTTTATGATTTTTGCACTCATTGTAAGACATTTTGATTAATGCTTGATTTGATTATTGAGGATGTTACACTTGATCTGCCTAGTATCTTAGAATCCAACTTTGTCATATAATTTACCCATCTTTTTAAATATTTCCTTTTATTTTTGTACATTACTAGAAACTATAATTCCACTCTTTTGTGACCTTAACATCGATTTGATTTGGACATATTAATTTTTTTAATTTATGTCATTTTTAATTTATGTCATTTTTAGCTATATTATATAAATAATCAATGTTAAAATAATAGTTAAATATTATTAAAGCTTTTTTAATTTTGTAATTGTCAATACAATTGAAGTAGATTTGACCAAGATAAATCAAGCATCCTTACACTCATCTTAATAAGTTCTATCAAACTAAATATTTTAATTCAAATCTAATTTAATAATAGAGTATGTTACACATAGTCATGTTAGTATGATAAAATGCAACATTTTTTAAAACATAATCTAATTTCTTCAAATTTATTACTTTAATTTGGTTATCTTATTTTGAAATCTTATTCTCCTCTCATGTGACATTAACATTGCTTTGATTTGATTATATTACATTACTTCAATTTAATTTATTTAAATTTTATTATATATTTTCTTTATTTTCTAAAATAATAATGTTTTATTATTTATTCTTGTTTAATTTTTTAAATTTATTGTAATTTTAAATAAGCTTTGATAGAGATGAAAATAGTGCCATTAGTGTAATCTCAATGAGCTCTATATAATGAAATGTTTTTTAAATTTTAATCAACATTTATTGTTTTAATATTATTGTAAGCATAATATGATAATTTAATTAATACATAATTTCATTATCAAGGAAGTCATGCTAGGTCATCATAGTATCATTAAATAAAATTTTCTTATATAATGTATAATATTTTTTTCAAATTTGTCTATTTTAGTTTTTATATTTCTACATAACTCTATCTTTTCTCTCATGTGATCTTTATATAGATTTGATTATGTTATGTTATATTATTTTGATTTCTATCAATTTTATTTAAAATATTTTACATTGGTAATTAATTTCTATTGAAAAAAGATTTGACTGAGATGAAACAAATGTTATTGAAGTTGTCTTGAAGAGCCTTATCAAATAAAATTTTAATTTTTATTTTTTTACCTTTTTTAGTATTTTTGCATGCTTTATGAGATGTTTTGATTTATATATGATTTTAACAAATGAGTATGTTACACCCAAATACCTTCGTACCATGGAATATAACTTTCTCATACAATCCTTAACAAATATCTCATTTCTCCACATATTTTGAGTTAATTTTGTTATATTACTTTGTAACTCTAAATCTCCTCTTATATGACATTTAAATTTCTTTGATTTGGTGGTATTTCATTCAATCAATTTATCACATTTAAATTTTAAAATATAATTACTTAATTTTAAGAAAAGTATTTATTACTATTTATGCTTACTTAATATTGTCATTTGTAGTTTTTCTAATGAATTCTACATCAAGATGAAACAAATCATATTAGATTCTTTTTAATGAGCTTTATCTAATTAAATTTGTATTTTTATATTCTTACATTTTTCCTTTTAATGAACTTTGTACTCATTATAAGACTTTTTTATTCATACCAAATATAATTTTAGTGTTACACTTGATCCCTTTAGAATCATGAAATGCATCATTAAGGTAAATTTATCACATTTTCTCAAATTGTTTGCTTTGATTTTTTTACATTGCTAAGAAACTATAATTCTCCTTTCATGTGGCAATAACATTGCTTTAATTTGGCCATTGTGCATATTTAAATTTATCTTAATTTATCAAAATTATATTTATACTTATTATTAAAATAGTAGTTTATTATTATTTATGTTTAATTAGTTATTGATAGTTATTTTTATCAAAGTCTGATCAAGAGAAAATAAATATCTTTAACTCATCTCGATGATCTCTATCCAATTGCATGTTCAATTTTTAAAATATTTTTCTCTCAAGATTTTTTATGCTTTTTGAACATTTTGATTCGAATATGATTTGACAATTAAAGATTTTATGCTAATTCTCCTTCGATTCTTTGAATGTAACTTTATCATACAATTTATCTCATTTCTTCAAAATGTTTGCTTTCATTTGGCCATATGGCTATGAAACTTTGATTCTTCTCTTATGTGACTTAGATAATACTCTAATTTAGTTATATCACAATGCATCAATTTTTCTCATTTAAGTTCTATTATATATTTCTTTAATATTAAAAAAAATAGTTTTTTATTATTTATGATTATGTAATTTTTCAATTCACTATAATTCTAAATAGGTTCTGGTAGATATGAATAAACAATACTTCATTCGTGCCTGATTTGATTATAAAGGTATTCAGCCCAATCATGTTTGTATCATAGAATGCAACTTTCTTATAAAATTTACATATTTTTTCAAATTTTTGCTTTTGATTTCCTTATATTTCTATGTAGCTCCATTGTTTCTCTTGTGTGACATTCACATCGCTTTGATTTTCTTTTTCTATAGCTTTTTAATCTATATTATTTTTGTTATAATATATATTTGCATAAATTTAAAATAATAATTTATTATAATTTATACTTATTTAAATTGGTAATTTGAAGTTATTATAATTTCTTTTTAGTATCTTGGAATTAAACTTTTTAAAAAATAATATTTTTCTTATTTCTTAAAATGTTTTGTTCAGATATTTTTATATTTTTATGTCACTCTAAATCTTCTCTCATATGATATTTACATCACTGTAATTTTGTTATGTTATGATTCTTATGTTTATTTAATTTTAGCTTCAAAATATATTTGTTTAATATTTAAATAATAGTTTCTTATGATTTTGATGCATTTACTTTTGTTGTACTTAGTAATTTTGAACAAAGTATAATAAAGTTAAAAACTTTGTTTAGCTATCTTTATGAGCCCTATGTTATTAAAAAAAATTATATTTTTAAATATATGTTTTTGAAGTTATATCTTACACTACTAGACATTTTGATCTATACTAGATTTAATGATGGAAGAAGTTATGGTCAATCATCTTAGTGTATTGTAATAGAACATTCTCATACAATTTATCTAAAATTTTTAATATTTTCACTTTTATTTAACCAGATTAATATGTTACTTTTAGTCTTTTTCATTTGACCTGTACATGTTTTTTTTGTTTATATTATATTAATTCATTTTTTATTTCATCTTTAATATATTTTTACTTTATTTTAAGAAAATAATTTAACATTATTTATTCTTATTTACTTGGTAATTGAGAGTATTCCAAATGTGGTGTGATCGAGGCGAAACAAAAATTGTTCACCTCAACTGATGAGATATATTGAATTAAATATTTATTTCTATATTTTTAATTATGTTTTCTTGAATATTGGATTTCTTTATTAGTTATTTTGATACATATCTTTTTTCATGATTGAGGTTGTTACAATCAATCTCTTTATTATGTTTGAATGGAATTTTTTTTTAAATTTATCTAATCTCTTCAATATTTTGGCTTTGATTTACATTGCTTTAATTTATCTTATTTTGGATTTAATAGATATCTATTTGATGATCGAGGATGTTATACTCAACTTCCAATTATCATGGAATGCAACTTTCCTTTAAATTTAATCTAATCTTTTTGCATCAATTTCTTTGCTTTGGTTAAGTTATATTACTATGTTATTCTATTTCTATTCTTATGTTGCTCTTACCTTGCTTTGATTTTCCAATTTTATATTATTTTAATTTATCTTATTTTATCTATAATATATATTTTCTTAATTTAATAATTATTATTTTTATTATTTATGCTCATATATTTTTGTTATTCATAGCGATTTAAACAATGTCTGATTGAGATCAAACAAATATAGTTGGACTTATCTTGACAAGTTATATCTATTTAAATATTTATTTTTATGATGAGCATCAATTCATATCTAATTTAATGATCAATGATGTTACACTTGATCTCGTTAATGTATTCCAATACATCATTCTTCTACAATTGATGTTTTTTGAAATTATTTTGAATTGATTTTATTATATTACTCTATAACTCTAATTCTTTTCTCATTTCACCCTTTACTTTGATTTGGTTTTATTATATTTCTTCAATTTATCTTATTTTAACTTCAAAAATTAGTTACTTAATATTGAAAAACTATTTTGTTTTTGTTTCGCATATTTAAAAATTACAATAATATTAATTCTAATTAATACTTAATATGCATGAAATAAACATCATTGGATTGGCCTAAACAAGTTTTATCATATTAAATATTTATTTTTTGTATTTTTAAGTACTATAATTTCTAGGATTTTTGTAAGATTTTTCAGACATTTGATTCAACCATATTTAATGATCGAGGATATTACATTCAATCCTCTTAGTATAAATTATCTTATTTCTTGAAACTTTTTTCTTTGATTTAGTTACAGTACTATGTGACCATAAATCTACTCCTTCGTAACCATTACTTAGCTTTGATTCGGTTATATTATGATTTTTCAATTTATCTCATTTAAACTTTAGTAAATATTTATTTAATATCAAAATTATTTTTTAATTATTTAACCTTATTTATTTTTATCTTCGATAATGATTCTCAACGAGGTCTAATTGAGATGAAATGAAAACTATTAGTCTCATCTCAATGAGATATAACCAATTAAATAATTATTTTTATATTTTAAATTTGCTTTTAAAATTTTTTTACTTGATTTTGTTAAATTTTAATCTTATCTTATTTGGTAATCTTTGATTATAAACTCAATCTTCATTGTATCTTGAAAGTGAAATTGTTATATAATTAATCTCTTTACATAAATGTTTTTTTTTCATTTGGTTGTATTAGTATGTCACTCTAACTCTTTTCTCATATGCCTTCAAATTACTTTTATTTAGTGCTACAATAATTTTTAATATATCTTATTCAAGTTTTAATATTTATTTAATTAATATTAAATAAGTAATTTTTATTTATCTAGACTTATTTAATTTTGTATTTTATAACATTTGCTAATGAGGCCTAATCAATTCTAAATAAATACCTTGTTAAATATTCATTTTTAGTAATTTTTCAAAATACATTATTTTAGAGATTTTGGCATACATTTTTATCCATGATGTTATGCTCTCTCTTTATTTTCTTGGAATAGAAATATTTTGTATAATTTATCTAATTTCTTTAATGTTCTTTATTTTATTTGATTATATTAATATGTAACTCTAATTCTCCACTAGTGTGACCCTTACCTACTTTTCATTTTTCTTATATTACATTACTACAATTATCTTATTCCAACATTTAATAAATATTTACTTAAAATTTAAAAATAATTATTATTGTTATTTAAATTTATTTTCTTTTGCAATACATAGTAATTCCAAATGATGCCTCATCAAGAAAAAAAAATAATATTGATCTCATCTTGGTGAACTCTATCTATTTTAAAATTAATTCATATGTTTTTAAATACTTAGTTTTCTTTGGTTTTGGTATGCTTTGCATGATATTTTGAGTTACACATAACTTAATGATCAGTGATGTTTCATTCTATTTCACTAATATCGTAGAATGAAACTTTCTCTTATAATTTATCTCATTTTTTAAATTTTTGTCATTTTTTCAATTCAAATTTAAATATTCTCATGTTTCACATTTACATCACTTTTAGTTGGTTATATTATATTGCTTCAATTTATTTCATTTTAGTTTTAATATATATTTATTTAATTTATAATAATAATGTGTTACTATTTATTCTTATTTAATTTGATAATCTGTTATAATTCCAAATGAGGTCCAACTAAGATCAAAAAATGTTCATTAGAGGCATCTCTATAGGGACAATCTAATCAAATATTCTTTATAATATTTTGAAAATGTTTATTTTTAAGGTTTTGATAGCTTCACAAGTCTTTTGAATTGTATCATATTTTGCCTTAAGGAAGTTACACTCTCTTTAGTTTCTCAAAATTCAATTATCTTATATAATTTTGGTTATTTATTCAAAAAGTTTTTTTGATAGTATTATAATACTACAAAACCTTAATTCTCTCATCATGTGACCTTGCATTGCTTTCATTATATTAAATTTAAAAAATAAATGTTATTAGACACATCTCGATGATCTATAACCAATTACTTTATATTTTTTTAATATTTTTTCTAGTGTTTTTGCATATTTTACTAGGTCTTTTTCTCATACCTAATTTGATGATCAATGGTGTTACACTCAATTTCAATAATATATTAGAATGCAACTTCTTATACAATTAATCTCACTTTATTTCTTTAAATTTATTTCTTTGGATTTGTTATAACACTATGTTAGTCCTCATCTCATGTGTCTTCAATCTTGAATTAACTTTGTTTGATTTAATTATTTTATATTGCTTTTATTTATCTTATTTTAGCTTTAACATATATTTATTAAATATTTCAATATTTATTTATAATTATGTATGCTTATTTATTTTTTAAAATGTTCTTCTCTTAGTTTGTTTTATTATTATGTTGCTCTAAATATCTTGTAACCTGACCATTACATCGCTTTCATTTTGTTTGGTTGTAACATATCTTATATTTTTCTTATTTAATGTTTGATATATATTACACATCATTACAATAATATTTTATTATTATTTATTATTCTTTATATTGATAAATATTAGTAATTCCAAAGAAGGTATGATCGAGATGAAATAACTATTATTAGAGTAGCCTTGACATGCTCTATCTAATTAAACATTCATTTTAAAATTTTTAAATCCTTTATTTCTAAGGTTTTGGTGGGCTTTACAAGATTATTAGTTTCATACAAAATTTAATGATTGATGAAGTTACACTCGTTTTCCATGGTATCTTTGAATGTAACATTCTCATACAAACTTTTGTCATTTTTCAAATTTATAACATTGATTTAGTTTTATTAATAAGTTAAAATCTCTTCTTATGTTATTATTACCTCTCTTTGTTTTGGTTATATTATAATTTTTCAAATAACCTTATTTCAACTTTAATAGATATTTACTTAATATTAAAAAAATAAAATTTTTTATTATTTATTCTTTTTTTATTTTATAATTTATAGTAATTATAAAAGATGTCTCACAAAGATAAAATTTATATTGTGAGGCTCACCTAGATGAGCTATGTCTACTTAAAATTTTATTTTTGTATTTTTAAATATTTTTAAAATTTTAAGGAATGCTTTATGAGAAAATTTAATTCTTATTTCATTAGATGATCTACCATGTTGCAATCAATCTCCTTAGTATCGTTGAGTAGAATTATTTTGTTTAAGTTAGATAATTTCTTAAATGTTTTCCCTTTTATTTGGTTATATTATAATGTAGCTCTAAATGCCTTCTCATAAAGCATGAAAAACTCCTATGAAAAATATTTAAATAATATAAAAATAATTATTTAATTGAATAGAACTTTTCTACAAAATGCCAATGATGTTTCTCTTGATTAAAAGTTATTTAGAATTATTATAAGATATCAATGTCAATAAGCTTAAATAATAATAAATTATTATTTTAAAAATATATAAATATATATTAAAGCTAAAAATAGTTAAATTGAGATAATAAAATATAACCAAATCAAAATCTTATCTAAATCATATGAGATGAGATTTAGACTGATATACTAAGATAAATAATTATAACTTTTTATAATATTAAGTAAATATATATTAAAGTAAAAATAAGTTAAATTAAATCATCACAATATTATCAAATCAAAGAAAAAAAATAAAATGATAAAACTTTAGAGTTACATACTAATATTACTAATTAAAATGTAAACTTCTGAAGAATGAGACATTGTATGTGGAAGCTACATTTCAAGATGTAAAATTTGATGAAGCTCATAGAGATAAGGATTATGGCAATTGTTTCATCTAACACAAAAATTGTGTAGAATTACAATGAATAATCAAATTAAATAAGCTCAAATAATAACACAATACTATTTTACTATAAAATAAATATATATTAAAGATGACTTGAGATAAATTAAAGCGATGCATTATAATCAAATCAAAGGCATGTAGAGGTTATAAGACAAGAGATTTAGACTTACATAGTAAATCTTCATTACAAGATACTAAAGAGATAAAGTATGGGCTTATAAATCATTAAATTAGGTATGAATTTAAAAATCTAATAAAGCTTGCGAAAACCCTAACAAATAAAATACTAAAAAAATAAAAATAAATATTTATATAGATAGATCTTGTAAGGACAAATCTTTTGTACCCTCATCTATTGCCAAATCAAATTAATTTAAATTACTAAATTAAATAATTAAATAATTAAATATATTAATAAATTATTATTTTAATATTAAGAAACTATATGTCAAAGCTAAAAATGAGATAAGTTGAAGCAATTTGATAAAACCAAATCATGTGAGATAAAGGTCATTTGAGTTGAGGATTAGATTATCATAACAATATAATCAAATCAAAGTAGAAAATTTGAAATAATATGCAAAAACATTATTTAGGAAAGTTGCATTCAAAGATGTAAAGCTCATGAATT
The DNA here is from genome assembly GCA_023846275.1 of Vanilla planifolia. Classification (NCBI taxonomy): domain Eukaryota; kingdom Viridiplantae; phylum Streptophyta; class Magnoliopsida; order Asparagales; family Orchidaceae; genus Vanilla; species Vanilla planifolia. Next base: position 366,209 of record JAIUJO010000097.1, read on the forward strand.
GTACCAACTTTGGTCATCAAATCAGGTGTGAAGTGAATGTCTAGTAAAGCATGAAGAACCATCAAAAATAAAATATTTAAAATTATTAAAAACAACTTTAATTGGATAGAGATCATTACGATGAGCTAAATGATGAATATGTTGTCTCATTCAGACCTCATCTAAAGTTACTACAAAAATAAATAGTTATATAACATGTAAACCTTACATTTGAGGAGATTTATCTTGGCATAATAATATATCCACAAAAATGTGAAAAAATGTTAAAAAATAAAATAAATTATATTAAAAAATTTTATTAAGAAAACTAAGAAGATTGGGTGTAACATCCTCCATTATCAAATGAGATATAAGTAAAAATATCATGTAAAAGATGCCAATACTTTTGAAAATATTTCATAAAAATATAAAAAGGATTATTGAATTGGGTAAAGCTTGTCAAGATGAGTGTAAAGTTTTATCTTCACATGTCATCATTTAGAATTACTACAAATTATCAAAATAATTAAGGATAAATAATAATAATAATAAAATATTATTTTAATATTAAGTAAATATATAATAAACATTAATTTAACTAAATTAAAATTATATAATATAACTAAATCAACCCAATGTGATGGTCACATGAGAGAGACTTAGAGTTATATTATAAGGTAACCCAATCAAAATAATAGAAGTAAATAAAATGTGATACAATATATAAGAAAGTTGTTTTTTAAGATACTCAGGACATATAGTGTAACGTTTTCGATTATTAAATCATTTATTAATTAAAAGATTTCCAAACATATTCCAAAATCTTAAAAAATGATAAATTTAAAATAAAAAAATAAATATTAAATTAGAAAGAGCTCAACGAGTTGACTCCAATTATGTTTGTTTCACGTCAATCAGACCTCGATCAAAATTATTACTAATTACCTAATCAAATAAAAATGAATGATAATAAATTATTATTATAATAATAAAATATATATTAAAGCTTATATTTGATAAGTAAAATGAACATAATATAGTTAAATCAAAACAATGTAATGATTATACAAAAGAAATCCTAGAGTTAAATTGTATTATAGAAAGATCAAAATGATAATTTCAATGAAAAGAGATAAATTATATGAGAAAGTTACCTTTCATAATATTATAGAGATTTAGCATAATATTTTTTTATTATCAAACAAGATACAAATCTAAAGATTTCATAAAGCTCAAAAACTTGTAAGAAATAAAATGTGTATAAATTTTAAAATAAATATTTTATTGGATAAAGCTCATCAAGACCAATTCAGTGATATTTGTTTTGTCTCAACCAGACCTCATTTTAAATTACTATGAACTAGTAAAAAAATAAGAATAAATAATAATAAAGTTTAATTAAAATATTAAAAAAAATTGATATTAAATATGAAATTAGATAACATGAGAAAGTACAATATAACCAAAACAAACTGATGTAAGGTTCACACATGAGGAGAATTAGAGTTTCATAGTAATATAACCAAATTGAATCAAGATATTTGCAAAAATCAGATAACTTCTTATGAAGTTGTATTCAATAATACTAACAATGTTAAGTGCAACAACCTCAATCATCAAATCTAGTGCCAGTCTTAATGTCTCATAAAGAGTGTCAAATTTATAAAAAATAATAATTAAAATATAAAAATTAACATTTAATTGGTTTGAGCTGGTCATGGTTAATAATATTTATTTTGTCTCAATTCAAACTCATTTAAAATTATTATGAATAACCAAAGTAAATGAAAATAAAAAATTCTATATAAATATTAAATGAAGATATACTAAAAAAATGAGGTAAATTGAAGTAATGTAATAAAACCTATTCAAAGTAACAAAAATGTAACCAAAATGAGTTTAGATTTATAGGAAGCTTTATTCAAAGATGCTAACAAGATAGATGTAACATCATCAATCATGAAATAAGGTACAAATCAAGGATAGCTCTTCAAGAATGCAAAAACCATAGAAAAAAAAATTTAAGAGCATAAAATTAAAAATTTAATTTTGTAGAGCTTGTCAGCAACAGTACAATAATATTTTTTTGGATTTGATGAGGCTTTCTTTTGAATTATTCTAAATTAGAAAAATAAATAAGCATAAATAATAATAAATTAATATTATAATATTAAATATATATAGATATGTATATATGTATATATATATATATATGAAAGCTAAAGTGTAATAAATTAAGGCAATGTGATATCACGAAATCTAAGACATGTAAATGTCATATAATGTGAGATTTATAGTTACATTATAATATGTCAAAATTAAAGTACAAAATTTGAAAAAATAAGATAAATTATTCAAGAAGTTATATTGCATGATACATAAGAGAATGAGTGTAATATTTTTAACCATCAAATCATGTGCAAATGAGTATACCATTTCAAGCATGCAAAAATCTTAGAAAATAAAATATTTAAGAATATTTTAACAAATATTTTGTGTTTGTGTGTATGAATGTGTGAGCATTCAATATGTGCATGTGTGTGTGTTGTGTGTTTATGACTTTTTATGAATATAAGTGTGGGTGTATGTGTGCACATGTGCGTATAAGCATGTATGTCATTGTGCTTTTGTGTGCACATAAGTGCATGTGTGCGTGTGTGTTCATGTGCATGCACAAGTTTGTGTAAATATTCATGTGTGTACGTATGTGTGTGTATGTGTGTTTGTGTGCATGTGTGAGCATGTGAGCGTATGTGTGTGTGTGTGTTCATGTGAATGTATGTGTGTGCACATGGTTTCATGTGCATATGTGTGGTGGTATTGGTGTTTGAGTATTAGGCATATGTGTTCATGCTTATTTGTATGAGTGTAAGTATCCATATGTTGTGTGTGTGTGTATATATGTATGTTTGTGTGTCTATTTATGTATTTTTTAATGTCTGTGTATGCGTGTGTGCATGGGCGTGATTATGGGTGTGTGTGGGGGGGGTGTGTGCATATGTTTTGTATGTGTGTGTGCCAATGTGTTCTTGTGTGTTTGTGCATCTTTGTTTGTGCATGCATGTGAGTATGCATACACATGGACATGTGTGCATTCATACATGTTTGTAGAACTACATGTAGATTCATTTGTGTGTGTTTGTGCTTGTGTATGTGCATGCACGAGTGTGTGTATGAGTGTTTGCATGTGTGTATATGTGTGTGTTTATATATTCATAAATGCATGCATGTGCTTGTATGTGTGCATGTACACATGTGAATGTGTGGGCATGTGTTCATTTTTATGTCTATGTGTGCATGTATGTGTGTATGTCTGTGTATGCCTGTGCAAGTATATATGTTTGTATAAGTGTGTGTGTGTGTATGTGCATGTCAATGTGAGTGCACATATGTGTGAATGTGGGTGTGTGCATATGCATGTGCATTTGTGTGTGTGATCAAGTGGATGTGCATGTGTGTATGCCTTTGTATGCTTCTCTGTGTGCCTATATGTGTACTTGTGTATGTACCTATGAGAATGCATGTGCATTTGTGTGTACACATTTACATGTGTGTGCATGTGTGAATGTAGTTGTGTTTGAGTTTGTGTGTGCAAGTGGATATCCATGTAGGCATGAGTATGTAAAAGTGTATGTGAATGTGTGTGTCTGTGTGTGCACATGTGTATGTATTTGCATTAATGTATGTGTGTGCTCCTATGCATGCATGTGTATTTGCATGTGTGTGAGTTAGAATGTTTGTGTGTGTGCTTGTGACTATTTATGCACATGCTTGCTTATGTGTATATGCATTTGTGCATGTTTTTATGACTGTCTGAGCTTGTGTTTATGTGCACGTGTGTTCTTGTCTTCCTATGTATGTGTGCATGTATCTTTGTGCAAATGAGTGTATGTCATGCATGTATGTTGTGTGTGTTCGTGTAAGTGTAAGAAAGTGCATGTGTGTGCATGCATGTACCTACTTGTGTGGGCACGATTATGTGCTTACATGTTTGTGTGTGTACATGTGGGCCTTAGTGCTTGTATGCCTTTGCATGAGTGTTCTTTTTCCTAGGCATATGTGTTCATGTCTGTGTGCATCTAATTTGTGCATGCGTTTGCAGGCATATATGTGTGGTTACATGCTTACTTGGGTGTGGGTTTGTATATAGCTATCTATATGCTTATGTGCACTTCTGTTTGTCCGTGTTTTCTTGTCTGTGCATGTGTATATGCATGTATTTGTGGGTTCATGTGTGTGCATTCATGCATGCACATGTGTGTATGTGTGGCAACATGCATACCTGTGTGTCTTTATGTGTGCATACATGTGTGTATGCACATGTGTGTGTACGTGTGTAGGTAGGTATGTGTGGTCAGTGCACGCATGTGCTCGTGCATGAGCATGTGTGTGTGTGCATGCATGTTCATGTGCTTTTGCATGTGTGCATGTGCTTGCATGTGTTCTTGTGCATGTGTGTGCCAGTATATTTATTTGTGCATGTGTACCTACTTGTGTGCATTTGTGTATACATAAGTGCATGAGTGAGTGTGTATGTGTGTGTGTGTGTACATGTGCATGTGTGCATTTGTTTGCTTACTTGTGTATATGTGTGTGTTTTTATGTGCAAATATGCACGTGTGAACATATGTCCATGTCTATGTGTGTATGTGTGCGCATGTGTACGTGCTTGTGGGAGTGTGCATGGGTGCCTATGAGTGTGTATGTGCATGTGTGTGTGTGCACGATCATGTGTGTGTGTGTGTTTGTGTGCATGCATGTGGGTGTGCATGTGTCTGTGTATGTGTGTGTGTGTGTGTGCATTGGTGTGCTTGTGTGTTTCAACATGTGTTTGCATGTTTGCATGGGTGCATCTGTGT